>JADLZK010013047.1:0-173359 GCA_015847255.1 Hyparrhenia diplandra
AGTAGATTTAATTTTCTCCCACCTATAAACCGCATATAAAGCCTTAGATATAGGGGTGAGAGAGAAGAAGGCATAGTGTGCTACGCCCTAGCCAAAAATACTACATATCATGAGAGAAAGGCAACTACTACCTTATTGCCTTAGAGAGGATCCACAAATACCACATTGTCATATCCAATTTATAGAACAAATTGAACAATAGATTATATGTGCACCCTAGATCAATCGCACACATATAATGACAAAATTAAAGGAAATAGTATCATCCGAGTGCCTTATTACATCACGAACTGTATCTCATAACATAAATATCATAAAAGTCTTAACAATAATATAGAAACTAGCTAATCTTTGGCCTTCAACTCCACAGGGAAGATCGACCGTTGACACTCAAGCCTAGTAGTCATCTTCGTAAGGTTGATAACCATGGCCATCTCGTACCCATCCGGGATTTTCCCAAAAATGAAATATAAAGCAAGTGTGAGTACACATCGTACTCAACAAGTATAACATGGGTGTAAATGAGGCTCAAAAGTCGATTAATGGTTATCTTTGCGGTAAGCTTTTAGTAAGTCAAAGTTTTATTCATTCTAATCATTCTAAGTTCTCGCTTAAGCTCCAATTATTCCCCAACAATTAATTAAGATCACCCTTTGTTCAAGTATCACCATTATTCACCATTATCATCATGTTACATTTATTCCGTGAGTTTTCGGGCGCTCATAAACCGTAGGAGCACTACCATTTATAACAGATTTTACTCACAAGCAGAGGTGTACACTTTCACTTTGTGAGTTATGACTTTCAAAATGTAAAGGCTCATGACTTCCATTACACCAAAAATCATACATAGCCTTTCGAAAGATTATTTAACAAGTTCGAGCCGCTATAGGTTTTGACCAGAACAGATATAGGACCAACCTTCCCGATGGCACAATGACACGCAGCCTATACACAAGGGGACAGGGACCGCACTATACCCAACCGACAACCCCTTTTGCGCCACAAGGGTAACCCCAACAAGCTAGACACGAGCTTTCTAATCAACTACAGATCGAGCCACATGACCCTCCTGGGGTTGTAATGTTTTCCCGGCTTTTGCCGACGGATCGGTCCTTATGGAGGGCCAAGAGCATCAAAAGAGCTCCTCGCCTGTTGTTTCATTATCATGTTCACCATCACCAACATCTCATAAATAAGTAACATCATTGGGTTCATTTATCTTTAAGTTGAGTGCTAGCAACAACCCAATGCATATATCCCAAGGTAACAAGGAACGAGATAACAAAACTAGGACAATCCTTAAAGCAAATTAATTAAACTCATGCACATGAAATAATGGTTAAAGGTGAATAGGTCAACAAGGTAAAACCCAAGCCATACTTGCCTTCAAGCAGGCGGTTGTTGCTGGTCTTGCTGGTCCTCGTAGTACTCCTCGTCACCGTAGTACCGATCACCAAAGAAACCGATCACCTTCTACTTTCGAACACCACGCAACAACACGCAATCCGAAATCATTCATGCAAAGCAAACAAGCCTATCATTAGAACATTGCACCAACAGTACAGAAATAAATTGAAAAGTTTCATAAATCAATCTATGATTTACTACGATCACACAGATATAAAGATCACGCGAATCGGAGCTAAATCGGCGAGATACTGAATAAAACAAGACTATTAATGCAATGTAAATAATTAAATCTAACTATGAAAATTAACAGTGCTAAACTGAACTAACAGTGGCATAAACATCTAGGAAATTTAACTACGATCCTAACGCAAGTTGAACGGATCGATTTGGATTTAAAACGTGAAAGTTATAAGCATTTGAACGGAATGGCAAATCTGTAAATAGACGAAAACTGATTTCGAATAAAAACAAATAAATTTCTTTTTAGAATTCGGATCCGTGGACCTATGCATAAATAACCATAGACCTGGGGACTCTTAAACAAAAAAGACACCGAAAGGGTGTCATGCGATCCGGGCCGCCGGATCTCGTGTGTGAGTGGCCCTGATTAGACGGGCGGATGGGGGAACTCCCACCGCCGGCTACAATAGCGTTCGACGGCGGCAAGAATCAGGATTCCACGGCGACGTGGGTCGCCAGAGGCGCGAAACCGCGATGCAGATCGCGTTAGGCTGCCGGCTGCGCTTAGGGTGATCGATGGCGCAAGTGCTACCTCGCCGATGCTTGAGCGGTGGAACGCAGCGGCAAGGCGCGCCGGGCCGCTGGCCGGGCGGCGCAATGTCGCCGGGCGTAGATGGACTCGCCCTAGCGCCACAATCGAACAAAACAACGGCACGGGCGGATAAAATAGGTAGGTGGCTCACCGGCGCGTCAATCGGATGGAGATCGACGAACGACGGGCGAACGGGCGGCGATGGCGGCTTACCGACGAGTTCGCAAGGCCATTTTCGCTGCGAGACGCGGAGCAATCCGCGGAGCAAAACGAGAAGAAAGAAGGGCTACCGTTTCGCGAACCGCGACGCGAACCTCGACGGCGCTTCAGACGACGGAGAACGACGGCGAGGACGGTGCTCCAAGGTCCCAAGAACGAGCTCGGGGGGGTGGCAAGGCGGCGGCGGTCTCTCGGTTTCGATGGAAGGCGAGAGCTGATGGGAAACGCTGTGCGGGTGCACGCGGCTCAGCTTATAAGGGCAGGGCACCGGCACCTAGAAGGCAGGTCGCGCAGCAAAGGAAGGAGCGCGGCATCAGCGAATTCGGTGCGGCGTCGGGAAGGAAAGCGGAGCCGCGCGTTCATCCTCATGGAGGGACGACGCCGCAGCAGCGGGGCCCGCTGGTCGTGGCACTGGGTCAAGGAAGGAGGCCAACAGCGTTGGCAGCTGCTGCCTTGGCAAGGTGGGCCGGCCCAGGTGGAATTCCAGGCTCGGGCTCGGTCCAAAGGAGAAAACAAGGAAGAGAGGGAGTAGGTCGGTTGGAGCCCCTGGGCTGAAATGAGAAAGGAGTAAGGGAGGGAAAAAGAAATCATTTTCTGTTTCTAAACTCTTTTCAAAATTGCTTTTGAAAATTGATTTGAACTCAATTTAAGTTTCGCTGAAAACCGGTCACACCAAAGAGAAATATGCAGCGGCATGAGTGCACCAACCATGAGTCTAGCCTTATGATTGATTTTATTTTCATAAAATTAATTATTCCCTATATTCAATGCATCACAAAATAGCATAAATAAATCCATTTAACTATTTTAAATGCATGAAAAATTTAGGGTGTTACAACCACAAATGAGAGATTAGAGAAAGTCATACTCGAGGAACTTTGAGTTTTATTTAGAAAATCAGCAAAAAACTCGGAAGGACAGTTGAAACAAAAGAGTTTGAAATATAGTGCTCGACTTGACATTTCTATCTTTCAATTACCCAAGATTGAAGAAAGAGATATAAGCCCCAAAAGGTAAGAGGTAATAAGGGTAAGTTGAAGTTTTAAAAAGTATTCCTATCTAGAGAGAAATTTTGTTTGAAAGCATGTGTACTCTTAAGGTGTGATAGCGTTGCAAAAGAACTCCCGATCCAAGTAAGTAGTTTAATATAATATTATGTGTCTTGCTAAGAGACTAGCAAGAGGTAAGCTTGGGGGAGCTTGTTGACACCTGTTATAGCATAATATTACAAGTTAAATAACATGAAATAAGGGCTCAAGTCAAAGACCAAACATAAGTCTAGGGGTCTAACTAACATAATTCCACGAGTTTTGGTATTCTGTGACTTTCCAGGGACTTGATAGATAAATGCCGAGAAGAATGGAGAAAGTTCCGGAATATACAAGACATATGAAGACAAGACTTAACCGTGAAGTAACTCAACCCGAAAAGTGAACTAAAACATTCTAGAAGATACCAGAGGACACCAGAAAAGACGGGATGCCAAGGTGGCACTCCACCCTGGCGGCCGCCAGTGCCATGTAGGCCGGCCGCCAGGTGGGGTCGGCCTGTCAGCCTCTCCTTTCTAGGTCGGTTTACTACCGACATTGAGGTTGTATCTACACCGTTGTTGAAGGTCGGTTTGATCCAAGGGTTGACGTTCATCACCAAGTACTATATAAGAAGACCCGGGTGACCCCGTGGTCGATAACAATTTCATTATCATACTCATTCAACAACTCATACCCATCTAGTCCAGCCAAGTCTAGACCTAAGCCCTAGTTCATACTAGAAGTAGTTAGCTATCTAGCTAGTTCTAGTTGAAGATCAAGTTCATCTTGAGTTCCTGATAGTCAAGAAGTAGCAAGGATCATCGTTCTTGAGACTTCTCTCTTGTATTCGATCTGTAAGTACTCTTATATTTAGAATACAATTGTTATGGCTTTGATCTTTATAATTATTATATTCTTATTGATATGTGTTTATGCTTGCTATGATTATATATTTAGTTTAGTAAGATTGCTTTATATTTTATGCATGGAATTGTATAGCATCCATATAGATGATCACTATGTGGGTGATAAGCAATGTGTAAACGTGGTGTTTATACAACGTTTATACGCAATTGCACCCTATATTTCGGGCCGTGTGGTAGATCGCGGGAGTGACAAGTCTGTTGAGTCCTTTGGAATCCACCCTCCGAATGTAGGACTAGTCGAGTTTATTACGGTAATGATCAAGTTTCATCCTTGATTGTTATTGGTAATGCTTGCCATGTGTAGAAGTAATCCAACCTTGCCATGATAGCTAGATGTATTGCACTAATTGTAGTATTCATTTGACATATATGATTAGGAGTATCTTAGGAATATTCATTCTATTCTTTCTATAACATGTTAATAGCTCGTATGATTCTAGTGGCTTATGATGATCTTAGACTTGGGTATTTATCAATTATATATTTATCTTTATCCTGTGACTTATCCTGTTGAGTAATGTTAGATGCATATGGCTACTCTGCATTACAATACTGTAAGGTGGATCTCATAAATAAATCACAATATAAATCAGTAGATATCCTTTTCTCTCTACTTTCCATAGACTCCCTTCCCTGTGGTAAAATATAAATAGGATACCTGGATTACTCCCGGTGAAGTGCTACAATTGGTATTTCTATCTGTGCGTTTGCAGATATCATGTTCATTCTTTTATCAAGGCCAATCAAGAATACCATGCCCCGCACTTCTTTGAGCGTTATTGCTAGGGTGACAGACTAGTGTATAGGTAATGCCTAGAAATGAGTGGTATACCTTGAGTACATATCCTGGTGAGATTAATTCCACTATGGATAATGATGCTAAGTTTACATCCCACTACTAACACCGCCTAACTCCGCTTTGTTGGATCATGAGGTTAATCCCATATCCAAGCTAACATGATTAGATAGATATCCCATATATATTTCTTTTCGCCTTCCTAATTGGGATCGTAAGAAATATCAACAAGTGATCTCTAGCAACACTTGTATTTTGGAGTATTGGTAGTTGATTGCTTGAACTTGGTTGCTCACTTGATGTGTTTTGCACTTGAGAAGATGTGCTAGTTTGTTGATCTTGTACTTGAGAACCACTAGCTTGACCCATTAGAGATGAGTGCATTTGATCTTTTGTCATCATCAACATCAATCACTTGAGTTGGCTTGATGTGCCCAATATCCATGTTCTTCATTGCATCTACCAATTGGGTTCCACCAACATCATTGTGATTTTCTTCTTCATCTTGAGACCCATTGGTTTCATCAAACTCCACATTATGCACTTTCTCAAGTTGACCACTAGTGCTATTCCACACTCTATATGCTTTGCTTGTAGTGGAATAACCAAGCAAGAAGCCCTCATCACATTTCTTGTCAAACTTGCCCAATCTAGTGCCTTTCTTCAAAATGTAGCATTTGCAACCAAAGACTCTAAAGTAAGCAATGCTTGACTTTCTTTCATTCAATAGTTCATAGGGTGTCATGCCCATCATTGGATGACAATACAATCGGTTGATGTAGTAGCATGGGGTGTTGATTGCTTCGGCCCAAAATGATTGACTCACATCATATTCACTAAGCATTGACCTTGCCATATCCATGAGAGTCCTATTCTTCCTCTCAACTAGGCCATTGGATTGTGGTGTGTAGGTAGGTGAGAATTCATGCTTAATGCCATAGTCATTGCATAGCTCTTCAATTCTTGTATTCTTGAACTCACTACCATTATCACTTCTCACTTTCTTGATGGTAACATCATATTCATTGCACACTTGCTTGAGAAATGTCTTGAAGATAGAATATGTGTCACTCTTGTCATTGAGAAAGAATACCCAAGTATATCTAGTGAAATCATCCACAATCACAAATCCATACTTATTGCCTCCAATGCTAGTGTATGTGGTTGGACCAAATAAATCCATGTGCATCAACTCAAATGGCTTGCAAGTGCTCATGAAATTCTTCTTAGGATGAGTGTTGCCCACTTGCTTGCCGGCTTGACATGCACCACATAGCTTGTCCTTTTCAAACTCAACTCCATCCAAGCCTCTCACTAGGTTGTGCTTCACAAGCTTGTTCAATTGCTTCATGCCAATATGTCCTAGCCTTCTATGCCAAAGCCAACCCATGCTTGATTTGGAGAGCAAGCATGTACTCAATTTTGCTTCACTTGTGCCAAAATCAACTAGATAGAGATTGTCGTGCCTAAAGCCTTTGAATATTAACTTTGAGTCTTTCATGCTAACAACCTCAATGTCATCAACACCAAATATGCACTTGAAATCAAGATCATATAGTTATGCTACCGAGAGCAAGTTGAAATTCACCTTGTCAACATGTGCCACATTGGATATGCTCAAGTCACTTGTGATCTCAATCTTGCCATGACCTTTGATCTTGCCTCTATCATTATCACCAAATGTGATACTACCACCACTTGAACTTGTATCAAAAGAGTTGAACATTCTAGCATCACCGGTCAT
Organism: Hyparrhenia diplandra; assembly: GCA_015847255.1. Taxonomy (NCBI): domain Eukaryota; kingdom Viridiplantae; phylum Streptophyta; class Magnoliopsida; order Poales; family Poaceae; genus Hyparrhenia; species Hyparrhenia diplandra. Next base: position 6,902 of record JADLZK010013047.1, read on the forward strand.
ATGTTGAGTGCACCCACTATCAAGAATCCAATGCCTCCCTCCGGACTTGTAATTCACCTACAAATCAAATTAATAAGATTTAGGTACCCATCCTTGCTTGGGTCCTTCGAGGTTAGTCACCAAAGCCTTTGGCACCCAAATGGACTTCTTCTTTGGTCCCACAATTGGTGTACCAATGAACTTTGCCTTTACACCATTCTCCCTCTTGGTAAGCAAATAGCATGAATCAAAACAAATTGAATGCACTTTGTTTGCTTTCTTGTTGGTGTTCATTTTAGTGCATTTTTGCTCTTGATGCCCAACTTGCTTGCATCTTTGGTAATAAGAACCAATGCTCTTCACAAAGCTAGGCTTTGGAGTCACAAAAGCCTTTTTGCCCTTCTTGGGGATATACCCTAGACCTTCCTTGTTAAGGGAAAATCTTTGGCTACCCGAGCACTTTAGCAACTTGGTATCCCCACCATATGCCTTACCCAAGGCGTGGGTGAGCTCATCCACCTCTCTCTTGAGAGTCTCATTCTCAACTAATAATGATGAATCTAAAATCTTTTCATCACTACTAGTGGAGGTAGAGTGGGTTGGTGTGGATGTGGAGGGTATGTTTGGTTCTTCAACATCAACCACGAATGGTTCATCTATAATGTCACATGTTGAACCAACATTCCTCTTGGATACCAAGACAACCTTGTCACTCTTAGCTACTAGCAAGGAATGAGCTTTCTCAAGCTTTGTATGAGCAAGTTGAAGCTCCTCATGGTCTTCCTTTAGACACTCATAGGATGCTACTTGCTCCCTAAGGCTCTTTTCAAGAGAGGCAACTCTCTTTTCTAAGGCCATACATTCGTTTGCCTTAGTTATGAGAACAATGTTAGCTTGCTCCATTGCCTCAAACATCTCATCTTTAGTGGGTTCATTTGATTCATCATATTCTTCCTCACTATCATATTTTACTTCATTAGAGGATGGTTCATCATATACCTTAGTGGCCTTAGCCATGAAGCATGAACCGGAGGATGAGTCAAATAGAGAAGGCTTGTCCTGATCAACTAGAGCCATCATAGCCTTGCCCTCTTCTTCTTCTTCGGACTCATCACTATCCCATGTCACAACAAATGCACCATCTTTGCCTTGCTTGAAGGTAGCTTTGTTCTTGCCCCTTCTACGGTCCTTGTTGTTCTTCTTGTCCTTCCTATGAGGACATTCCTCAAAGAGATGGTCGGGACTATCACACTTCCAACATAGCCTATTGTCATCATTGCCCTTGGAAGTGTCCTTCTTCTTGTAGTGCCCAAATCTTCTCTTATACTGGAGCATAGTGCTAAATTTCTTGACAACCAAGGCAAGAGCTTCATCAACCTCTTCTAGGCCGGATACATCACATTCTTCTTCTTGTGTCTTTGCCTTGCCCTTGTTTGAGGTAGAGGATGCCTTGAATGCAACGGCCTTCTTCTCCTCAACTTTCTTGTCTTCCTTCTTCTCCTTGGCATCAACATCATGATCATACTTGTCAAATGTCAACACCTCTCCAAGTAGATCATTTGGCTTCTTTGAATCAAGCCCATCTCTTTGTAGCATGAGGATCAACATCTTGAATCTTAAGGTAGGCTAATCAAGAATTTGTGACAAAAATCTTGATCTTGTGTCTTGTAGCCTAAGGTCTTGAGATCATTCACAATGACTTGAAGACGATGAAACATCTCAAGAATTATTTCACCATCCTTCATCTTGAAGGTCTCAAACTCACTCTTGAGGCCATATAGCTTGGCACTCTTGACAACCTTGATGCCCTCATATGTCTCACTCAACCTTGTCCATACTTCACTTGCACGGTCCAAGTCCTTGATTCCCTCAAATATCTTTGCATCGATGGCATTGTATATTGTGTTGAGTGCCATTCGATTGCAAGTCCGGTTTGCTCTATCCTCATCGGTGAGCTTGGTAGGATCAAGAATGACATAATCATTCTTCGTCACCTCCAATACTCTCTCATGTATCGATCCAAGGTATATGGTCATCTTCCTCTTCCAATGATCAAAAGAACTCTCACCATCAAAGTGAGGTGGCTTTCCCCCAACATGGTTGAACACTATAGTAGCCATATCTTGCACCGAAGGGTGTTACTCCTTGCTAAAACGGTGACCACGGCTCTAATACCACTTGAAAGGTCCTAAATGGCTAGGGGGGGTGAATAGCCTAATAAAATTTCTACAAAATCACTAGAGCAACTTGTTAGTAAATAACAAAGCGTAAATGCGTTTGCTCTAGCTCTACTTGTCGGCAAGCCTCCTATTGACAATTCTAGTTGCTATAGTCTCTAGTTCACACTCAAGGGCTAAGTCGCTACTTTACCACTAGGTGAACAAACTATATTACTCTAGCAACTAAGCAAGACTACACAAACTACACAAACTACACAAGCACAATATATATATCAAAGTAATGCAAGTGTGTAGAAGTGATATACCATAATGTCGAGGCTAGTCAATCCAATCACCGGGAATGTTGTCACAATATGAATAATGAATCCGAAAGCCAAAAGACAACAATCACAATGGAGAGACACGAAGATTTAACCCGAAGTTCACTTGAGCACCCGTCAAGCTACGTCTCCGTTGTGTCGACCTTCTCACGTGTGGGTCAAGGTGGAGCTCACTCCAAGCCAAATGCCTTTAGGCTTCTTGAACCCAAAGCAAATGAGAGGTACTCACCGACACGAGCAATGTATTATCTTGCAATTCGTCGTCCCGACGAGGATGCACGGTCCTCTCACAAATCACCGGAGGTGGCCAAGAACATTCACCTTCTCTTGCCAATGCCTCCACCAATCACCAAGCCGGCTAGGAGTGGTGCTCTCCAAGAGCAACAAGAAAACCACCGGCTCACAATCCCCAAGTGCCACTAGATGCAAAGATCAAAGCAAAGTGCACTTGAATCACCTCAACTCACTAGAATGGATGCTCTCAAGCAAAGGAGTGAGGAGGAGGATGAGTGCTCAGCTCTAGAGGTGTTAGGATTGATTTCAAATGACCAAGAGACCTCCAAGAGCCGGCCAAAGGGGTATAAATACCCCCCACCACGAAATGTGGCCGTTGGGGTGCAATCCACGCACAAATCAGCCTGACCGGACGCACTGACCGGGCTCACCAGTGAGTCCGGTCGGTGGGTCCGGTCACAACCGACAAACCCCAACAGGGCCGCTCGACCCCTTGCTGGACGCGTCCGGTCGCGCGTCCGATCGTGCTTCCGGTCGTGACCGGATGCTTCCGTCGGCGCGCGTCCGTCGCCCTCGGCCGAACCACCGAAAAACATGCTTCTCGGAATTCGACGGACCCGCACACCGGTGCGTCCGGCCGGTTTTTCCGACTTCCCGGTCGATGAGTCCGGTCACCGTGCGAGCCGCGAAATTTCATCGTTTCGTCGCCGTTCCTTCGCCTTTGCTCCAAACCAACTTCCGTCACTTGATTCTTGTTGCCGACACGTCGAAGAACACCCCGACACCATGTGTTAGCATTTTGAAAACATTTTCCATCAAGTATGGAGTTAGCTCTCTAGGTTAGAATGCATGCAAATGATTTTGAACCTAGAGGCACATGAGGACCGATATGTACGATAGTTTTCCCCTCTTTATAGTACGGCTTATCGATCCTATAATCACTCACACCCTCTATGGTGTCTTGAGTGCAAAATCAAAATGGCCCTATGATATACCTTTGCCTTGAGCCCATTTTGATCCTCGAAACACGCCAAACCGCGCACTTGATCATCAATTGGATCACCTCGACCCATCCACCATGACCACCATGCACCGTCCTTGGCTTGACCAATCTCCAACTAAAATAAACACTTAGCATAGAGAGATTAGTCCTAAGGATGTCACTAATTAGCCAAAACCAATCTAGAGATCTTCAGGTGGTGGGGTAGACGGGAGGAGACTATTGGTCATCAGAGATGGAGAGAGGGTGGGGAGGGGACATGCGATGGGTGAGAGATATATATATAGTGTGAGCAGGGAGGGGACGTGTACGTGACATGGTGTGTAGGTAGGGAGGTTCTAGAGTACACGTTCTTAATTTAGCATTTCCCAAACACATGATACTCAACTAGAATTGTATATTCGCATTCTTTGTGGTACAAGACGGTAGAGTGACTAGCTAGTAGTACATGCACGTGGCGGCGCCGGGGGCTCTAATTGCTTTGTTGCCACCGTTGGATCTCGCCATGTCCGCGGAGGGGGTGACGGTGGGGGCGCAGGGTTTGAGGGGAGGTGGTGGTGGTGGGCACGCCGGCGCGGGCATGGCCTCTAGCGGTGGACTCAGTGCGTGGGCGGATGTGCGATTTGGGAATGAGTGGTGGGGAGGCGCTGCAAACAAGTGGTGGAGAGTGCAGAATGAATTGGATGGTGGCTGCGGGCGGTGCGATGGAATCGACACGGCTTTCGTAGCGAAGACGCACGCAGACGCCGCATCGCACACGCATGAAGTAGTGTTTAGGAAAAGTTATTATAGTGATGTGGACACTGATTATACCTTTTCATCTTCTAGTACAAGAGTAATCCACGGCTGAAGAAAAGCAACAACAATGTTTATAATGATGAGGACACTGATGATGAAGACTACAACGACGAGGACCACATTCTAGAGCCTGAGACGGCGACCAAACGCTAGAAGCGCCACACTCCGGAGCAGATCCGACAACTCACAACGTAATACATATAGATTAAATGAAAAGAGAAAGAACAAAATTAATGTTTACTTGGTTAAACTTTTTTGGGGTTAAAATTTACTTGATTGGTCTTTATGTCCATCTTGTGCTGTGATGCATATACGGGATGATTATGGGAAGAAATTCTGACGTTCCTAAAAAGTGGCTCAACTATTTTAGCATTTTTCTGTAGTAGGATTTAGAAAGTGTGTTGGACACACAATCCACCCCTGCATCGTGTATCCTAGGCATACCATGATCTTCACATGAGAGGTATCGAATAAATAGGGAGTTTGTAGCCACCTTCGCCACATGTGGCTGGAGCCGCCAGTTGCACACTTGGTGTGGATCCATTAGGTGTACACCAATGACACACTATTATTGTTGTTGTCATGGTTATTGTTCTTGTTGTTGCTGCTGCTCTGCTCCTCTTCGTTATCCTTCTCCTCCTACTGACCACTAGCAACATGTTGCTCTCCACTCCGCGCGTCCGGTCTTTGCTACATAACCTTGCCGCGTCGTTGATGTAGTTGTCAACATCGGTGGACGCCCATTAGAGCTCACCTCACAGATCGCCCATCAACCATCCTCACCGTCTAGCCTACTACCTCCCTCAGTCGGCCAACCAATCTATACCCCACCGAAGATGAGGGAGAAGAAGAGAGAGTTCGTTAGATCCCTAGCTCAACGGAGTTAGAGGAGAAGGTGAGAGAAGATAGGAGGAAAAGGAGGAGGAGGAGGAGGCCTACCTAGGCTAGATCCACAACCATCGCCCCGGATCTAGCAAATCTACCACCGCCGTCACCACTAGATTTGAAGGTGCCGCCTATGCCGCTTCAGGCATGGTCTTCATGCAAGAGGTGGTGGGGTAGACGGGAGGAGACTGTTGGTCATCAGAGATGGAGAGAGGGTGGGGAGGGGACATGCGATGGGTGAGAGATATATATAGTGTGAGCGAGGGAGGGGCGTGTACGTGACATGGTGTGTAGGTAGGGAGATTCTAGAGTACACATTCTTAATTCAGCATTTCCCAAACACATGATACTCAACTAGAATTGTATATTCGCATTCTTTGTGGTAAAGTACGGTAGAGTGACTAGCTAGTAGTACATGCACGTGTGGCGCCGCCGTGGGGCTCTAAGCTCTTTGTCGCCACCGTTGGATCTGCCATGTCCTTGGCGGGGGGTGACGGTGGGGGGCAGGGGTTTGAGGGGAGGTGGTGGTGGTGGGCACGCCCGGCGCGGGCATGGCCTCTAGCGGTGGACTCCCAGGTGGGCAGATGTGCGGTTTGGGAATGAGTGGTGGGGAGGTCTTTGCAAACAAGTGGTGGAGAGTGCGCAGAATGAATTGGATGGTGGTCGCGGCGGTGCGATGGAATCAGACTTTCGCGCGGCGCACGCACGTAGAGACGCCGCCTTGCACACGCATGAAGTAGTGTTTAGGAAAAGTTATTATAGTGATGTGGACACTGATTATACCTTTTCATCTTCTAGTACAAGAGTAATCCACGGCTGAAGAAAAGCAACAACAATGTTTATAATGATGAGGACACCGATGATGAAGACTACAATGATGAGGACCACATTCTAGAGCCCGAGGCGGCGACCAAACGCTAGAAGCGCCACACTCGGGAGCAGATCCAACAACTCACAACGTAATACATATAGATTAAATGAAAAGAGAAAGAACAAAATTAATGTTTACTTGGTTAAACTTTTTTGGGGTTAAAATTTACTTGATTGGTCTTTATATCCATCTTGTGCTGTGATGCATATACGGGATGATTATGGGAAGAAATTCTAACATTCCTAAAAAGTGGCTCATATTTTAGCATTTTTCTATAGTAGGATTTAGAAAGTGTGTTGGACACACAATTCGCCCCTGCATCCACCCCTGCATCGTGTATCATAGGCATATCATCATCTTCACATGAGAGATATTGAATAAATAGGGAGTTTGTAGCCACCTTCGCCTCGTGTGGCTGGAGCCAGCAGTTGCACACTTGGTGTTGATCCATTAGCTGTACACCAATGACACACTATTATTGTTGTTGTTGTCGTGGTTATTGTTCTTGCTGTTGTTGTTGCTCTGCTCCTCTTCGTTATCCTTCTCCTCCTACTAACCACTAGCAACATGTTGCTCTCCACTCTAGCGTCTGGTGCTGCTTCATAACCGCCATCGTCGTTGATGTAGTTGTCAACATCAGGTGACGCCCACTGGAGCTCACCTCACCTGAATCGCCCATCAACCATCCTCACCGTCTGGCCTACTACCTCCCTCAGTCGGCCAACCAATCTATACCCCACCGGAGATGAGGGAGAAGAACAGAGAGTTCATCAGAACCCTAGCTCAACGGAGTCGGAGGAGAAGGTGGGAGAAGATAGGAGGAGGAGGCCTACCTAGGCTAGATCCACAACCGTCTCCACCGGATCTACCACCGCCGTCCCCACTAGATTTGAAGATGTCGCCGCCGCTACTTTAGGCATGGTATTGCAAGGAAGAGGCGGTGGGGCAGACGCGAGGAGACTGCCGGTCATCGGAGATAGAGAGAGGGTGGGGAGGGGACGTGTGATGGGAGAGAGAGAGAGAGAGAGAGAGAGAGAGAGAGAGAGATAGTGTGAGCAGGGAGGGGACACGTACATGACAGGGTGTGCAGACATGGAGGTTCTAGAGTACGTGTTCTTATTTTAGTTGAAAATTAGGATCATGCCTGTGTGTTCCAAGGGGAACAAAATAGTGTTGCTGCTCCCCTTCGATTTGTTATCCTCCTACTGCTGCTGATCACCAGCTACCTGCTGCTGCTCCACTCCGGCGGCTTGTGGTGCTGGATAGCCACCATCATTGTTGATGTAGTTGTCAAGCTCTGATGACGCCCACTGGAGCTCACATGCTACGTTGTTCATTCCCTCCACCAGGTACGTCTACATGGGATCTGTTGCCGAGGCCCCATCCAAGGTAAGTTCTATGTACTAGATAATCATAACAAATTAACGAGGTTTCTAAGTTCCCACCATTCATGAAAAGTGGATCAACCATTAGTGTTTGTTCTTATGTATATTTTAGAAGAAGTGGACTGGACACACAATATGTGCCCACACAGTATGTACATCTGAGTTTTCCAAGCGTATTATTTATCTAAAAGGCATGTTTTAAGGGGTGTCAAAGATGTGATTTAAGAACAGTATCAACTATGAGTTTCATGACACTGTTACCGAGACTATCACATCCATTTTTGTGTTGGCAACTGTGACAATGGGTTTCATCTAGGTGAAACTCTCCCTCCCTCCCTCTCTTCATTGTTAACTTGTCAAGTCATCAAAATTGCTAGTGTGTCATGGTATTAAATGTAAATATAACATAGATAGAGGGAACGTATCATGTGCAACCTATGCAACCACCAATTAAGGCCACATGATCTAGATCCAACATCTGAGTTTTTTTTCACTTAAACATCTCCATCTGTGGGGTTTAAATCTAACCCGTGTGTATCCAGGTGGGAGTTTTTAAGTGAAAAAAAAAAACTCAGACGTTGGGTCTAGATCCTGTGGCCTTAATTGGTGGTTGCATTGGTTGCCCACGAAGCTAGGTTGCACATGATACGATCTCATAGATAAAACTCTCATTAAGATTTGCTTTAGGCGTAAGGTAGGCTCTACTTGCTATTGTAGAGCTCCATATATAGCTATAGAGTCATGTAGCATATGATGTGCGGAGTGATGGCAATGGGTACCAAAACGTAAAACCTAGTGGGATTTTAACCTATTAGGTAAGGATATGGATCGATTTCTCTAAGCATGGTTTGTGAATAGGCTAAAAGATAGACCTAGAGTTTTTTAAACCCGGCCTATCATAGTACATCTCATATCTGCGTACGTACATTTTCGTAAATTTCTCAACTAGATTGATCCATCTAGTGGTATATATGCTTATCTCATATAAGCAAACACAATGAAAAGAGAGAGAGAAAGTAGTTGATCCATCTATTGGTATATATGTTTATCCCATATAAGCAAACATAATGAAAAGAGAGAGAGAGAGAAATAAGTCCCTACTCTCGCTATGGGTGGCCCCTTCCTGGCCCATAAAGCTTGCTTTGACTTGTAGGAGCCGAAAATTGCTTTGCTCACTATAGAAATAAACATAATATAAGTAAGTGCACTATAAAGGAGACCGATGGATGCATGTATGGAAGCAACACATCAATCAGAGTATGTGCTGAAGTATGAGCCTTAGCTGCTTAACCTTTATTGAGAATGAGAATTAAAATAGAGAATTGATCAGTACTAATATTTTTAAATTTAAATAAACTAAAATATTTTTATTCGGATGCTTTTGATGACTTTATTTGTATTTGTATTTGATATCGGACAAAAAATTTGTTTGGATATTCGAGGGAAGTGTTAGAGTATAACTATTAATAGAAGTAAGACCTATTCTCTAATTAATCCTAACGACTAGGCACTGGTTAGATTATGTGGTCAGCATCACTTCATGTACTCATATATATTTATCCCCAAGGCTCAGGCTAATATATCCATTGCATTATACACCAATCTATTCTCTTACATGGTATCAAAGCATACAACGATCCTAAACTTCCGCTGCTTCCCGTTCTTCCACCTCCTCGTCGCCATGAGCTCCTCCTCTTCCTCCTCGCCCGTCCTCGACAACTCCGACGCCGAGTCCAGCTCCCTCACACCCTCCGTGTCCGGACCGAACCTGCTGCTCCCTCGGTCATTCACGGCATCAACATCCTCAATCGGGTGTCGATCGTCCTCGACCGACGAGTCCAACTACGTCGCCTGGGCTCGATCCTTCTCCGCCCTCTTCGGCCGGTATGGCCTCCGCGATCACGTCGACGGCGCCCACATGGTATCACGAGATTAGGTTTCAGATTCTAGGCTAATCTTCCGCCGCCGCCGGCTGCATCCCTTGCCTCCCGCGCGTCACCGGCCGTCCTCCACGGCTCCGGACAGGGCGCACCCCGCTGGCCTCCTAGCGCGCCCCGGGAGATCATCCATGCCGATCTCCACCGTGGGCAGCGCCCTAGTCGCTTCGCGTCTCAATCCCCGGCGCGACCCCGGCTACGCCGATAGCGCGCGACAGCGGCAAGCGTGTGGGCGACCTCCGGCCTTCGCGCGATTCGTGGCGACGTCCGTTCTGCGCGTACGCGCGGCCCGCCCTCTCGCGGCCGGTGACCTAGCGGCAACGGCGTCAGCGTGGCCTCACGCCGGGAACGCGGCTGGCTCCTCGCGTTGACGCGCGGCTGGTTCCGGCTCAACGGTCAGGCAATTGGCCGCCGCGGCGGCCCGCGCGAGTCGCAACGATGGCGGCGGAGAGCGTCGTGACCCGGCGGGCGGAGTTCCTCGCGCGGCGGGCGGCGCGACTCCCGCGGCCTCATGCACGCCCGGCGTTTCACGCCGATCCGGTCCGCATGCACCTGCCGCTTCGATGATCCGGTCCGCATGCACCTGCCGCTCCGCATCCAGCTTGTGCCGCAAACACCGTTTCTCGCCGCTTTTCTAATTTTAGCATCGCTTGCCTACCTTTCTTTAGCATCGCTTGCATGGTCCGCTTACTAGCTTCTTGTCCAACCAAAACACCGCTCTGCATCGCCCACCGCCCGTCAACATCCGTGCACCTACCTCGACATCGTCACTGGTATCTTCATCCTGTGTGACCCGACCTGGCGTGCGGTGCGCGCAGGGGCGCCCCTCCCGCGGCGTCGTCAGGCCACCTTCGTCTACACTGCTTCTTCGCCGGTCATCCCCGACAATGCCGCCATCTGTGCGGCCTCATTTGGGATGGATGTCTCGAGGGTTGCGGCTGCCTCGCTCCGTTGCGTTGCAGCGTCGCCACCCGCGGTCTCCCCGCCGTTGCACCTCACCACCATCGACTACGTCCTCGACTTCGTCACGCTGTCCTCTTCAACCGCGTCTTCGACATCGTCATCGACGTACACGCATGGTCTTCATCAGGCTGATCGAGTTTCTTCGTCGTCTTCTTTGAGCTCCGCCGCCGCGTCTCCGGATCATCAGGCCTTGAGCCAGATCGTCCGGGTACACCTCTACGCTTCGTCCAGCACCACCTCGTCGCCAGCGTCGCCGTCTCGTTCTACCCCTTCGTCTACTCCGACAACTGCGGGCTGCATCGGCATCTTCTACCCCGCCATTCTGCGCCTGCGACCGTTCTGGAGGCCTTCTCTGCTGGTCCCTCAGACGATGACGCCTGGTGGTGCACCCTCCCTCGCACGTCCGGTATTGGCAACACTGGTGCGTGCCATCGTCCCCGAGGCGTTTCCGGGCGTGGCAAACCCGGGAGTGTCTCGCCCGTCGGCTCCTGACTGCATCGACTTCGGCATCGACCCCCTCTTCGATTGCCTCGACGCGTCGCCGTCTTCGTCCTTGGTGGCTTCCCCCTTGCGCTACCATCCACCATGGCGCCTCCTCGTGCGCCTGCGGCTTCCTGTGCGGCTCCTTACCCTCGGCAACCTCGACAGCTTCACGTCGACCACGGCTATCCTACGCACGGCATCTTCGACCACGGGTATTCACCCTCACGTTCGGTCTACCTCGACATGGCACAAAGGGCTATCATCTGCTTGAGCAACCTTGTGGGTTTCCACTCCAGCCACAGCATATGCGACGCACTGCCATTGTGACTGCGGGGGGATGTCAGCTCGCCGACTTCTCTCCAGTCTCATCGTCTGCGACGCTCCCGCTATGACTGCGGGGGGATGTTAGAGTATAACTATTAATAGAAGTAGGACCTATTCTCTAGCTAATCCTAACGACTAGGCACTGGTTAGATTATGTGGTCAGCATCACTTCATGTACTCATATATATTTATCCCCAAGGCTCAGGCTAATATATCCATTGCATTATACACCAATCTATTCTCTTACAGGAAGTACCTATCACTATCCTATCCTCCTTGGCTGGTTGGTAAATATTTTGAACTTTACTAGAACACACAGTCACACACACACAATTTGGAAAAAAATATGGTTTTGGTTGTCAAAAAGGAAAAAAAACTACATTTAGGTTCACCGACTCCGACGCCCTCGCCCCTGCTGCCGGCCATCCCCTAGCCATAGGCACCGACAAACCCTAGCGCCCATGGCCTCCACCCTCTTTCCCTTCCCCACTGCTGCCATCTTCTCCATATTCACCAAGCCTCCCCCACCCCGACCTAACCCGACCACCGTTCCTGCCGCTAGGGCTCCCTTGAATCACCATCAACTATCCCCACCGCCCGGCCTACTACCTCCCCTGGTCTGCTGACCAATCTATATCCCACCGGAGTTGAGGGAGAAGAAGAGAGAGTTTGACGGAACCCTAGCTCGACGGAGTTGGAGGAGGAGGTGAGAGAAGATTGGAGGAGGAGGAGGAGGAGGAGAAGGCCTACCTAGGCCAGATTCGTGGCCTTCACCACCTAATCTAGCAGATCTTGCATCGTTGTCATCACCAGAATTGGCAGCACCGCCGCCACGCTAGGTATGGTCATGCGTAGAGGGCGGTGGGGGCAGATGTGAGGAAACCGCCGGTCACCAGAGAGAGAGAGAGAGAGAGAGAGAGAGAGAGAGAGAGAGAGAGAGAGAGAGAGGGTGGGGAGGGGACGCGTTACGGGAGAGAAAGAGCGAGGTAGAGTGCGAGCGGGGAGGGGAGAGAGAGAGAGAGAGAGAGAGAGAGAGAGAGAGGGTGGGGAGGGGACGCGTTACGGGAGAGAAAGAGCGAGGTAGAGTGCGGCGGGGAGGGGACGCGTGACGCGAGGTGTGTGTGTGCGGAGAGGTTATAGAGTATGCACTCTTATTTTAACATTTCCCCAATATATTTAATACTAGGATCATGCATGTGCGTTGCAATGGGAACAAAATAGTGTTGTTGCTTTTGCTTTTGCTTCTCTCTTGCTTTGTTATCCTCCTCCTACTGATCACTAGCAACCTGCTACTGCTTCGCTCCAGCGGCTGGTGCTGTTGCATAAACACCATCTTCGGTGATGTAGTTGCCAAGCTCTGATGACGCCCAGTGGAGCACACCTACTACGTCGTTCATTCCCTCCACCATGTGTGTGTGTGTGTGTGTCTTGTCTTGTAGCCGCCTTGACAGCCCCCCGATCGCTCCTCCAAATTTGGTCTTTGCTGCATAAACACCATCTTCGGTGATATAGTTGCCAAGCTCTGATGACGCCCAGTGGAGCACACCTACTACGTCGTTCATTCCCTCCACCATGTGTGTGTGTGTGCGCGCGCGCCTGCCTTGGACAGCCCCGATCGCTCCCTTTTATAGAAGAAGGGAGGGACACGGGTTATAATGTGTGTGTTTGTTTATTCTACGAATTACGTCTAAGCCCTGTTCGCCCGAGGCTCGCAGCAGAAAGTGCTGAAACTGGGGGTGACAATACGGGCCTCGAACAGGGGCACTGCGACCCCATAGTGGCCTCAGATTGTTCATGCCGAGACCTACGAATATGGGGTTTCGGCGGGACACGACGGAGCTGTCGAGTCTCAATAGTTGAAACAGTGGTCAGGACGATTAAAATAGCGTATGATAATTTTGCCCACTCTGTCCTGGTGTCAGTAGAGCCTGAGTAGATAGTGGTCCTATCAAAGTTAGGCAAACCAGGGTAAGTGACGGGATTCGTAGGGACATAACAGTGCAATTAATGCTAGCCCTGCCCATGCCAAAGCAGGTGCCGAGGCCACGCGCTTGCCCGAGACGGGTATCTGGGTGAGTCTCGGGCAGGGCGGAGATTGCACCGTATCCCGAGTCAGATTCGGGCAAGTCGGAGGCTTATCCCGAGGTCTACGCTACTCTCGGGCGAATCGGTCCCTCGCCTCGAAGCCTCGGCGACCCCGTATGGGTGACATATTTGAGGGTGGGGCCATCCTAACCATGTCCGGGGCCTATGTGAGGATCTATGGTTTGCGGTTAGGCTGATTTCTCAATGACCCCTCGTCAAGGGCCTTGCTGAGCCCTTACCGCGTTTGATTCGGGTACTCCAAATTATGGGTATCGACAAAGAAAAACATTTATGTATGCCTTGTGATAGTGTTCATGTGATCCTTCTGTTACGTCACCATACACAGGCAATGATGTTTTTTTAAATGTATCAATAGCATATATTACCACCAAAGTATTTGTTCAGAGCAATTAAACCAGTGCTCCTGGAGTTGAAAAGTTTTCACCACTATAGATCATACAGTGCATGGACAAATTATTAGACAAAAACGAGATCAAAGCATAGTATTATAATTATTAGGATAAACCAAAAGGGCACAGTGGAATTTTGGCAGTTAAGTCAAACAAATTGTTCTAATATATATATAAATACTGCGCGTTGAAGATAATTTGTCTCTGTAGATTTCATATTCATGCACATAGGTTTAAGTTGGTAAAATCCAGTGTGTTTGTGTCGTTGCCATCTTCTATGTGCAACTACAGCAGGACAGCCCAACAGGCTCATAGTACGGGCAACAGCCCAGAACTGAAACATGAACGCAGACTACTACAGCCAGAACTTTAGCATGTACCAAAAAGACATAGAAACATGCTTCTCATATCCACTCCACAAAGAACCAAAGCGTCAATCTATCACCGATTATTAGTTCAGAAATCCAACGAGAACTAGCTAGATAATAATTTCTTCTTATGAGAGCCCCAGGGCTCCGAGCGCTCCCAGCACCTCCACATCAGCGGCGGCCAGAGCCTCCACGTCAGGTCCGCGGTGGCATCGGGCGGCGGCCTTCACGGCGCCGCGTGCGGGCGGGCTGGATCGAGCTGCAGTCCGACGCGTGCGGCCTCTGGTCCGTCCACGGCGCCGTCCCCGCATCGCATGCAAAGCGCGGTCAGCGGGCCCGTCATCGAGCGTGGGGACAGGCGAAAGCATCGCGCGCGCTGCCAGCGCTGGCGTCGATTGGTCGGCCTGTGTCGTTGTCGTCCGGTTGTTGGCTGCACGCCGCGGGGCCCGGCTGCAGCCTCGCTGTGCATCCGCTGCCGTCGCCGCGTGGTTCCCGACTCGACCATGCCGCCGTGACGTTGCGTTGTCGAACGCTGGGTCGTCGCGCTGTCAGGGGCCCTGCAAAGGCGAGGGTTGGAACGTGCCCCCTGTCGTTGCGCGTGCTTGGCTCCACAGGAGTTGCGTTGGCTGCTGGCTGGTGAGATTGGATCGGTGTGAGGCTGGCGCATGGGCTCCACGCTTCTTTCTCGTCTTTGGGCCCAGTGGTAAGCGTCGTTGGGTTGTTGTGTTGGTTTGGGCCCCATTGTCGAACGCCCATTGCCTGCTGGAAAGTTTACGGGCCCGCCTAAGACTCTAGTGTGAGCGGTGAGCCGGTTGGATGTCAAAAAGGTCCAGCTCCAAACGAGGTCTCCTGCTCTTTCTCCGTTTGCCGTCTTCCTCCTCGAGGTACAGTCCGTTTGTGCCCCCTTGCCGTTCCTCCTCCCATCTTGCTCTTTTGGGCGTGGTTTTGCCTCTTGCTTCGCGTGCGCTTTCGGAGCCCCGGGCCCTGCGTGCAAAGGCCCAATCGGAGGAGTGCCGGCGGATCTAGGCGGCCGACGAGCGGGTGCCTGCTGCCTGGGGTGCTTGGCTGCCGGCTCGACGCTGCTCTGCGTTGAGGTACGTGTTCTGGCGCCTCATTGTCGGGTCTATTATGCTTACATTTGGGTTCAACTTTGATTAGCGCTATTTGAAAGATGTGCCTGACATTTTAATCTGCTCTACTTTGGGTTCTTTTTTCCCTTTTCTTTTTTTTACTTTGTCTTATTTCGTATGCGTGTGCTCAGGATAACAAGCGCCGCATTGGGAGTCCAAGCGCCGCACTGGGCCCTGGAAGTCCAAGCTCATGCTGGTTAGCGCCGCATTGGGTTGTCGCACTTTTTTTTATATACTGTCTCCCTGATGTTTGCTTCTTTGGAATATAAAGGCTGCTACGTAATGTCCACTTCATCAGCACCATCAGCCAGTCGGAAGAGACAAAGTAAATCTCCTTTGTATCCATGTCGCGTTTACTACACTTCTAGCATTGTTCTTCAAATTCTTTATATGTTTATTTTCAATTCTCAACTAGATGAAGGTGCCTACTATTCACCTAGAAAACTTTCTGCCTTTGAATGTCGCCGCAAACGAAGGCGCTACCTAGATCAGCGCAAAATGGTTAAAAAGGTGCCGGTTGCTTGTATAGCTATCCTTCCATGTTTGGATTAGAACTATCCGGCTTGAATGATGTTGCTTTTCTTTGTATACTTTTCTCTGTTAGGATGCTCTTACGTGCCTGGTGAGACATTAGGTCGTGGACATTTCACACGGGGAATACCTCGATGCTCTTAAAGGTTTGTGTGCCCCTGTCTTTTCGTGTGTTTTAGATGTTTGCCTGTTAAGTTTTAGCTATGCGGTCAAGTATAGTGACTCTAATTCAGTTGTTGTTTGTCCTTGCTTGTTCGGTTGTCGGTATCTCGTCTTATTCAGCTACGTACCGTGAGAGCTCTTATTATGGAGGTCCCGACTATGAGTGTAGGCACCGTGGTGCCATCTTTTGGTTCCAAGAAAGGGTTGTATCCGATTCAGCGTGAGTGAGAGAGGTAAAATCATTTACAACAAATGTTGTAAAGGAGGCAAGGTGCTCATACCACCATATAGATAGAGACCCGCTATCCTAGATTCTCTTACAAGATTTGATGGCGATGCTAGGTGTAAGCGCTTTATGAAACAAATCCGACAATATAATTGCCTCTTTTCCTTCACTTCCATGGGAGCCCATATAGATAGATCCATGAATGATGGCCGTGGTCCTCCGGTGTTCAAAATATCCGGTCGGGTTCACCACCGGATGGGATCTTTTGCTTCCGAGAGGTCGGTGAGCCTCCAAAATTTATCTGACTTTATATATATGATACTACCAATGAGGTGACAAATAGACTCCGTGCCTTACATAGCGATGATGGACCCTCCGAACCTTTAGATCCACAGATTGTTGCCCGGCTCCTTGCTATGCTTGATGACCACAATCCATTGGTACAGAGCTTTAGGCGGGCAAGAGATCGATTGGCGAGCATGGCGATGAAGAGTTTATCATTAGAATTGTAGGTGCGGGGAAGGGGATCCGGTCCAATATAATTTGCCCATTGTTAAAGAGCTAGCCATGCTTGTTGTTGGAGACTTTACTCTTGAGACATTCCAGCGAGATATAGTGATACAAGCTAAGAGTGGTCGATTCTGATCTGTTTCTTTCGCTGCACCCGGCTTTTATGGCCCTACAATATCCACTTCTTTTTCCTTATGGTGAGCGCGGTTTCCAGATAGGTGTGACATATGAAGGTGTTACTGATATTGGGAAAAACAAGCGGACTAAAGTGACCATGCAAGATTACTTCTCCCATGCCTTCCACTATAGAAAAGAAAAGCCAAATCCCGTCCTGTGCTATGGCGTTTTATCTACACAGGCTAGAATTGATGCACGTGCATCTATCGACGAGAATAGGCTATGGTATGTCATTAAGAACCAGGGCAAGTTACGTGTAGAGAATATGCAGGGTATAGTTGATGCCGTAGGCCGAGGTTGCGTTGATGGAAATGAGATTGGTAAGAAGATCGTATTACCGGCTTCCCACACGGTGGTCATCGCTACATGATCAAAAACTACCATGATCTTTGTTGCTATTTGTAGAGAGTTCGGTCCTCCGGACTTCTTTGTAACATTTACGTGCAATCCCAAATGGCAAGAGATTTCGAGGACGCCATAGCTTTTGAGCCCGGCGTAAAACCGAATCGATAGAATTTGAGATGGTGGTTCGTGTCTACAACATGAAACTCGAAGAGCTTCTTAGCGATATCGGGAATGGCTCTGTTTTTTGGCCATGTTAGTGCGGTAGGGTGTCTCCTCCGTTTCTCTTGCTCTTCCATTTTCCCCCGGTTCATATGTCCTCATTTCTTCCTTTTCGATTTTTTTTAGCCCTTCATCTTTGCCGAGTTCGTAAACGTGGTCTTCCCCATGCGCATATCATTATCGGCTCTCTCGGGAATACGACCACGAGCCCAACTCCTCGCGCTTATTGACAAATTTATAAGCGCGAGATTCCCTGATCCGGATAGAGATCCTCTAGCATATGGCCTTGTTCTTTGAACATATGATGCACGGCCCTTGCGGCCCGTGTTTTGAGTCCCTGTCCATGCATGAAAAAATCCAAATGTTCAAAGAAATTTCCTAAAGAATACCAACTAGAAACACATGTCGATAGGAGTGGCTTTTCTTTGTATACAAAAGGTCAAAAGATGGTAGATATGTTCGAGAAAGGAACACAAAGGCTAGATAATCGTTGGGTTGTTCCATACAACCGCTTTTGCTTAAAAATTCCAGGCTCATATTAATGTAGAGTGGTGTAACAAGACTATTTTTGTTAAATATCTATTCAAATATGTTACTAAGGGTCCTATTTGTGGCAAGGTTTACATATCCAGGATAAAAAATGGAGAAGATGCCCCTTATGATGAGCAGACAACAAAAACAAAAAATGAGGTCAAAGAATACCTAGATGTAGATATATATGCGACCATGATGCGTCTTTGGCGTGTCCTAGGGTTTGATATCCATAGACACTATCCCTCCGTTGAGAGACTATGTGTACATCTCCCGGATGATAATTTCGTTGTGTATGATCCTAATGCGGACATATCGGATGTCGCTTCTAAAGAATTCTTTTGAGAACTATGTTGACTCGGTGGTTTGTGGCTAACCAAGGATATACCGAAGGAAGGCATCGACATCTTGTGAGTTTCCTTCTCATTTGGAAATGGGATTACGGTCATAGATTTTGGGAGGCTAGGCGGCGACTGGTGGTAAAATAGGCGATTGTACTACGTTCATCCATCCCGTGGTGAAAGATATTACCTTAGAATGCTGCTCCTCGTGGTTAGGGGAGCTCGAGCTTTGAAGATGTTAGGACTTTTGATGGCGTCCTCCACCCTACATTTAGATCACTGCGCTCGCTCGTGGCCTCCTTGGTAATGATCGAGTGGTGGTGGGCTTTTTTTGACGAGGCAGCTACATGGGCCACATCTCGCACGGCTTAGAAAACTTTTTGTTACCATCTTTGTTGTTTTGTGAGGTAAACGATGAGCACTCATTTTTTGAAAAGGTTTGGAAATTTATGGCCGATGATATACAGTATAGATTTAGAAAAAGTATGGGTAACGTACCAATATGTTATCCCCGATACAGACCTTAGAGACCATTTGATAGACGACCTTACTGACTATTCTTACCGTAAATGGGGCTAAGCTGAGAGATATTAATATTAAATTACCGCTGAAGTCTAATCCTTCAACATATGTTTCTGGTAACAGACTTATTGAAGAGGAGCTTTCATATGATTGTGAAAAACTAATGCTTGAAGCCAATATACTAATAGCACAACTAACGAAGAGCAACTCTCGCTTTTAAAATTATCACAGATAGTGTGTTGAATAATGTGCCGGTTTTTTCTTTGTATCCGGTTATGGTGGCTTTGGGAAGACTTTTCTTTGGAATGCTATAGTCACTTGGTTACGTGCCGAAAAAATTGTCCTCACCGTGTAGCCTCTTGAGGTGTAGCTTCTTTGTTGCTTCTCGGTGGGCGATTTGCTCATTCGCGTTTCAAAATACCATGTGAACTAAATGATACTATTTTGTGTGATATTGGTCGTGGCTCAATGTGTTTCGAACTCATTGAAGCGGCGTCGCTAATTATTTGGGATGAGGCTTTGATGACACATCGACAAGCATTTGAATCTCTAGGCGAGAACTTTTAGGGATGCCTTATCCTATAAAAGTAATTTTGCCCGAGACATGATATTTGGTGGTAAGACCGTTGTTTTAGGTGGTGACCTTCGACGGATACTTCCTGTTGTTGAAGGTGGGCAAAGAGCACGTGAGTTGTAAATGCTACTATCTCGCAACTCTAGGCTATGGAATCAGATTAGGATACTGTCACCAAGTAAAAACATGAGACTTCACAGACCAAACTTAGACATAAAAAAAACACGTAAAGAGATATCTGATTTTTAGTCATTTGGGTGTTAGATGTTGGAGAGGGCAAGATCGAAGCCTTTCAAAAGGGGCGAGGATGAGCCGACATGGATAAAGATACCTAGAGAACTACTACTTATGCCGCAAAAAGATACATCATCTTGCATTGTTGATGCTATTTATCCGAATTAGCTACGCGATATTACGATCCTATGTACCTTAAGAGTCGAGCCATTTTAACACCTACCAATGAGGTTGCCGATGCCGTAAATTCCCATATAGTGTCTCTTATACCCGGTGAGGAAAGAGAATACCGAGCTTTGATAGAATGGGTAAGAATACAGAGGCACATAGCTCTTACGATGCTTTATATCCAACATGAGCTCCTAAATTCCTTGAATGGTAATAATTTTCCTACACATCGTCTTATACTAAAGAAAGGAGTCCCCATAATGTTCTTGAGAAATCTAGACCAACTTTGGTGGCACGTGTAATGGAACACGTTTAATTATTACTGATTTTGGTGATATGCTTATACATGCTCGAATAATGTCTTACTCGACTAATGTCAAGAATTTGTCCTTTTGATTTAGATCTAGGCAGCGACAAATTTCGGTTAGGGTGTGCTATGCAATGACTATTAATAAAAGCCGAGGGCGGACACTTTTCAAGGTTGGTGTGTACTTAAAAACACCTGTTTTTTAGCCATGGTCAACTGTATGTTGCTATTTCTAGGGTGACATCCAAACATGGGCTCAAGATACTTATTGAGGATAAGGATGGTGTGTGTGTAGATGAGACACGAGAATATTGTTTACCACGAGATACTTTCAGTGATCGATCCCGCTCCGTTGCTCCTACTCCAACCACTCCCGGTGGTAGGGGCTCCATCACTCCTCTACTTCAGGTATCTCCATCCGTGGAGAGCGTGGAGGAAACAAAAAACTGCCTCTCCCACCGATGACCGGTGCTCGGAACGTATGCATCTTCCTTGATTTAGCTTTCACATACCAACCCCGGATTCAATCTATCTAACTTCCTATGACTAACACTACTGAGACCCCACCACCCAGTCTCCATGATGACGACACAACGCTACAGAAGCTCAAGAAAGGGTAACCAAATCTCCATTGTGTGTTTTTCCCATACTTATGTTTATGTTTATCACACATACCTCTTTTGTTGCTCTATACTTGGGAATAAAACAGTCGAACAAAGATTCCCCGCAGCTAAGTCTTACGCTAGGAAGTGGCTGTCCATGGATGATCCTCGTGATACTCAGGTTTCTAAATCTTTCTTGTTCAAAAGGCCTTATTAATGGATCCATTAGCTACCTTTCTTTTCGAGCTTTCGGCTATGCTTTGTTTGTTTTATCATCCGAATAGGCTTCCAACAAGTACCTTAGATCCAACGATCGAGACCAAGGCAAGACCAGGATGCTTCCTCTTTACAGAGATCATTGGCAGAGTATGTGCAAAAAAAATCCATACCATAACCAACTCTATCTTATTTTTGGTCGATGCGCTCTACTGATTGTATACTTTTACCTGCTATCCAGTGATACGACTCTTCAAGCCTCTCTGAACAAGAAGCGGTCTCGCTCCACCAAAGCTATTCCACACGAGGCTGCCTGAGCAAGGTAAATCGTGTTATAATACACACTCATCTTCATGCCGTGTCCTATTAGTTGGTGAAAACGATCTGCCACTCGATCACGAGAACATGTTCTGTCTTAGGATCTCCTTGCTTTTTTTGCATCTTTTGACCGGGTGGGGTACCTCATCTCGACCATCCGAGGAAGACTTCCACCTCCTTTTGCTGACATCTAGCTTGTTAGAGATCTGTTTTGCGGACCCATGGCGTTTAATAGGCCTGGGTGCTGGCTATAGGCATGAAGAACTTAAATTCTGGCGAGCCAAATGTGGCTCCTGTCCTGTAACGTAAGTGCTGTGTACACTGCTGATATGGGCGGTCAGCCGTTCCTAGTGAACTGGTCAGTATACACCATATGCCATTTCTTTGTTGCTTTGCCTTCTGCTTGCCTTTAGGTAGTAATATGCTTTGTTAATAGTAATGCCAATAGGATGCTAAGTTTGGTTTCAGTAATTTTGCCCGTGCTGCCCTCAAGCAACATAATAATTCTGCCTATGTTAGAGTATGTATTAATTACTCTATGACGTGAATCACAATGTAGCTATTGAAAACAGATTAGTGAAAATCCTAAAATTAAAATTGTGTTCTTCTACTTTTACTTAGTTACCTCGAGGTCTCTATATAAAACTGTGGAATAATTGAAAAGGTGCTGCGCAGTATACATTCTCTACATATAGTATTTCACCTTTTCATGTGCTCCATTTTTCATTTTGCTTTCTGTGCATTGGGCAAAGCAGCCGCCACTTATGCTAAATAACTGTTCTGAAGTGTAAATAGTTGGATACAAAGTTTTAAAACTGTATTGTTAGATTAATGTTGGCTAGAGTTCAATCTTGGAGTATCTGACACAACATATCTTTTGGCTGAAACATTAGGTACAACAATTCGTTCATTGCTCTTGACGGGTCCTGGCCCTGTGGCTGGTGGTGATTCCAGTGCTCCTCAGCTCCAAATTTCACCCTCTGCAGAGGCTACTGAAGAATCAGAGAATGTCTCACTCACCTGCTAGAAACCAGTGTGCAGTCACCGGCGTGAGTGTAGGCTTCTCATATATTCCCATTTTTGAACTACACATCTGAATCTTCATTTATCTGCCTTTCCCTGCCATGTGTTGTTACAGACCCCACCCCCAAGCCTCTGATAACAATACACCGCCACAGAAGAAAAACAAAGGGTAACAAGATTAATATTACATACTTTTTGTGCTCTTATATTTCTGCATTTCACGTAAAATGTTCTCATGCACCATGGCAGAACTGAAACAAACAAGGGAAAGCTTTCTTCTGCTGGCTCTTCTGTTAGCAGGAGACTCCATGAATGATGTTGACAGTGCTTAGGTTATCAGTTCTTCATCTTCGCTACAAAGATGCAGCGTTGGGCTATCATGCACGTTTAGATTTGTATGCCCGCTGATATCTCTCTTCACATGTGCTTGCGATCATGCACATTTTAATTCTTTTTGCTTATTGTTCCTTACTTTATGTCTAGACACTGAAGTTAGCAGTCTTCTATGTAATATATATAGCCTCTTAGGCAGCCCCGGTGCCAACTTAGGGATCTGGCCTAAGTACACTATGAAAGAACAACCATCGGTTTCCTTCTCTATTATTTTCTTTAACCATCGGTTTCCTTCTCTATGTTATTTTCTATGTCTTGTGTATGCTAATCTATAGCTGGTTGCAGTGTTTGCTATCTGAGTGCTCATGTGCCGCTACTATTCTAAAAAAACTGAAGTGACTGTTTTCTATTAGACAGGAATTAAGCAACAAACAAACTCCTCTTGTCTCCTGCAGCAAACAAACTTCATGCCAGATTATGACTCCATCTCGGTTTAAATTTTCCAACAGACTAAGCAAAATCTGCTTGGATATAGGGCGCGCATGGGCGCGCGCAAATCACTAGTAATGGTACATTAAACAATACTACTAGCTTCAAAACATCCTGCAGCATTATAACACTAATCATACCATCCGGGGCATATATCAAAGCAGAGAGGTAACGACACAAAATTGACAGCATACTGCACATTGCCTATGAAGGTCTGTTCCAAAATACACAAGATTTCACTTATTCTAAAGAATAGACAAGATTTTATTCTGTGTACCAGACAATCACACCTTTATTTGACTACAAAACAAATAATACATTGACTCCAGGTCTGGCCATTTTTTTGCCGGCATCTAACAAGAGGGAACGGGCATAATAATAAGTCCCAGGTTTATAATAGGCAAGCAATTGTGCCATCATCAAAGCAGGCATTTTGTACATATATAGTGGTGGGGGTTCTCAGAAGATGAACACGACACTATCATGGACCCGGGACTTCTGGTTCTGAGCGACACATTCAGAGATCCACATCAGGTTCCTGATCTCTTGCTCACGGAGCCTGATGTAAGCGAAGAAAACAGCGTAGTGGAACTACAAGAACCATACAAGACGTGTCAGAAGATAGCACCATGAATGGGGAATAGTTTAGTACAACTGTGATAGCATGAAGTGATTCCTATAAGGCTATAAATAGCAAAGCAAAAAATATATATACCTGCTGCTCAAAGGACAGGCATAGCCTCTTGACTTCCTCCTCATAAAATGCCTTATCCAACATCTGGCTTTCTCCATATGAAATCCTAGAAAATATAGACTGGTATGGTGGGTACTTCTCCATTGCACCACGAACCTACATGATAAACAAGCAAAATGAAAGATGTAATTAGAATTTACAGACGCATTCACTGCAAATGCAGTCCATCTTGAAAGACTAGAGGGCTCTACAGGCATGACGACAAGAGGAATGTGCAATGTAGAAATTTGTCATAAGCAATGTATATATGTTACTAGTACACTCTGCCAAAGAAACACTCTTATCCAAACAGGCCAAAGAAATTCAGTTTCAAGTGAGAAAGTCTACAATGTAACATCTTAAACAAACTACAACATGTACTAGAGAAAAATCCATAATATGGCATCAAAAAGGAAAAGGTGACCCTAACAAGCACGAAAGATCAAAATGCGTGAATTAAATGTTATTGCAGGTGTGTTATAATGAATAATGCATCAAAGATAATTAGAGACTTACCTGGTCAACATCTTCACAAACGGCCAGTTCTTCATGCCCATATGGGTACCTGAATGACATCAAAATAGAATTAAACTCACATGAAAAAACTGGGCATCTTAATTAACAAAAAAAAATACTAATAGTGTTCATGTAAAAGAAAACCCACAATAAACCAAAGTTGGAGTACAGCTTCCTTCGGTCATCTCTTGTCAACTCAGTACCAATACTGCAAAACAAAACATAGAAATTAGGGAATTAAGGCAATTTGCATGCAAAAATCTGGAAGATGTGAAGTTGGAAATGTAAAAATCCAACAGTGTTTACCTATTTATAGTAATGTTAACAGCTCTTCTGTCAGCTTCAAATGAAAGGAGATCGCACATGATCTCAGCTGTTGCACCACCTAGTTTCTGTACCAAAATAGTCATTTAGAAAAATTCGAGAATAGACGAATCATCAACAGAACAATTAAGATTATTGAGAAAAAAAACAACATAAGCCACCATCTCGACTACTATATACCTGGCAAAACTTGTAGAAGTCCTCAAGATATGCTTTGTAGAGAGTGTTCCTCATAATCTCAATATTCATGTCATCCAAATCCTACAAAATACCAACAGTTCTCATTACCAAGGCAATGTTAGCTGTCAAGAAAAGTAAGAAAAATATGAGTTGATATTTGTTGGTATAATAAACAAATGATCAGCTGCAGTGTTTACCTCAGATGTAATGCACTCTGAGAAGTAAGGAGCCAGTGGTGTATCGACTAGAACCAGTCTATAAAGTTCACACATGTTTTGAGCAACAGCAAGTGATGCAATGCTGTTGATCAGCAAGACATAATGATTAGTATTTGGTATTTTTTGCACATCTCAATTGACAAAAAAAAAAAAAAAAAAAAAGACTGACACAACAATAATACCTGTCAAACATGCCCAATGGATGGCATTTCTCCAAAAGTTCATTAACATCTCTCTCATGTAGTGTCCCAGTTACAATAAGGACAACATTATCAATCATATGGCCATAACTGTGAAAAAAAAATCCTGTTAGAATCAAACTACTGCACTAGAGCTGGAAATGCTAGTATGTGTCGATGAAATATATGAATGGGTCCAGTTTTCATAAAAAAAAAGAAAGGATCAAAACAACACTCTATCACTTACGTTATATACTGCAAGAACGTAGATAGTGGTTCATTGGCCTGGCACAGCATGTGCTTGTACTCATCGACCAGTTTAAGAGTGCACTTCTCCACAATTGTTGTTGTGTGCAAGGGTGAAGGTTCTGCGATTCATCTGACATAAGTTTGCAGTACAGTTGTCTCACAAAAATGCATTGAGCAACCATACAGTGCAGATACTTTCATGAAAACAATTGCCAACATTTACTGAACTCAAAACTTCGTGATTAGGCAGAACTCATTATATTGTTGTTTGAATAAACTGTATAGAGTGCAACGCACCTTAGTACAGTAATGAAAATTTACACATTCAGGATGACCATGGTAGAGATAAGATAATAAGCTATAAATGTTAACATTCTAAACAGACAGACAGACACATGATACTGTTAAAGAAGTAAAGAACCCTAAGCAAACATACCACACAGCCTCTATACAGTGTATGAAGTCCAGTAAATGAATTTCTAGAAACATATGAAAATGTAATTTGCAAAATCCATAAAACAATATGGGCACCAAATGCCAGCAAGTGTGTGAAGGGATGAAGATTATTGAACTTTATTGCTAGTCAGGGCTCAGGACTAATACATAATAGCTGATCAAGTCTAGTTGATGCAATTGACCCACAAATGTGTATGGATTCATTTAATTAATTCCTTACACAAATGAGTATGGGTTCATCAAATTAACTCCCCTAACTGTCAAGTTCCTTTAGGCGGGTCAAATAGTGTTTTACAGCCATGACAGAAGGACTAGGCTAGTCTGCAAAAATTGTCAGAACTTAAGATGCTCACATGTACACAACATAACAAAATACAGAATTCGTGAGTACATGGATATGGCATACCTAAGACTCCACGAACGATCTGTTGAATGACCGACAATTAATCTCGCTACAGAGGACCTAGTGTTATGTGAGTAGTTCGAAAATTCAAATAACCAGCAAGTGATCTAGATTGCTTCCTTCCCGAGATCAGCGAACTGGAGAGGGAATTAAAAGAGGACACAACAATGCGAAGCATTCTAGGTCGAGAACGATCCATGCTTAGTAGCACTAGCCCAAAATCCCCAAACCGGGATCACAATTCGCGCCGGCCAGATCGCGAATCGCGCACCCTAGCATATCATCAGCACGGACTAAGAAGCTGCCGCACGGCACGGTAGGTTCCCCACCCCACCCCACCCCCGACCCGAAACGCCAAGGAGCCCTGAGGAGGAGGAGGATCTCACCGTTCTGGAGGTAGGGCCCGTACTCGGTGGCGGTGAGGTGCATCTTGACGTCGTCGAGGGTCTCGCACTGGCAGAGATTGTTGTAGTCGGCGGCGGTGAGGAGGCCCGAGCGGTTGCCCCGCACGATGGCCTCCAGGAACCCATCGTGTATGTTGAACGACAGCATCTCCCACCCGTACATCTTCGTCGCCGCCGCGGGCTCCGGCTCGCTCGCTCGCCGGAGACAGGACCTCGTGCGGTGGGGAGGCGCCGGCGCCCGGCGGGAGGAAGCGGGATCGGGAAGGAGGGGGTCGTCGCAGATGAGATCCGGGAGGGGTGGGGTCGCGCTCGGTCGGGATGTGGGAGAAGTTTTTATTGGAAGGGACTCGTTGCAACAACAGAGCAGCTTGTGAGATCCGAGCGTGGCACGTCGGCCGTCTCACTGTCTAACAGTTTGTTTCGGCACCTTGGGCCTTAATCATGTGGACGATCCAGGCGCGTGGCCCAACAAAATCCGAATATGATCCAGCCGCTAGTCCAGTTTTCTTTTTTTTTTTTTTTATTTGGTGGAGAACTCGCACTCGCTAGCCCAACATTCATGACCCTATCTGGATCTCAAAACTTTTTTCCACGGTTTCCAAAAAAATATGTGTACAGATGCATACTCCCTCCGTCCCATTGAGTTTGTCACCCCGGATTCCGTGCCATCTTTTTCAATGACTCGCCTGTCTTATTCAAATTTTTTGCACAAATATAATTTATTTTGTTATGACTTATTTTATCTATAAAGATACTTGAATATTGATTAATTTATTTTATAATTTGCATAAATATTTTGAATAAGACGGATGGTCAAACATGAAGTTTAAAAGTTAAAACGACAAACTCCATGGGACAGAGGGAGTATATGAAAACACATGTACAATGTATAACTGTTAATTAAATAGTCGCTCCATTCTAAATTGTAAGATATTCTGGCTTTCATAGATGTATTCTTTTACTATGTTTCTGAACATAATGTATACCCTGGTGCGTAGCAAAAATTATGTATATAATAGAGTCAAAAGTCGACAATTTGGAACCAAGGGAGTCATTAATTGTATTTTTTTAAAGATTTGATCAAATCTTGTCCTACGTCTAAAGTACTTCTAATCTAGGGAGTATTAAAATGGTATGGTGAATTTACTCAAACATATCTCAGTCGTAAAGTTTGTCATGACAAGCGTTCGATTTTGCTGCGGGTATAATATTCTGCATGAATCTAGAATATAAACTTGGCAAACACTTTTTTTATTAAAATCCATTTAGATTTGTTTTGTACTTTTGTCCTATACTCCTAAGCTCCAACAACTTAGCTAAACTTAACAGTCAAATTTCATTATTTAGTCATTTTGTAACATTGAAAACTTCTTAAACAATAAGAGCTCCACAACAGTCTTGCTATTTTATAAAATTAGGTAGAATGTTTGCTATTTTACAAAACCATATAGCACATTTATTAGAGTTCAGCTTTTCTTCTAAAAATCCATAAATAGCCTACGTAATAAATATAGCACATCTGTCTTTAGTTGCTCTAAACATGCCCTGATACAAGTGTGAAATGTTATATACAGCGTCATAATAATCTACTACACCTTTAAAGATAAACCCTACTAAGTATTTATCTCAACATCCACTACAAATTACATTTATCTCCAACTAGCATATGTAATTACGATAGTTTTCTTCATCTACTAACATGCATTTAGTTATCCACAAAAATAATATAAGATAGTTTCATTCATATAACTATAAACAAAAATAGTCTAACTTCTTTTTAAATTATTTGTAATCCCCGCAGCAACGCGCGGGGTATTCATCTAGTATCTACGATGAAGGACCCTTTATCATTTATGAAGACCGTCTTTCTTTGCAAAATCTTGTAGAATGGAGCAAACTTTGTGCCAATGGAATGAGGTTCCAATCACCTTTCTAGAAAAAAAGAGTGGTATCTCCCGCCCCTAACTGTAACAAGTGATTCCCTTAAAGATCGATATTTTTTAAGCATACTGTCATCAATTTATTTGGATTGTTTTTTAATCCAACGTTCACACGATATACAGTATGAATGAGAAAAAAAAAAATCCACTGTGGAATTTGCAACAATTCAGAAAAAGAGAAAAAGGCGCTAATGGAATCCATCTTTTCGTCGATGAACCAAGGAAACAAATCGCGTTGTGCTATACGCAGTTCTGAAGCACAAAATTGACGAAAATCCGTAGAAATCGTAAGGAGAACATGATGATAGGATGCCTGCCAATGGATATCCGTAGCTTTGTCCGAGATCAACGGATTTCAATGAGATGTATACCCATGATGCTGCAAAAAAATTATATGTTCTACAATCTTTATATGTTCCTTTTGGGATGTACCACTATCTATCTATATATTTGCTTATTAATACACCAGTCTGAAATTTTTTGTTTCTATCAACTTCGATCGGATAATACACAGGTCCTTATTGTCGTTGCAACGAATAGGAGAATATAATCGGGATGTCGGGAAGACAGAGAGAAATGAAAGAAAGCTCGCGCCGTCGCACCAGTCGGTCGCCGTCTCTCAGATGTCAGAGCAACCTGTCTGACAGGCTCGGCAGGCGGCGGAAGAAGTTGACCGCCGGCGGGGGCATAGGATCCAGGAACATCGGGTGGCGCAGGTAGTAGAAGCCGCTGGCCACGGCCACCATCTTGGGCGGCATGGCGTACAGCGCGACGGCCACGGCGAAGCAGACGCCGACGAAGATCCGGCTGGCGCGCGGGTCCCGCCAGCTCACCAGCGCCTGCAGCCGCTCGCCCTGCGCCGCCACGTCGCCCATGACGCGCTGCACCCGCCCCGCCAGCGTGCGCAGGCGCTCGTAGCGCATCCGGAGGACCTCGGGCGGCGGCACCGGGTCGAACTCCTCCTCCAGCTCGTCGCCGTCCACCGTGTCGGCCTGCGACAGCCGCGCGTCCATGCCGGCGGGGCCCCGGGGCCGGAACCGGTAGTACCACACGCCGATCATGAAGACGTAGAGCGACGCCGTGGGCACCACCAGCTCCGGGTACCACACCAGCACGAGGTAGAGCGCGTGGACCAGCACGGTCGTCGACGGGTTGCGCCACCGCTGCACGCCGTCGAGCCACCGCGCCAGGCCCACGGCCCAGGCGAGCACCCCCATGATGCGGAACCAGTTGGCCTTGGCGCGCCGCACGCTCCACGTGTGCGCGTCCGCGTCCAGCATGTACCTCACCACCTCCGGCCCCAGCGGCGGCTCCGAGCGCGCCAGCCACGTGGCCACGGTGCGCACGGCGGCGCCCCGGAGCGCCTCCTGCTGCGCCACGCCGATGGGCCGCAGGTAGTGCGCGCGCGGCAGCAGCGGCGTCGTGTACGTGGCCCACGTGTCCGGGAGCTGCGCCGGCGACGAGAAGCGCACGGCCAGCTGCACCTCGCCCATCTTCTTGAGCCCCGACCGCAGCAGCACCAGCAGCGGGTACGACGCCGTGTACGCCCGGTTGCTCTCCAGCGTCGACACGCGCACCCGCACCTTGCCGATGCGGTAGTCCTGCCGGTGCTCGTCGCCGGGGCCGGCGAACATGCGCCAGTTGTCGAACACGGCCACCGTCAGCACGGTGCAGGGGTCGTACACCTGCCACGTGTACTGCTCGTTCCACCGTGGGTTGAGGCTGTCGGTGATGGTCCGCGTGCGCACCCACTTCTTGCCGTACTTGGCCACGCAGTAGGCGTCCGTCGACCCCTTGGCGCCGCCCTTGGTCTTCATCGGCAGCAGGCCGCACGCGCCGAGGATGCCCAGCTCCAGCAGGCCCACCGGCGGCTTCCACAGCTGCTTCGCCGTCGGCCGGTAGTCGCTGCACACGTGCGCCGCCTCGTCGAGCACGTGGTACCCGCCTTCCAGGCACAGCCGGAGGTGCAGCCGCCCGGAGTAGAAGGCCGGCGGGTTGCCGCCGCCGGGGGCATCATGCCGATGCCTGACGTCCCGCCTTCGAGGGTGAACCATCTCGACGCCACGATCTGCCGCTCGTCGAGGCGCTGCTCTATGGTGGTCACCGGGATGGTGGCGTGCCCCAGGAGCGCGGGCTCCTTGATCATGGACCGATCCTCCACTAGCACGATGAGGCTGTCGTCGAGCGGCTCGGACGCGACGAACATGAGGTCTTCGGACCACGCGAACGCCGAGCCGCTGCTGCTGGCCACCGACCGTCGCGTCCGCGCCGACTGGAAGCCCAGCTGTATCTTGACGCGCACGTCGAACGGCAGCCCCGGCGGCGGCGCCGGCACGCGCAGGTCCTGCGCCTCGATGACGGACGCCCGCAGGTACCAGAGCTTGGGCGACTGGTACACCTTGGAGCGCGTGTAGGCGGCGTACGGCGCGTCGGTGTTCCACGCCTCCGGGAACGCGTCGTCGGCCTGCGTGCCGATCCACACGGCCACCATGATGTCCCCGTCACCATGCCGGGCTCGCCGCCCTCGAGCCTGTACCACTGCGGCGCCAGCGGGCCGTCGGGCTGGTCGCGGACCGGCACGTCGGAGAGGTCGAAGCACACGCCGCCGAGGAAGGCTTCGGCGGGGGGACGGCGCGCCGCCGTCCCACACGGAGATCTCCAGCGTAGGCTCCGGCCTGGCGTGGCTGATGGCGAACACCTGGTTCCACTCGGGGTTGCCGGTGCCGGAGACGTCGCGGCCGGGCCGCGACCGGAGCGAGTGCGGGCCGGCCTGGACCTTGACGTAGGGGCCCTCGCAGGCGCGTATGCCGCGCACCCGCACGACGCGCACGAAGAGGTAGCGCATCGGCTCCACCAGGTCGTACGACGACGACTGCACCGGCTCCACGGACTCGCCGGCGGACGCGAACCGCCCCGGGATGACGCGGGGAGGGCGCGTAGTAATCCGGGCCCGCCGCCGCCGCTCGGGTGGCGCACGACGCGGACGCGCTCCGTGCTCGACGCCATCCGCGTCTTGCGCACCTCGGGAGGGTACTGGTCGCCGGACTCCGGCTCCGGCGCGGGCTCCGGCTCCGGCTGCGGCTGCTCTGGTGGCGGCGGTGTCATTGGCCCGTGTGGCCCGTGCGCCGGCGGCGGCATCATGGGGCCGTGCGGCCCGTGCATCGGCGGCGGCATCATCGGACCGTGCGGCCCGTGCATCGGCGGCGGCATCATCATTGGTGGATGCATGGGCGCTTCCTCCACGATGATGATCGGAGGTTGCGCCGGCTGCTGCTGCACTTCGACGGCGGCCTCAGTCGGCGCGGGCATATCCGAGAGCTCCCTCGGCGCTTCCGGCGGGACCTCCGGCGGCGGCGCGTTGTCGGCCTGCTCCGGCGGCTTGTCTTCCGAGGGCGGCGGCGGCGGCATTACTGCAGGCTCGTCGTAGTAGTAAATCTTGAGGCCGACCTCTCCTCGGATCCAGCTGAGCAGGCTGCGCTTCTCGAGCGGGAAGTAGACGATGCCCTCCTCGCCGCGGCGCGAGAACTGGGAGCCGTAGATGCGGACGCGGCCGAGGAAGTGGTTCTTGCCGCTCCCGCTCCCTCCCCCCACCGCCGCCGGAGGGGTTGAATCGTCGGTCGTGGTAGAGCGCGACGTCGAGCGCCTCGGCGTGCATGTTGCGCGGGTCGTGCACGACGAACTCGAGGCGCTCGTGCCACTGCGGGTTGAGGTCCCGTGGCACGGTGCGCGTGCGCTTCCGCTGGCCGTCGAAGTCCACCACCGCGTAGGCGCTGGACGTGCCGAGGCCGTCCTTGGGCACGAGGTCACGCGCGTCCACCACCTCGACGGCCAGCCTCCGCACCATCGGCGGCGGCCCCGGGGGCGGAGGGCCGCCACCGCCACCGCCGGCCGCCATGGGCGGAAGAAGCAACAAGCGGAAGCAGGGTGTGGTGGTGGTGATTGAGCCGAGCCTGGCGACGGTGTGAAAAGGAAAGGCGAGAAGGCGACGGCGAAGGGAATACGGTTCCTTATGATCGATCGGTCGGCGTGGGGTGGTGGTGGTTGCAGCTCCTCCTTTTGCTTTTGTGAGAATCTGTGCTAGAGTGAGAAGAGCAGAGAAGAAGTTGGTGTCTTTCTTGACGTGGAAGCTCTCAGCTTTGTGCGCCCAGAATCTGATCTGTTGTTGCCGCTCCGGCTCCGCTCGCTTTTGAATGTGCACTGAGATGGTATGGTGGTGGCGCCGCCGCTGCCCTCGTTGGCGACTTCTTCCTCCTGCCCTTTTTCTCTCTCGCGTTCCCAAACACAGGCCGACAGTTAACAGAGCCTCCCTCCATTGCTCTGTTCTGTGCACGGCTTGGACTTTACCTGTCGGCGGTTCCTTCCCAAATCGAGTGCGGATCGGAGTCACCTACATCTACACGATGGGTTTCGGCCCATATATTTACCGGCCACCCACAAATTAAAGAATAGAAGAGGCAAACTCAGACACCAGGTCTAGTTTCGTGTACGCGCTGAGCTTGGCCGCCGCCGCCGCCACGCTCTCATCCCATCCGTGTCCACTCCTTGAGGCCATAGCGTTGCCGTTTCCCGTGCAAGATGGAGTCTAGGCATGATCAGGATAAGTGGAAGAAGGCGAGTGAGGGACTTGTTATTCTCCAATCTTCTATGTTTGGAGATGAGATCAAAGACATTTCTAGTTTAAGCGACGACGATGATGAATGGGCTGAATGGAAGGCCTGTCTTGCGGACCCTCCGACCATCTCAGCAGCAGAAGCAGCCGCAGCAAGAGCGGCAGCGGAAGAGAGATTGGAGGCGTCAGTGGCCGAGTGGGAGAAGAGATTGGAGCCATTTGGAGGAGACTACGATGCTTACCGGGCCAGTCGCTTCCGCAGCGACTGGGAGCGCATATTCACCCGTCTCTACGGTGCTTTCGAGGACACCACCAGGATCCCCGCCATGCGCTTCACATCCAAGCCACCTCAAGCTGCCTCTCCCACAGCGACTCTACAGGTCTTCTCAGTGAGGGTTGAAATTGAAGAACCAACAGGATTGCGGTTTCCACTCCATGTTTTTGGTCTCGTTGCCCTTCGCGACTCCATCGACAACAACCGCAACCTTGTCTTCCAACGCGGTCGGGACAATTGCCAGACACTAACCAGAGAGCAACCGTATCTGCTACTTACAGGTCCTTCCCGTGCTGTTTTCCTAGAGTCGACGACTCCAGTGTTCATCGAAGTGGATCTTAGTGTGAAAGGCGGTGATGATGATGAGAAACTGAGCTTCCATGTTGATCCGTTGGTACCCCACGACACAAGAGACACGCGCCTGTGGAATCGTGACTACACCAGCAAGCTTGGCACAGTGCACATGACACTTGGATGCATTCCTTCGTCTGTCGAAGCAACCATATTCGTGCGAGTCACTACCGGATCCTGGCCGGTTGGTTTTCAGGCTCAGTTATCTGCCTTTGGTACGCGTAGCCCCAACGAACTCTCCGACCCCTTCACTGATGCTAGAGTTGATGACGAGGAGATTGTCCTGCTCTATTCTGGAGGTGAGAGCGTGCCTCTTTCCGCTGATGGGAGTATTCAGCTTTCGAGACGCGTGGTTTCCGTGCAGAATGGGGGAGAGCTTAAGGTTTGTGTTAAGGCATGGAGCGGTGACAACATTACGAAGAAATGGGCGGTATTCAAACCATTGTTAGCTGGTAGAAGCAATAGCAGTATTGACATTGATGGGTTGTGTGCCATGAATGTCACTGTTGCCTGGTCACTCGTTTCATACCGTAATGTTTTTGCGGGTTCAACACTGTAGATGTGGGTTCTCAAGAAGCTGCATGCTGCATTTCATTAAAGTTGGAAGTTGGGGCTATTGGACAACACAAGGCAATGACAGTGCTGTGAAATTGGTTTTCACAACTGTGGAACAATATTCCTTTTGTATGCTTAATGTAGGCCTTTCTAATATATAATAATGTTTGACTTTAAAACTGTGTGTCACCCGTTTCATGTAATCCTACTTATGTTTTAAACTGGTATGATAGCTATTGCCTCCTTTGCAAATGGCACATTGTAGGTTATAGCAATTTGTGATTTATTCGATGTATCATCTATCTACGTGGACACACATTTGGGTTTTGTAGCCGGCTTACATGTTCTCATGTGCTTGATTGGACTGTCTCCAACAACACAACCTATACCCAAAATAGGTTCTGTACATTTGGGTCTGCGGTGAGGAGCGGGGCGCAGCCGCCAGGGCAAAAGCGGTTCCGCGGCGGTGTACGCAGCCGGAGCGGCGCGTCGTGTCCGCGACGAGCGGCGGGCAGTTCCCTAAACTAGGCAACACGTCTCGCGTTTGTGTATTGACGGTTGGAGACGGTCTTATGGGTGTGAAGATGAAACGACATGTGTGGTGAGGACCCGACATCGGTAGTTTGGGTGGGGACTACCATAGGGCCGGTTATCATGGTTTTCAAATATGTAGAGAGTGATAAGAGACTGGCTCTGGTTTAGTTGGAACTGAGTTGAAATTTTATTGGTTACATCTATTTACAAGGTATGTGTAGGCATTGTCATAGAATAAGAAAATTCAACAGTGAGACAGAGCCTATATATCACATTGGCTGATTTTTTCCACCATTAAGTATTGATCTAATCTCTTTCAAAAGACACATCTCCTTGTTGTCATAAAACAAACATGAGCCATAGCCCGAGAGATCCCTTCGCGAAAAAGTTATCACTCTTTTATAATTGCTATCTTCTTTATTGTTTTTTCATCTCTTTTTTGGTTTCTTGAGTTGTTATGTAGAACCATCACTCGGATCCTACCTAGTTACTAGCTGCTCAATGCCACCTCAGATTTATGAGATGTACTCGTTGGATTATTTTATTATACATTTGTTATACCTCTCTCACCTCCACGTCAGAGCGAATCCTACGTAAGCCAGTGAGATGTCACCACCGGTTGCCGACGCCTTTATAGCTGAATTTCGGTGCCATTTTCCAAGCAAAGTAATGTCAATTTTGTTCGTACTTGCACGAAACTGTGCAGGGTGCTACGATCCATAGATGACAAAAGTACCCATGACGTGGTAAACGGTCCCCTCCCTAAAGAAATACGTTAGATTGACAAGGGAAGTGCAAATGTAGCTCATGTGCACGACGGGGTATATATGGTTGTTGCGCATAGGACCATAGGTCCAGGCATATCTTGATGCATGATGCTCATGTATTATCTAGCTGTGTGATGGCAACTGCTGCTGGTGAGAGGGAGAGAGGAATCGATTCCGTTGTGTGAGAGCAACTCCAGCAGAGCCTCTACTCAAACCCCAATAGCTAAATGGCCCGGGGTCCAAAATCGAACTCCAGCAGAGCCCCTACTAGGGACCCTAAAATTTATTGGCCCAACAAAAACCACCCCACACCTAACAAATTTGTTGTGCCAACAAGCCAGACCCCATCCACGCGACTCCTTGGTCCCCGCACGCGCGGTTCCTCCTCTCTTGTGCGCTCGTAGGGAACCACCGCCGACGCACCCTCCCGGCAGCCATTCTCTACTCCGCGACCCTTCTCCCCGCCTACCGGAGGCCATCCTCCACTCCGGCACCTGTCCCCTCGGGCGAGCCCCTTCCCACGTGCTGCTCCCTCTCTCCTTCCTTGGGTAGCCATGGCAGGCAGCAAGATCCGCGGAGGACAGGGGTGACGGCGGGCTCGGGAGCGACTCTGGCAATGGGTGCGGGAGAGCTACTCCGCCGTCACCCGCACCGGCTCGCCGCCCCTCCACCGCGGTGGTCCGCCCGTCCCCCATCTCCCGCCACCACCGTGAGAGCGCCGGGCAGAGCCGCCGTCCCCATCCCCGCCGCCGCCGCCTTGGCCCCTACTTGCTTGTTTGTTCTCAATGACATATTGGCCCCACGTGTAAGTGGTTGTATCTATGCTTTTTCGGGCTCGGTTTAGGGGCTTCGTTGGAGGAATCGAAGAGTAGGGGGGCCAACAAAAAGGGGAAAGCCCCTAAACTAAAAATACGGGGCCTTGATTTGGGGCTTCTGGAGTTGTTCTCACACCCCCTCGCGATCGCGCGTAGAATTTGCCGTGGCCTGTGGGGTTAATACTAGTTATCGTTTCGTTGTGTATGTTTTCCTTGTCCGAGCAATACAGATATGTTTATCAAAAAAACTATTTATCGTTTCTTTCATCCTTCATGTGCTTCCGGTTCTTTTTCAACAATTCATTTCAGAAGACCCCTTTTTCAAGCGAGGAATCCAACTATATAATAACAATAATAAATAAATAAGGACCTCACTAACACCCGCCTGCGAGGAGGAAGCCCGTTGGCCTGCACACCTCTTCTCCCTCTCCGCCACCGGCGCCACACCGATCCCCCGCCACCTCCGACCCCCTCACCCCTACCACGGCCGGTCTAGATCTTGCGCCCGACCTCGCCCCGCCTCCTAGCACCTCCCACCGCCCCTACAGCACCGCCACGCCGCCGGCGAGACCCTACCGCCGGG
Source organism: Hyparrhenia diplandra (assembly GCA_015847255.1). Lineage (NCBI taxonomy): Eukaryota > Viridiplantae > Streptophyta > Magnoliopsida > Poales > Poaceae > Hyparrhenia > Hyparrhenia diplandra. The sequence continues at coordinate 44,172 of JADLZK010013047.1, forward strand.
CGGCGACCACCTTCTTCCCTTACCCCTCCCCCTCCCCGCTGCTCTTGCCCGATGTGTCCATGGCGAACTCCGGCGAGCTCCACAAAAAGTCCCGCCATGGCGCCCCTATCCCGACCTGGCCCCGCCTGCTCCATGCTCCACCAACCACACCTAAGCCACTGGTCGACCATTCCCATCGTCTGTCCTACTGCCTCCCCCCGGTCGGACATACCCTACCGGAGAGCTCGGTAGAGTTGGGGAAAACTGATCCAGGGAGGGAGAGAGAGAGAAGGGGAGGAGGAGGAGGCGCCGGGGGGGGGGGAGGGGGGGGAGGAGGAGGCCACCGGAGTTCGCTGGGTGTCGATCCGTCTCGCTGCCGGCGGAACTCGCCACAGGACGAGAGAGGACGAGAGAGAGGAGCGTTGAGCTTGGAGGAAGAAGACGACCGCGCGCGTGGTGCGAATCAACTGCCAAGGAAGCAGTGGGGCGGTGGACGAGGTGTGCGCGCGGAGCGCTGTTTTCCTGCGTGCTCATTAAGTACAATTTAGGAATAAATGAATCACACATCTCTGTATGTACACATAGATTTAGACACGAAATAAATATTTAGCTATATATTCGTGGCCGACAGGAGCCTGTGCGCGAGGAACGCGCCGAGCGCGAACCCGGCGACGGCCGCGGCGACCATCTGCCCCCTGCCGCCGAGGGCCTCTGCCCACGTCGTCGCCTCCTCCGCCTCCCGCGCCGCCGCGCATTCTTCCTTGGCCTCGATCAACCTTGCCATCACCATGTCAGTCCCGGAGACCGTCTGCTTGGGCACGGTGAGGGGACAGCACGGTGCCGTCGAAGCGGCCGGCGACGCCGTCGAGGTTCGCCGTCTGGGGCAGCTGGAACGACTTGTGGAACCGCACGTACCCGGCGGGGCGCTCGCCGCGGACCGTCAGCCGGCCGCCCGAGTCCACCTGGACCTTGAAGTCCTCCTTCTTGAACCCTGGGAGGTTGAGGCGAATGATGTAGCTGTTGGCGCCGTCATGCCACTCCAGCTTAGGGTCGATGTCGGCGACGCCACCAAAGGCGCCCTCTGGCGCCGCGGCCGCGCCGCCCTTGGCTGCTCCCTTTGGGCTTGCAGTTCGCCATGAATTGCGCTTGATCTGATCTGGAAGCTGGTGGTCGATCTCTGTCGATGGATCGGATCGATGATGGTGATCGAGCTGCGTGTTGCGGCTGGCCGAGCTGATTAGTCTAACGATGGTTAGCTTATATACGTAGCAGCACCACTGTATGTGTCTCTGTGTTTGTTTTGTGTGTTTTGTTGGCTATTCCAAACCTTTCTTCAAGTTCAAAGTACGTTTGCCGCAGATCGAAAATCGAGTTTGTCGTCGGCGTCTGGGTAAAGGCTAGGGATCTCTAGCGGCCGGTGCCTTGCTTTCGGCACCGTACGAAATGCAAGTCCTCGTCCGAAGAAAACAAGTGTATCACTCGTTACCAAGGCAAGTCTTGTGGATAAGCAGGGAAGAGAAGGATGATTTTCTTATACATGTATATATTGCATATCTTTATTTTTTAGATTAGGAATGCGCGCCTACTCCAGTGAAAATCGTGTGAAATACTCCTTCCCCACATCCAACAAATTAAATATGTAACATCGCAGTATATAGCTGTAATACAAGTTGAATGTAAATCTATTATATACTAAGTTGATAGTGACTAAAGCACCGTTGGGGATTTCACTAAAATAAATTACTAAGCACTAAAAACCCCTCTATTTAGTCCAAAACAGCTTATCTTATAGTCTATTTTAAACTATTCGATCAACTGTCCAAGAAATAAAAAAAAAAAAAAAAACTATTAGTTGGCCCCTCCAGCTTCTACAAACTTACAAAAAGTTGAGCTAATCCCAACAAGGTGTAAAATGACGGCGTGGGAGAGAAGATTTTAGTTTTGTCCCCGATCCATGCATTCTATCTATGAAGAAGAATGTGAAAAAAAAGCAAAAATTCAGGTATCGAAGAGAATATTTTCACCTGGGGTATCATATAGTTTTATATAAGCATATTTTATAACTGGTTTACTACTCTCTTAGTTTCAAATTTTAAGTAATTTTTTAGCTTTAGTTTGTACTAAATTTATAAAAAAATGCACAAACACCATATAAGATTCATCACATACAGCAAAACATATTTGATAGTGTATTTATATACATTTAGAGTAAAGTACATTTTAACCTTTGAATTGCATATTACTCTGATTTTCAACCTTAAACTGCAAAGTCAGCTAACATACACTGCCCAACTATCAAATTGGACAAATTTGGTCATTTTAATAGTTTATGAGTTGGTTTAAAAATCTGGTTTGTTTCTCTAAAATTCTGAATAATATTTTTAAAATACAAATAAAAACTATTAGCGTTTTTTTCAAAGAATATTATCCATCTATTTAGGATCCATATATAGTTATTGAACTGGCTTATTTATGTTCCAATTGGTATATTGCTTGTAGTCGTACTCAGTATTTATTTAATACAAATAAGATTCAAATAATTTTAGAAGAGCACCAACAGAGTTAGAAGAAAAGTCAAAGGACTTTTATATTTCAATTTAAATAAATTAACTATAATCTTTTAAATGTTAAAGTTATTTTTTAGAATTTTTAGGAAATAGAAAACCACCAAATTTATCAAGTTTCGGAGGTTGGAAGGTGTTTGTTGCCCAATTCCTAGTTTCGGGTTTCATATTGGACTAATGTGCAACTTGGAGGTTCGGAAACGTGTTTTCATTTGAGTTGAAACATTTTAAGGCCAAGGTTAAAATATTCTCTTTATTATTATTTCCTTTGAACATTTGGTTTTCTTTGTTATTAGGATCACCTCCTCTAAGAAATTACAAACAATTTTTTTTTAATCTTTGAAGGGGTTTTTTTTTTTTTTTTTTTTTTTTTTTGCGTAACTCATACTTCATTAACAAGTACTCTCTTCATTCAAATTATAATTAGACATTTTACCTTATCTTTTTGTCTAGATTACACAGTACTACGTAGACGCTCAACACGCACGCACACTCATCCCTATGAACACACATACACAATACATAGCTTTATATATACATTTAGATATACACTATGGTTTGATAATAGTTAAAGCAATTAATCTATCTAAAAAAGCCATTTATAATTTTGAATGGAGTTATATTGATCCGACCTTGAAGGTGCCATTTTATATGAAAGAAATTCCAGTGTCTCTACGCTACCTACCCCGTGTCTGTTCGTTATTTCTGCTAAACGGCGCATAATATCACTGTATATGTAATAATGTACAGTTCATATCTTGTCACGGTTACACGTACACATTTCATCAACTGATAGACAACGAGGTGCGTGATCGATCGTGTGCACGGCCACACGGAAAGGCGTGATGCCCGGCGGCGAATGATTTGGCCGACGTGCTTGTCTGTCTTATGGAGTTCCTGCTGGAGAGAAGAGCCTGTGCGAGAACAAGACACCGAGCGTGAATGCGGCGACGGCCGTGTCGATCAGCTTCTTCTCCCGCTCCGCCTTGGCCTTGGGCTCGTCCTCCTCCTTCACGGCGGTGACGGTGACTGTTGGCTGTTGCGGCCGCTTGCGCCCGGACGAAGGCACGGTGAGCGTGAGCTCGACGCCGTCGAAGCAGCCGGTTATGGCGTCGGGGTTGGCCGTCTTGGGCAGCTGGAACGTCTTGTTAAGCCGCGGCGCCTCGCCGCCGGGCTTATTGGGCTTGTGCCGGTCGGTGATGGTGAGCCGGCGCTTGCCGTCCACGCGAACCACGAAGTCCTCCAGCTTCAAGCCTTCGATTTGTTTTTGTTTCAATTCAACCAAGAAGATATGCATGCATGGTAAGTGAATGGATCGAAGGGAACCATTTTCATATTAATTAGATTACATTACAGGTGAGGCGCCTCACCTGCAGGGAGTTTGAGGCTCAGCAGGGAAGTGTCCTTTTCCACCTGCCACTTCCACGTATTGGAGCGGGAGGGCTCCACGCCGTCGGTCGCCGCCGCGCTTGCCATTGCCGGTGTCCCTGGGTCGACTGTCCCTGGGTCGTCTAGTTTCTTCAGAGTTTCACACACGTTGATCGGGTTTATGAGCTTCTTGGTGCCTTGTTACTACCGCCGTGGGGAGGAGGGAGTATTGATATCATAAACCGAGGCATTATTGATTAGCTGCCTCAGATGTGCGAGGCACTCATTCCAAGCTTTTCTTGAGGGCAAGAAAATCTGTCGATTTCTTTGAAACCACGGAGGAGGGGGCTACAAATTTTCGGGAGTGAAGGATCAGATAGACAGGAAAAGGATCTCATTCTCAGACCCGAAAGCTTATAAGTATTATTAGGGTTAAACGGGCTTCTCCTATTACCAAAGTTTAAAGGGGTCTGTCTATATTACAACCGGTTGTTTTGACTAAAGAAAACAACCAGCTGTTTTCAACTTATAAAACAGCCGCATCATGATCACCAAAAAATCTGGATGTTTTGAAAGACAAAAACATCCAGATTTTGAAAACGATCAGATCAGAATCCAATGACCACCAAAAAACAAAATAAATGCAGATTATTCCTCAGGAATAAGTACTACACATTGACAAATACAGATCATCCAATTGGACTAATCATTTACAGATCAAATTTATGTAATGCAGACCACAAAAAGAATGATGAAAAAATTAGAGATTATAGATCAAATTTCGTAAATTTACACCCTATATACACTGAACTAACTATAAATCTCAAGTTCGAAATGCAGATTGACAGATCAAATCACTCGGATGAATGCAGATTTACATAAAAAAAATGGTCACAGAATTTACACTCAATTTACACTAAACTTACACCTGATTTGCGCTGAACTTACAGTGATAAAAAGATTGTAACTAGTACCTTAGGGCACTGTAAATTGATTTAGATAGACATCATATACTCCTCCGGACCTTTCTTGCTGTCATCCTACACTGCAATGAAGGCTTATTAGCAATTCAAGCACACTACTAGCAAACTTGATTTACATGAAGACAGTATATGCATTGCCCCAATCTTCTATAACCCCTATAAAGAATACCCCCACTAGGGGAGTTCTTTGGACATGCAGGTGTGACACGTCATCATCCCCTCCTGTCCACTCCTCCGCATCCGTTCGCTCCTACGAAGAAGAAAAAAAAACCTAGCGGCCTCTTCCCCAGCCTCTCGATCACCGTCTGGCCTTCCTGACAAATAATATCAACCTGACCGGAGCATCCGATCAACCTGACCGGAGCGTTCGGCCAGCGCGCAGAATGCAGGATTTGAAGCACCAACGGCTCTATTTTGGATGGAGCCTATATATACTTGTTGTGGCCGGGACTTTGTGTTCTCCCTTGCACATTTGATCATTCTAACTCTCTTGTGAGCCAAAGAAACTCCCCTCCACTCATCTCTCTAGCCTAACTTCAATTCTTGGGTGAGATTGAAGTGCATTTGCTTGTTGCTTGCATCTAGAGGCACTTCATCCTTGGAGGAGCTGCGGGATTTCGTTTCTCTTGGAAATTTGCTTGGTTCCCTAGTGCCTTGGAGTTCGTGGAGGTGTTGAGCTCGATTGGAGTTTGTTCGAGGCCACACCGGTGGACTTGTGAGGGGTTGATCCTACCTCGCGGGAGATTCACGAAAGGAGTCACTAGTGAATTACTCGTGGCTTGTGGATCCCCTCTTATGAGTGATTTATTGAGCTCCCAACGTGGGATTTGGCACCGGCCATTAAGCTTGTAAATCATCAAATGAGTATATCGCCACAACAAGGACTAGCGTGCCGGCAAGCACGTGAACCTCGGTGAAACATCATCGTGTCAATTGTCTTGAGCTCGTTGGAGATTTCATATTGATCACGGTGATTGGCTTCCACCTCTACTCATCTACGTCGGTATATCGATCACTTCTACCCTTGCATTTACACTTAGATACATTGTCTAGCTTGAGTAGTTGTAGTTGACCTTGCTAGTGCTCTTGCTCATTTTGTGTAGTGCCTCCACCTAGGATTGACTTAGTGATTTAGTTTGTGTGACTAAAGATTATAGACACCTAGAATTGATTGTGTAGGTGGCTTGCATAGCTAGTTGTGGTAGCACCGCTTTGTTACGCTTTGCCGTTTTAATTACTAACCGGTTTGCTCAAATGTTGTTGTAGAATTTTAATAGGCTATTCAGCCCCCTCTAGCCATTAGGACCTTTCAAGTGGTATCAGAGCCGAGGCACCGTATTTGAAGGGCTTAACAACCTACGGTGAAAAATGACGTTGAGTTTGCACATCAACAACACCAAGAAGGCGCCCCCTTTCGATGACACCAACTTTGCCTATTGGAAGATGAAGATGACCGCACACCTCAAGTCAATCAATAGAGAAGTGTGGAAGGTCACCGAAAACAAGTTTGAGGTGGCAAACCAAGAGACACCTACACCGGTTGAGGAAAAGAAGCTACAAGCCAATGACATTGTCGTGGGCGCTTTTCATGAGGCGTTCAATGACTAGGTGTTTGAGCAAGTGATGTCTCTTGAGATTGCTCATGACATTTGGAAGAAGCTTGAAGAAGCTTATGAGGGCACCGAAGGGGTCAAGGCCGCCAAAGCATATATCAAGCTTGAGCAATTCAATAGCTTCAAGATGGAAGAAGATGAGAGCATGCCGGAGATGTTTCACCGCATGCAAGTATTGGTGAGTGACCTCAATTCACTAGGAGAAGATATCAAGGACAAGACCTTCAACATGAAGTTCTTGAGATGCTTGCCGGAGAGGTTTGGGATGTTGATCACCATTCTAATTAGAACAAACTTGAAGGACTTGACACCCAACCAATTACTTGATGAGGTAATGACCGATGACTCCTATAGAGATGACAAGAAGAAGATGGAGTTGGTCAACAAGGGCAAGAAGAAAGAAAAGGATGACGATGACAAGAAAGATGAGAAGAAGAATTTGGCACTCAAGGCTAGCTCATCATCCAAGGGGAAGTCAAAGAAGAAGGAAGAATCTAATGATGAGGAGGATGCCTCATCTTGTAGTGGAAGTGAGGTGGATGAGCACATGGCCCTCTTTGTGAGGAAATTGGGCAAATTCATGAAGAAGAAGGGCTACATCTCTAAGAAGAAGAGGCACACATCAAAGAAGAATGAAGGCAACATGAAGTGTTTTAGATGCCATGACACCGAGCATCTAATTGCCAAGTGCCCCTATGATAGTGATGATGAAGATGCTATCACCAAAGCAAGAAAGAAGAACAAGAAGAAGAATGAGAAGGATAGCACTTCTCACAAGACAAAGAAGAAGAATGAATCTCATGTGGCTACATAGGATAGTGATGCTTCATCCTCATCAAGTGATGAAGAAGATGAGAAGAAGAGCAAGAAGAAGGGTCATGCATGTGTGGCTATGCAAGAGAAGATTTCTCTATTTGACATACCCTCTTCATGCTTCATGGATAAGGCCTCAAAGGTACAATCTATCACTAAGAATGATGATGATGCTAGTGATAGTGATAGTGATAGTGATGATGAGGACCATAGGAGAGTTGCATGTCATGCTTGATGATTGCACTAACATGTACATGCAAAGTAGAAAGGAATGCAAGGGGTTGATTAAGGAGAGAAATACCCTTAAGCAACAACTTGATGAGCTTAAAGCATCTTATGAGAGTCTAAAGGTAGACCATAAGAAGCTTGAGAAGTCTCACTTAAAGCTTGAAAAAGCTCATTCCTCTCTAATTAATGAGAAAGAAAGCATGAGCATGCATGTGGCTAAGGTTGATACTTGTGATGCTAGCATATCATGTGATATACTTGTTGAGCCTTTGCCTACTCTCACATGTGTTCCTTCTACTAGCACTTCATCTCTAGCACATCTACTTCTAGTGATACTATTTGTGATGCCATGCTTATTGATGAGAATGCTAATTTGAAGAATGAGGTGAAAAGCTCAATCACACCTTAGCTAAGGCTTATGGTGGTGAGGACCGCTTGCTTATGTGCTTGGGTAGCCAAAGAGCATACTCTACAAAGAGGGATTGGGCTATATCCCCAAGAAAGGCAAGGCCGCCTTTGTTAGTCACAAGACACGTTTTGTGAAGAACAATGGTAGCTATTGCAAAGCTTGCAAGCAAGTTGGTCATGTAGAGTAAAGATGCATGAACAAGAAAATCAATGTTTCTTCCATTAAGCTTGATAATTCCTATATGCTTGTGAAGAAGAACAATGGAGTTCGTGCTAGGTTTATTGGTGCACCATGGATGGGCTCAAGAAAGAAAGCCATTTGGGTACCAAAGATCTTGGTGACTAACCTTGAAGGACCCAAGCAAGTTTGGGTACCTAAGAAAAATTCATCTCTTTTTGTAGGTCAATTACCGTGTCGGAGAAGAGCATTGGATACTTGACAGTGGGTGCACTCAACACATGATCGGGGATTCTTATATGTTCAAATCTATTAGCATCAAGGGCATTGATAAGTATGAATCTATCACCTTTGGCAATGACAAGAAGGGAAATGTCTTGGGGCTTGGAAAGATTGCTATCACTCAAGAGAAGAGCATTTCAAAAGTGTTGCTAGTTGACAACCTTGATTACAATCTATTGTCGGCCTCTCAACTTTGTGATCTTGGCTACAAATGCATATTCACTAGTCAAGAAGTTGAAGTGGTTAGTATTGATGGAACAAATTTGATCTTCAAGGGATTTAGACATGGTGATCTCTATCTAGTGGACTTCAAGTCAAAGGAAGCCAAGTTGACAACATGTCTACTCTCAAAGGCTAGTAAATGTTGGTTGTGGCATAGAATGCTTGGTCATGTTGGGATGAAGCAATTGAACAAATTATTGAAGCATGATTTGGCTAGAGGCTTGTTCATTTGAACTTATAAGTAACATGCATGCCACCATGGACGATGGAGCGGACCACAACTGACAACTCCACAAGAATGCACTCTCGTAGTATTTCACCCACCGAGTGGAGTTGGAGTACGACATTGGGCGTCGACACGTACGCGCGTGGCAGGAGATCGACGTCGTATACATGCACTTAGTCACGGGACCGGACAATCTCACTCCGTGCCTTTTGTTTGTGAGATGAAAAACACCTTTCTTTCTACTTTTTGTCGATACACTACTACTATCACACACATGCGTACATGGTTCACGGAGATACCTTCTAGAACGTCATCTAGCTTTAAATAAGATAGCGTTTTGAATTTATAGCTTCCAAAAAAATCGGATACAAAAATTGTTTAAAATCCTAAATCTCATCGAAACACCTTATGCAACACAATGCATGTAATTCAAGAAATATCGTTGACTATCTTTTACGTAGAATCCGGATTGTGAACTGCTATTGATTTCACCAAGAGCTTGCTTGTGGTAGTGTACTATCTATCTTTTGTCTCTTTATGCACTTTGAATATTTTTACTAATATATAACCACTATGACATAAGTGCTAAAAATAAAACACTCAATGGACAATTGCTATTGATTTCATCTAACATGTCTAAAACACTCAAGAAACAACTTCTATTGATTTCACCTAACAACATGTCAGTCTGGGACTTGTTGATTTCACCTAACAATATGACGATATGGGACCAAACTTCGAGAGAGTGAAGGGAGAAGACATGGATGGGAAGGAATTGAGAGCGCTCGGCTCCCCTCTCCCCCTTTTGTAGGGATGAGTGGGACAAGCTGTTTTCTTTATTATCCATTCTGTTGGTGATATTTATATAAATGTCACTAAGAGTTGTAATGGGCTTAAACATCATATGGTGAACTCTTAATCTATAAAATTGGGCCCGAAACACAAGGACAAGGGTCACTGACATATAACACACACACACACCCACCCACCCAACAACTGCTTTGCCGAGTGGTTGGGGGTGGCACTCAACAACTAGTTGCTTTGCCAAGTCCTAAGAATAAAACACTCAACAAATAACTCTGATTTTTTTCTTTTTGATCTTTGGTTTAAACTTGTAACTAGTTTTTCTCCGTCATACTAACTCCAAATTCAATAACTAGTTTTTCAAAATTTTCTAAAATCTTGCTCTATCAATTTATTTTGTTCTTATATAGCTATTACTTGAGTTAACTCTGATTTTTCTTTTTGATCTTTGGTTTAAACTTGTAACTAGTTTTTTTCTCCGTCATACTAACTCCAAATTCAATAACTATTTTTCCAAAATTTTCTAAAATCTTATCAATTTATTTTGTTCTTATATAGCTATTACTTGAGTTATCTGCTTGTGACTTTCATAATAATGAATCTCAAAAATGACAAGTTGTAAACACACTTTGAAGCATTAAATTAATTCAAATGAAAAAGGTTTCAATCACAAAGTTGAATAACTTCTCAAGATATGCAACTTTTATTTTGGTCATTTCTTTATTTGAGAAAATGATAGTAACCTTGTTCATAAATCCACATCCCCTCTCATATAGTTTTATGAAACTAGAAGAGAGATATATAAGATTTGTGAACAATGTTACTACCACTATGTCGATGAACAAATGACCAAAATAAACTTTGTAAATCTTAAGAAGTTATGAAACTTTGTAGTTGACAAAGTTCTGATTTGAAATCATCTTGTTATGCAAGCTACATTTGAATTTTAAAATTTAAACTTGAATGTTTCAAATGACATCGGATGGAAAACAACCAAAATGAAATTTGTAGATCTAAAAAGTTATAAAACTTTCTAGTTGGCAACCTTTTGATTTGAAATCATCTTATCATGTAAAACTATGTTTGAATTTCTCAAATCTGAAATTTAAATTTTGTAAACGACCTTGGATTGAGAATCTTCCTAAAAAAAAAAATGTAGATCTCGGAAAGTTATGAAACTTTGTAGTTGATAACTTTTTAATTTGAATTATTTAGGTACGAAACAAGCAATTTGCACTCGGTTTCGTATAACATGTGGGGAACCAAAACAATATTTGGACACAAGTAACAGTGTGGTGCAGCGGTACAAGGGGGGTATGCTCGAGGGGGGGGGGGTTCAAATCCAACCGCCCACGTAGCTCATGGATTTTGCACAAAAATACCTCGACTTGCCAACATCAGAGTGGAATGGTTTGGCATGGGTGACGTGTCGATGGTGCTGCAATGGCCTGGTGGGTGAACTCATCATCTTGTTCATTTGAACTTAATATTTTTTTTGACAGTGGGACCTCCCATGATTAATTTTTATTATTATTTTTTTTTGGTTTTTTTCGGTGATCAAATTTTGCTGAATTTTTTTTTTCGGTTCAAATTTTTTTTTGACCCATTCTGTAAGCTAGTGCTTAAGATGCTGATCGTACAACGCATAGACAATACACTTTTGTAACGGTAACCAAGGGTAGGTTGATGATCATTATATTTTATTGCCATCCTTAATTATTTTATCGAACAGACAACAAGTGTGATTTATGAAACATGGGAGTAAAAACATATGTACATAAATGCACACTGCATCTCTTATATGCACGCATATCAGCTATGGATCATGCATGTACAAGTCTACACGAAATCAATATAACTGGTGATCCTGCTCTTGTCCTGATCGTGTGTGATCCATGATTATACACGGCCCGGCCGTTGATCAATTCCTGGAGAAAAGCCTACTGGAGACGAAGACGCCAAGCGTGAAGGCGGCGACGGCCGTGGCGATCACCTCCTTCTTCTTACTGACCGCCTCCGCCAACTTGATCCCCTCCTCCATGGCGCGCTCCTTCCAGTGCTCGCACTGCCTCTCCCGCTCCGCCCTGGCCTTGGCCTCCGCCACCCGCGCCCGCGCTGCCTCCACCCTGCGCGCGGCCTCGCGTGCGACGTTCTCCCTGTGCTCGGCCCTCGCCTTGTCATCCTGATGATCTGCTTGTTGTTCATGGTCTCCCCTCGGCGGCGGTAGCGGCGCCGTGGGCTTGGCCTTCTTCTCGTCTTCCTCTTTGTTTATCTCCGTCAAGCTCGTCTTCTCCACCTCGGTCCTCTCTTGGCCAACCTTCTTGGCTGCATCCTTGTCCTCCTGATGATCAGCTGGCTTATCACCGGCAGCCACTCGCGGCGCCTCCGCCTTGGCCTGCGGCGGCGGCGGCGGCGGCAGCGGTGTGGAGTCGGCGGCAGGACAGACGGGCAACTTGGGCACGGTGAGAGTGAGCACGTTGTTGCTGTCGAAGCGGCCGGTGATGGCGTCGAGGTTGGCCGTATTGGGCAGCTGGAACGTCTTGTGGAGCCGCAGCGCCTTGCCGTCGCAGCCGGGCGTGGGCTTGCGGTGGCCGATGACGGTGAGCCGGCCCTCGCTGTCCACGTGCACCCGAAAGTCCTCCTTCTTGAAACCTGGGAGGTCGAGGCGGAGGAGGTAGCTGGCGCCGTCGTCGAGCCACTCGTAGATGGGGTCCACGTTGTCGGCCGCCGCCGCCGGGGCTTGCATGCTCGGCATTGCCGGTGATCTCTTTAACACTGACGGCGCCGCGCGTGCTGATGGTGTCTTTGGTAGCTTGGTCCGTGGCTGTGAGGAGATGGATGAACAGAGGCGGCGATAGGTGCTTCATATATATTAAGGTGCCGGCGCAGCGAGCCGTGTTTAATTTAGCTGCTCACACATTCTAAGCTTTTTCCTGAGGGAAGGGAAAGTAGATTAATTCTTGTCGATTTCTTTGTGATCACGGAGGAGGTCACCAAATATCCAATTGTTTTGGGGTGAAGGATCGGATAGGGATCTCAGTTCCCGCGGAGCACACCCATACGTGCCCCCCGTTCCGTTGCCTTTCGGCGCGCGGCACGGCAGCACCTCTCGGCTTGGCTACCTGCTTCACTACAACGTTTTCGTTCGTCGCACCAACACGACACGGAAGCGCTGTGCCATGTGTGTTTGCTCCGATGCCCCAAATCGATATGATCATAGCCACACTCAAACCCTGGCTGCATTGAATTGTCGTCCGTCAATGTCAACTGACAGTAACAGGAGACACGCACTGCTTTGGAAGTTGGAACCACTGTGAAGAAATGAACCATGCATCCTGCTCATGCCTCGAATTGACCATTACTACGAAAATCACTGGCACAAATGCCTCAGCGAAGCTTGGAAACGGGACAGCATCGTGTATGTATGTCATTGGGAACAGCCCTCCGACTCGGGATCAGGCTAGGAGCACTGTGAAACTATGGACAGCATGGTATCAGGCTTCAAGTTGAATCAATACACAAGTGAACACAAAAGCAATTGCCAGTGCGCCACCATATCTCACAAGATTGATAATACGCCTCAGGCACCAAAAATTGTCAATAGAAAGTGCTGATGGCAACGAAAGCATTAGGTACCTCATCGATTAGGAAAATATGCAGTCCAAGCTCAAAACCACCCAGCAAGATTTAATTATCACAAGGGTAGTGTTGGAAGGGGAAAAAAAAGGTGACTATTACTGCAGTTCTGAAACCAAGGATTCAACATTGTTTCCTTTTCATTAACCCCAATAAAAGCTTGAAAAATAATTACATAATACTTATACCACAGTAAACAATCCCACTATTATCCAAATATCCATACGCATCCATGCGCATGACTGACAAAGGAATGAACATAGAAGTGAACAAAAAGGAATCACCATCATATTTGACAAGCTTAACAATAGGTCTCAATCACCAGAAATTATTAACAGGGCGCTGAGAATTAAAACATAAGGTCAATGCTAATATTGTCCTATGAAATAGATCATGGACAGGAAAAAAAAAATCTATAATTCAAGATCAAATGGTGCCGCAAAGATGACTCCAGGCCATGTTTATTCCAATCCACCTGAACCAAAAAATCAAATCCTAGAGCCCAAAACCCACAGCATTTCAGTGCTTGAGCAACAAGGACAGGCCAACTTTCGTGCTCTTGTCAATTGCCTTGGTGTCGACCTCACCGGAGATGGTGATGAATGACTTGGGACGCCATTCATGCTGGACAAGGGCACTGGCCATGCCATAGTTGTTGAAACGTGCCTTGACAGTTGTGTGGGGATCCAGTGAGTGCTGAGACCCAAAGATTAGCGTGCTCTCATTTCTTGAGATGCTGTGAGACAGCTCAGCTCCAACAGCAGTGCCTGAATGATGTTTTACCAAGTGGTAGTAGGACCCAACCAGGGTATCACCGTGGTTATTCCTGATTAACATTTTCATGGTTATTTAACATAGTAAAATAGGAGTGGTTGCAAGACTAGTGTTCAGTAAAGACTGTGATACTCACAAATGGATGGAAGCAATAAGATCTGGACTGCTGAGGCTCAGGGCAGCATTGTATTTAGTGAAATTGCTAGTTGCCGTATCAAATGAAACATCAACCCCAACTGAAAGTGCTTTGCTTCCAAAGACACCAGAAAGGTTAACCATAGGGTTGGGATTAAGCCCGATGCTAGCATTCACACCAGCATACTCATGTAGGTACTGGAGCTCAAGCTGATAAGAAAAAAAAAAAAGGATACTAAGTGTTTCCTTACAAGTTACCATGTTGTTTGAAACAGTTGAGCATAACAAAGGCATACCTTCCCTGACCTCTGGTCCGGAACAACCAAACTGAGAATTGATTTGAGCCCTGGAGTGCCAAACTCATCAACAGTGATTGTTGTCAACAGCTGGAAGATATGAAATAAAAAGAAATAGATTGTTGTCAACAGCTGGAAGATATGAAATGAAAAAGGAATTCGTAAGTCTCAACAAAAAAAGGTATCCTCACATGTCAAGAATACGACACATAAAAAATAGTTAAATGTGCAAACTGAAATAGAACAATGCGAAAAACAAAAGCAGGTGCTAGATTCTCATAAACTCGGTCAATTTGATAGAGAGAGAAGTGGAACATTATCAGGTTTGTTTACATCTGATTCTGAGTTTGCTTTGACATCAACCGTCAATTTCTTGTTCTTAATCTGTGTGTGAAGCTCGCCAAAGATGGACTCATTTTTCCTTGTTCCTGCGGCTGTGATTGCCTGTATGAAAAATCAAGATCATTGCCAGAGCAAAAATCACATGTAGAACTTGAGATGCAGTCAACAAATACTGCATTCTGATCCCCTACTCTTCTATTCATTAAAATGTCATCAGCTCATACACATTGAGTCATTGACTGAAGCTTTGTTGCATTACCATGGGAAAAATGCACGATGCAATTACAAGAAAAAGAGGGGAGACCAGAACACAGTCCACTGCAATTAAGAGAGAGATCCTGAACATGCATAGTCTAATCTAGAATACAGGAATCCAGGCGATCCGGCACACATTGTAGGCAATACTAAAACAGTTGTCTCTAGAGGGGACGGCTCTCTGCAGAGAACCACCCAGAGCGACCGAATCGATTGGTCAATTGGAAATGGGCGTGGAGTGTCCATCTGTTTGGCAAGACCAAAAGGAATCAGACTACCGGTGATTCATTCGACTAAGGACTACGCGACGAACTTGCGGTATCCTCTGGAGAGGCACGCTCAGGTGAGGAGATGGTGGTGGTGATTGATTAGGAGGGAGGGAGCACTCACGACGCCATGGGGCGAGCAGGTGGTGAGGGAGAACTTCTGGTGCGTGTTGTAGTCCTTGTACAGCAGATCTGCGCGCAAAGGGAAACGAGACAACAACGCGTCAGGATCAATCTCGATTGCCGGGCACCGGAGAACGCGAACGTAATAACTCAATCAGAGGTAAGAAACAGGAGGATAATAAAGATGGAAGCCTGCTGAACCTCTGGTCTTCTTGCCGATGTCGGTGTAGAGGCCAGGTGCCATGGTCGCGGCGGGCGGGCGGGCGGCCGGCCGGCGGCTAGACGAAGACGGGTGGTGCAGAGGAGAGAGGGGGGAGATGGCAGCGGCGGAGGCGGCGACCAGTTAGAATGGAGCCGCGGCAGATCTTGCTTCTTTTCTATTTTCCTGATGATTTCTTTATTTTTTTCGGCAGGAATATCACATCGTGTCTCCTCGTGCTTCGCGGTCGCGGGACGGTGGGGACGGGATGCAGCTGGGCCAGGCCAGGATGTTCGGGACCCACATCCACGTCAGTCGTGGACACTCAAGTTCGCGCTGGCACGTGTGTGGACCCGAAAAATATAATCGGCGACCATGGGCTTTGTTGGGCCTCTACGGGTTTCAGAATCCTCATCTTTAAAAAGCGTTTCATCATCGCTTCACCTGGCGCTCTTCGCGTCGCCCCCTCCTACCGCGCTTCACTGTAATCGCGTCGCCCGGTGCTTCCCCCGCGGCCCAAACACACAGAAGCGGTTCCCCGTCCCTCCAACATCCGACGTCGCCCTTGTTGAAGCCACACGGACGCCGACGCCATCGTCGCCCTGACCTACCCTGTCGAGGACGCTCGAACCGGTCACTCACGCCGCCATTGCAGACCATGCCGTCCCCTGCCCCTCCGAGGACAATGCAAGCACTAGTCCCTTCGCCGCCTACTGACCCCTGCCCTATCGAGGCCGACACCCGCCACAGTAAAACGGTCACATCGACAAGGCAAGCTTCTCCGACGGCGACCATGAACGAGGCTGGGAGGCAATTCGGTTTTGATCCCCAGCGTGACGCTCCGCCACATCCACAAACACTGCGACTGCCACCGACGGGTACCTTCCATCTCTTCTCTCCCTTCATTTGTCTATTGTCTTTTTGTGAAGAAGCAGCATTCGATTTGCTAGGCCCCTCAATCCTTGTTGCCCGAACCCGACCTTACCTCCATCACCCACTCACTCCTCTCCCGATCTAACCTCGACTGACCACACCCCCATCTTCTCTATGACTAGGATTGCCCCTACTGCTACTGAATCTTGCTGGCAATGACATAGATGCGGGTCGAGTGGATCCGGCGAGGAACGAGGCCATGGAGAAACACATAATTTGATCCAATGTGCCTATATTTGTTTCATTACCGGTGTCATGTCTCCTCATCTTGAGATACAAAGTACGCATGTAGAATTATGTGAGTGAGGTCTACATGAAGGTAAGTTACTTACATTTGTGGAAGACTCAATGCTCACGATGTATTCAATAAAATGCCAATGTGTAAGGTGCGATTGTCTTCAGTTGGCAAAGGAGAGCATTTGCTTTGAAATAAGTTGTGCAATTAATTTTCAGGAAAAAAGGTAATACATGACATGGACTTAGCCAGACATTCATAAAAAACATTGTCTATTTGCTTGGCCAATTACCGTCGTGCAACGAGTCCATAATATCATTTTTCTTTCCATGTTGAATTGTGTCTAATCTAATTTTAATTTTCAAGGGGGGGCTTTGTTTAGATTGATGTTACTTTCCAGTTCGCAGGCTAGCTCGAAGTTTTATTCATTGCCTGGTATTAGGGTAAAAATAAAATTCACTACCAGCAAGCCAGCAACTATCAGTTCACAGATCAGTTGCTTGCCCTCCTTTGTTTGATGAAAAAAAATGGTTATTACTATTTTAGATTTAGGTGGAATTACGAGATTTGGTGTGCTTGTATTTGTTTGAAATTAGAGAAAAGTTTGCTAAGTGCAGTTGAGCAAAGCTTAGGTAGTTTTATTCCTTAGTCTCGTTCGGTAAGCAGTCAATGAGGTTTGCCTCATCAACAGTGGTGGGGTTTGATGACAATTGTAGGAGGGGCCAAGCTATGTAAAACCGTTCTTTGATGTAACCAATTAGTGAGGTGGGGAAAAAGGTGGCCAGATGGTTGTAAAATCAATTGTCTATTTTAGAATGTTGCTGCTACTGCATAGAGTGCATAAGCGCATCAACGCTTACTAAATTAAACATTAGCAACGGAATGAATAACTAAGTACACTTTGATTGTAAATAGGATTTGTCAGCACTCAATGGATATAAAAACCTCTGTTCTAAAAAACATTTTTAACGTCGTTTAATCTTGATCAAACGCTTAATAGTGGCCTAGCGTTGCGTTTAATCATAGTGTCATTTTTTTTGAGATTAATCACAACACACATTTAATCATGTTTAATCTACATTTAATCACAAAAACTCTAAACCATAGGCAAGCGTTCACCTAGAGTCTAGCGTTTTTTTTTTTTAAAACATGGATAAAAACTCCTGTTAGTAGTTGGTTCGATGACTTCTATGCACGTTTCTTATGAAATATGATTTATATGTTATTGAGGAAAATTCAGAATTCACATTTTAAGGATCCAATCATGAAAGTGGAAAATTTCAGTACACTACAAGGTTTTTTCTTGTATACAAGTCTTATGTTTCTTAGTTTAAGTTTTGTTAGCGGCTTTAGTTATATCTGTGACCATAAAAATATAAAACTTTGTTTTACACCTACTGTTCATGGCCTTCTCTCGCTTGCAATTCATGGCATGGTGTTTTGTCTAGGATTGCAATTTACTACTTTAATTGCTACCTTGTTGGTTTGATTTCCAATTTGTATAAATGTTTAGGCGCTTAAATGTCTAGGCGTGTCCAATTGGCTCTTTTGAAAATCCTAGAGCTGAAGATCAGACCTATACTTGTTGTGTCTGCATCGGTTTTCGGAGGGCCAAAAAGGGTGCACATACAAGATTCTTCAGGTGAATAGTATGAATTAGACTTAAAGCCATGTATTTGTTTTTCTGCATTTTGTTTTAAATAAAGTAGCAAGTAAAATCATGGGCAAAATCGCATTAGATGGGATACAATTATAGAAGCAAGAAAGGAGATCAATTTGGGTAAAAAAAAAAAAAAGAAAGGAGATCAATCTTTATCATGCCACACAATAGGTTACACAATACCTTGAGTAATACTTTTATCTTAGAAGCTTGAGACACATGCTCTTAAAATAAGATCACTTACGAGGATCCTATATCTAGGAAAAATAGCTCAGTTGCAAGTTTTGTAAGTCTTGTAATGAAATTTTTGGAAATCTTGAGTAATGATTTCAAGCAATGTGGTACCACAGATAATAGAACATGGTCTTCCCGATATGCCTGGGCTTCTTTCACGACATATGTACTTTTTAGTGCTCTTTTATGCAGATATATATATCAGGCACCTCTTCTTGTGTGTCAAACTTCAGTATATATTGTTTTTTCAATGTTGTTAGCTCTCTTAGTTTTTGTACCTGATTCACTTAGTTTTTGTAGTACCTCTTAGTTTTTGTATCAGATTTAGTGCATAATATAGATGATCATATTGAGTTCACATTTTTTAAGTCAATAGGTCCAACTGCTCTGTTGTAAATCTGCTCTTTAGGTGTTTTCTCTGTTGTTCAGGTGTTTTGCCTTTCAGTTGAATAGATTATCAAGTGACTCAGCGTGTTTGGAGAATTCATGGTAATTTGAAGTATAGGTTGCAGTATAGGTTCTTACATTATGGACAATTGAAGTTGATGTTTCACATTCAAATCTTTCTTGCGCTTATACATATGTTATCATGGTATTACGCGTTTCTATTGCAACACACGAGCATTTCCCTAGTAGGATAAAAAGAAAGACATGCAACAAGGCGGACCCAATAAAGAACATTGTTTTTCACATGTACACCAAATCGAAGTGAGTATGCACAATAATACATATATACACAACATACAAGTAGCCAAATATCTCCATTTAGGGTTTGGGTGCTAAATTTTACACGACGGTTAGGGAAGGGAAGAGAATTAGGGGCGGGCATACCGGTGGTGTGGTGGCGTTTTTGTCATCGTCGCCGCCGGCAAGGGCAGCTAGGCGTAGCTTATGGCGGCTCCGGTGGTCGCCCTAGCTGTTTAGCTACTTTTTTATTCATAAATTTAATAAATTCTTTAGCATTTAACTCTATTTTGTTTGCATTCTATGATTTTAATTCTTTTGTGAGGAATTAGAAAGTTCAAGGCTTCTACTACTAAAAGGCCTCAAAAGGTACCATCATCGGTCAAAAATTGGACCACTGACCATTGCCCTTCTAGCCAATTGTTGGGTGGTAGTGATGATCGCACCAACAACCTCCATTTAATAAGACATGCCCAACACCTAATAGATCAACCCCCTCCATGTTATAAGACCCGCCCATCGACTAATAGATCCTAGGATCTCCTTGTAAATTCATGAACTATAAAGGACAACGAGGAAGATGGACCATTCCACCTTATTTATAAATGGAACCCAAAGGCAAGGAGAAAGACATTTCCTCCATTCTAAATCCAACACACAATCTAGCACTCGAGCTTACACTTCACCCCGACGAGTAGAGGCTAAAACCCAACACTAATCTTGCATGCGATTGGAAGTAGTCCGCCCGACATTAACAAGTGGAGCTTCAGTTCCCTTGGAACCACTGTCCTTCTGTGAATTGAGTAAATTAAATGCATAGGCATAATGTAATAGTATAAAATATGTTCAAGTTCAAAGTGAAGCATTATTTCTCCCTGTTGCAAAGCACGAGCACTCACACAACAATAAGTACAGCCGTATAAACATCTCCACGATTCATAAATCTTTGCTTTCTCTCATTCTCATCTTTCAAAATGCTCTCTGTGCATCTTTCATTAAATCACGCATTCTAATTTCCATAAAATCTTGTAAGGCATTAACAATTTTCCTCCATTCAACATCATTAATAGGTTTGCTCTTCAGCATAACAATTTTGCCAATGTAGCATATGCCACTTGGTAATATCTAGCCATCTCCTTAAAGTTTCTCTTTAGAAATATGACTCCACATTACTTCTTGTAAAACTATTGAATCTTATCGCATCATTGCCCAAAACTTGTGTGTCATCTTGGTCTAGCTTAATTGACATGTAAGTTTTGAACTGCCGAACACCACATTAGGTTGATGATGAGTCCGAACTTTCTTGAAAGCATATTTGCCCCCCCCCCCTGTGCCTCAATTCTCCATTAAAGTGAAGATATCACGGTAAAAGCTAACGTGATTGACTTCAAGTCGGATTAAAACAACCTCCTTTTAAAAGCACTTGAGTCCTTTATGGGCATTAAATTATAGGAGTTGAATGGATGCATATCTACAGTCCTTGACCATAAATAGGTCGAAATCTGGTTTAGATGCTAGTCATTAGATATAATATCCCGGATGTAGCGAATAATGAAAATAAGGACTTGATCTTGGATGTACCATGTATTTTTGTAAAACAAAATTAGGAAGTCATTTTGAAGGCAGGACATGGAGGTCTGGGAGTCATTAGTTGGCCGTGTCGATTAAGGACTTGATCTTGTCACGCTTGTCATTTTGAACCAACCTCTCACTTAGTTGGTAGTTCAAGGTTTGAGCAAGTAGTTCAATTGAAGCCGGAACCCCAACGAGTATAAAGTGTGGCACAAGCCCGGCCCATAGTTCCTTAGGAGTGTTTGAATCTCTACAGATTTCAAGAATCCAAATCGGATTGAAAAAAAAATCTCAAAATCCTAAACTTACGTCAAAACATCTTAGGATTCTATATGATTCTAAACCACAAAAATACAAGAAATATCATAGATTTTATTCAAAATTTGAATTCTAGAATCTCATCCAAACATGCCCTTAGTTGGACATGACATGTCGACATTAACAACACCTGCGTTGGAGAGCTATGCATTATTTCATTATTAGAAGAAGAGAGCAGCAACACAGACTCATAGATGTCTCAGCAAAAATAAACCACAATTAAAGACAAATGACCTAACATAGCATCCTAGGTTCCTAAACTAAGGGCTTGCAGCTAACTTCCTAAAGTGATTACCAACAGTTTGGTGAAAAGCTCCTTAAAAAATAAAAGTTACCATTATGCAAGGTAAAGTTGCCACCTCTTCACCACCAATTGTTACATTAAAGTTGAAACAAGGTAAAGTTTCCACCTCTTCACCACCAATGTTGCCTAAGCGACTCTACTTGTCGCGCCAAGTGCTGAGAGGGTTTCTAGTGGAGTTCTCAAACGTGCAACATCAGGATCTTGCGTGTGAAAAGGTTGTAGTCGAAGAGCAGGCATAGAAGAGGAAAAGATTGGGTGGATGAGAGGCGGTGGCGACAGAGAAGCTTGAGTGCCTCCCATGGCATGGACAGAGGTGCTCTCTCCATGCTTAAGCACCTGTTCAACAGAATATGGTAAAGCTACCCACACGGAGAAGCAGTGATTCTACATAGAGAAGCCAACCAAACACATCATTTGCTAGCTAGACTTGGACAATGCATGCAACCAAATAATCGAGGATTGGCTTAGTGGGAATAGGCTTAGATTGTTGAGGCATGAATGGCTAGATAGGCTAGGAACGAGGCAGAAACCATACAAACCCATAGTCAGAATACTTCGTGTTTTGGTTCAAAGTTATCACTAAGCCAAGGTGTAGTATTCCTACATGATAAGTTGCACAATGACACAATTGTAATAACCAAATTGTAACTTTACATTTGGTGCTTGATGATCTTCTAATTGTGTGCGAGATAGAGGAGAATACCGGGAGGTGAGGCGATCGAGGCCAAAGCATGGCTACAGGGAGACACCCACCTTGTTTCAACTTCGCATGGCTTCAAGGAGGTCGGTGGATCGGTGGAGTCTGGCTTGTGGGCCTATTCAACCAACCAAACACATGCTATGTGGACATTTTCAATTTATCAAAATCTATTTGAGCTATAATATAAAAGTTTAACAAGGTATTAAACTGGATATACGGCTGCAAGCAAGAATCTCCCATAGGTGCCGCCGTAGGCGTCGGCCGGGGCCGCATCATGGGGAAAAACTCATGCAAACGTTGCCGCTTGCCGGACGATCCAACTCCGACGAAGTGTTCCCGGAGCTTGCTTGCCAGCTCGGGCGCCGGAGTGTCTGATGCCGCCTCAATCGGGCGTCCCTCAAGCTTGGCGAGCAACACCTCCATCACCCGACGCTCCGATTGTGGATCGCGTTGCCCCGGCTTCGCAGCGAGTCGGTTGCGTCTTGATGCCCATTCCTCATCGGTGATTTTGGACGAGGGAGGGAGACGGACCGCTGAGGATTGGCTCGTCAAGCGGCCGGGTGACCGCCGACAGGAAGTCCTGGAAGGAAGCGACAGCAGACACGCCGGCGTGCTCCCCCACTGACCGACCGGGGTCGACGTCCGGGGTCTGGTGAGGAACAGAGGTAGTGAGCAGCGTCGTTGTGAACTCCGCATCGGCATCTCCCAACTCGTCCCCCGCAAAACGAACACCGAGCAGGGGAAGGAGTGTGCGCACGTTCGCTCGCCTAGCGGATGGCGCAGCGTCCCTGAAGGCCTTGTGGAACTTCTCGGCGATGGTGGGGTCTGGGGTAGGCACCACGTCCCCCGGTCGCCTGGCCCAGCCGTAGCTCCTTGCCTCCCCTCCCTATCGTCGCACAACAGTTTACCTTTAAAATACAACCGTGTTGCTCCGCCGTTAAAGCCGACGATTTTTGACAGTGTGTTCGTGTGCGTGGTGGCCAATTGTTTTGGCTAAGGCGTACGATGTGTAAAACTCTTATTTCCCTTAATATAATACGTGTCAATGTGCACGATTTCGAAAAAATTAAACTGGATATCCAATACGCCTTCATGCGCCCAATCGAAGGCAGGTGTGATATGGCTTAACTTTAGTTATTATTAATTAATTAACAATGCACGTGGGTAGCATCTGCTTCTATGCTAGCAAAGTTGGTTTTCATATAATAATATACAAAAACAATTCTGATGTTTTATTCGTGTATAAACACCTTGATGTATGTATTTCAGTATTTCATTCACTCAGTAAAGGTTCAGCACAAGGTACCGAAACACATACACATGGACAAGTTTCGAATACATACATGATACATGTGGACCCAGAATATATATAGGCAGCAAGTGAGGAAAGGCACCGTGTGCAGCCATATCGTGCATACATGTGAGCCATATCTGTATGTGAACACATACAGATGGTCACTTGGTTCCGGCGCCGGGGGCGAACGCCGCTGCCTGGAGCACGCCGTCGCGGACCTGCGCAGCCACATCGTGCGCCGCAGCGGGACCGTGCGGGATGAACACGGTGGCGGCGCGCGACGTGGCGCCGATGTCCCTGATGGTGTCGAAGTACTGCGTGGCGAGGACCATGTCCATGACGGACTTCTCGTCGGGCACGAACCGGCGCAGGCCATCCACGATGGCCTGCCGCTGGCGCGCGACGCCGACGCCGGCCAGGTACCTGGACTCGGCCTCCCCCTCGGCGCGCTTCACCTGCTGTATCTTCTCGGCCTCGGCGCGCTCCGCCGCCGCCACGCGCAACCGCGCCGCGGCGTTGATGTCGTTCATGGCGCGCTTCACCACCTCGTCGGGCTCGATGTCGATGATGAGTGTCTGCACGATCTCGTAGCCGTACGTGGTCATGGCCTTGGCTAACTCGTCCTCCACGGCCCGCGCCACCTCGTTCTTCTGCTCGAACACCTGGTCCAGGTTCATGTTGGGCACGCTCGCACGGATCACTGCATCGACCAAATCGTCGTCCATCATCCATCACAAGAACACATGAAAGAATAAAAAAAATGATGGTTACCGTCGAAGACGCAGGACTGAATCTGCTCCCAGGGGCGTTGCTAAGTCGGAAGAAGGCGTCGTAGGCCTTGTCGGCGATGGCGCGGTACTGCACGGACGCCACCACGGTGACGAAGACGTTGTCCTGATCTTGGTTTCGCAGCGGACGTCCAGCTGCTGCACGCGGAGCTGAAGAGGTAGCCGGCGACCCTCCGGCCGATGACCAGGGCATGAAGTGGCAGCCCGGCTGCAGCACCAACAAAAGCGCCCGCACGTCTCCTCCATGGCCACCGTCGACTGATCCACGCACGCGCAGCACAGCAGCTAGCGGCAGGTCCGCCGATGAGTGGAAGGTGGATGACGACCCCGCGCCCATCTCGATTATTGCTCGATGAGATGAAGTGATGAACAGTGGATGAATCGGCTCCTCACGTAAGGTCAACTGATCGATCGAGAGGATGCAGGACCGTGTTACGTTGTGTGGAGCGTAGCTGAAGGTTTGACTTCTCCCTTGGCTATCCGCTGAGATGACAGACACTATAGTACTAGACAAGCCAAGTCCACAAAAAAAATTCAACACAAAATGGATTGGTGGTAGGCTGGAACACACTTGGTTAGCCCAGTCTCCAGTCTGGAAGTTCAGAACTCTAGCAAAAATATACAGTATGATTTTTCTGACATCAGACTGATGCGACGACTATAACATTTTTAGATGGAGGATATAATTTTTCAGGTACTAGTTTAGTTTCTAATTCTCCCACTCGGAGATGCCAAACCTCGGTCGCCATCGGGATGACAAGAACTGCCAGAGCTGTTAGTGTTGAACCAGGACAAGCGCAATCACCTTTCCCTCCATCTCAAAATGGTTTGTAAAACTTTGAGAATGACTGGCTTTTTTTCATCAGTTTGGTGCAAATGGATTGATCGGAATTGTGTGAGGGGGGGGAGATGGGGAATGTTGCCCATGAAAGTCAATGACAGTTTTGTGACATTTCTTTCAAACTAAAGATGATAGTGTAAAGTTTCTTAATTTTCAAACCAATTTAACTCAAGGTTTGTAAAAAAAAGGGGGATTTGCTAAATTTAGGTGAATCGAGAATTTTTGTTTTATTTCGGGTGCAAGTGTTGGACATATTTTATACTAAAATTACAGGTTAGTTTAGTTGCAATTTAACGTAGACACAATCTGCAAATCGGTGTTCCAATAATAAAACCAGTTTAAACAAAACTACAAACCTTACAAAATTTAACATGTGTTGGCACAAGGACAATTTAAAAATTAACAATTATTTTCTATAGTTAGACAAGGAAAAAAAATTAAATGTGTTACTATGACACAATAACAAATAACAAATCATAAAAACAACAATGTAGTAGTACAAAAAGTGTTACAGGAATATTCTTAAATATAGGACTCTTGAAAACTTCATATCTATTAGTTTGTGAGTTATGCTCCAGTGGTCCGGTCCTACATAGATTCAACAATTTGTGGCCCATTTGTTTGTTGAATGTTAGCTTCAAAAATTTTGCAAAAGTGATGAGTAACTAAATAGCTCTAGTGGCTAAAAAGGTGATCCAACCATGACAATCAGCTTTTGAAGGGTAATAATATTCTGGAGGGCGTTGTCGTTCTCCATGAAACCATTCATGGGTTACATAGGAAAAAGTTAGAAGAGGTGATCTTAAAGCTGGACTTTGAGGATAAGGTAAAATGGTCATTCTTACAATAGACTTTGAGAATGAAAGCTTTTTCATCAGTTTGGTGCAAATGGATTGATCAAATTGTGTGAGGGAGGGGAGATGGGGAATGTTGGTGTGAAAGTCAATGACAGTTGTGACATTTCTTTCAAACTAACAAGGGCCTAGCCTAGGGTGAACCCTTATCACCTATTTTTTAATTTAGTTGCAGATATGTTGACAACCATGATTTTTTGGGCTAAGTCCAATAGAAAATTCAAGGGTGTTGTCCATCATCTAGTAGAAGGTGGTTTTTCCTTTTTTCCCTCCATCCCATTGAGTTTGTCACCCCGATTCCGATGCCATCTTACGATAACTTATTCAATTTTTTTGCACAAATATAATTTATTTTGTTATGCCTTATTTTATCAATAAAGATACTTAAATATTGATTAATTTATTTTATTGTTTACATAAATATTTTGAATAAGACGGATGGTCAAACAAAAGTTCAAAAATAAAAACCTCAAACTCCATGGGCAGAGGGAGTATGAATCATCATTGACATAACCCAAGCCAAAGACCTCAAGCTAGTGCTTAGTACATATGGAATCGCAAAGGACTATTAGGAATATGCTAATTTGTTCAAGTGCAAGTTGGGAGGATTTTCTTTCAAGCCCATAAGAATTTAACAAATAGGAATTGGGCTTGCATTGTGGAGAAGTTCCAGAAAAAACGCAGCATATATATAGTGAGTAAAGTTACTGTTGATTGGAGAGTAGTTATTCTTCACTAGCTAGTTTGGCTATCTTCATGTTATCTTTTTTGAAGTCCCTACACAAGTTCTTCAAAAATTAGATTACTACCACTCATATTTTTTTTTATTTCTAGCAAAGTGGCAGGCACAAAAAGAAATACCGGCTCATTAGGTGGAGTGTCCTTCGCACACATAAAGTAGGTGGACTAGGCACTCATAATATTGATATTCAGAATAAATGTATTTTGAGAAAATGGTTGTTTAAACTAACTAATGAGAATGTGGTGTAGCAAAATCTTTGGGATCTTTCTCCTTTCCCTCCGCCGTCCCCTTCCTCCTCACATGGCAGCGCTCATGCCGCTAGGACTCATGTGGACTTCATAACAAGTAGGCACCATTACTATTACCACCTATTTTGGATAATATGTATGTATTCAATATGAGTCTTGCATCCTATTAAAGATGAGTACTACTTAATATTATATCACTAAGTTAGACCAACTACTCAAACTAATCATAGCCTCTTACATAATTATTGGGTTTAGAACACTTATTTGCTTAGTTGGCTAGTCTCGGTAGATAACAAGTGTGAGTGGGAACTCACTCTCACATGTGTAGGAGCTACACAGTATTAAGGGCTCATGTTGACTCAACTTGCTCAAATTTTAATCTCAACTCAAGCAAGGGTAATGACACTCTAAGTGTTGGATCTCAAGTGATGTGGCTCATGAAGTAGCTAAGGACCGTTCATGGGATAATAAGTTTGAGTAACCACCCATATAGACTGCATGTCACGTATGTGAGTGGTAAGTCGAGTACTTTGTGGTGACATGCATATAGCTCAGATTTGACTTAGTTTGTGATGCTGGGTAGCATGGGATGTAAGTACCGGTCATGAATTCAAAATCCACATTGAGGAAAGGTCAAAACCTTGAGGCAACCCTTATTTGAGCATGGGTATAGAGGTTTGCCCTTGGTGTTCATTTTGGTATAGTTGTACACCTCTACATAGATCAATAAGTTGTTTTGCGGGTACTTCGGACTTGATGACCATTTGAACCAATCTCAAGTGAAGTTGAAGTGTAGTAGGCTACGAGACATCCTTCCCCTAAAAGGGTACCATTACTTCAATGTTAGTAGATAAGAGAATGAGAACAAACTTAGAATGTGGAATGAATCATTTTGATAATATTTTAACCTTTCACTCTTGTATTTCATAAACTCTGATATAACTTGTTAAATAACTTGAATACGTGGTAATCGAAGTCCCCAAAAACTCTTGACGATTGGCTCATGGGATGTAAATCTACTTATAAATCCTAGTAATATAGGTGGGTGAAAGGTCCTTGTTTGGTTTTGGTAACTGTGAGACAACCTAATAAGTGGTTGGACTAATATGTATTTATGTGAGAATACACAAGAGATTAGTCCACATGTGTGAAGGGCAAGTCGGAAGCTTTGAACTGATGGAGAATGAGGTGAAGCTTGAGCAAGACTTGGTGCCGATGGACCGAGGCAATGGTTAAGATCTTTTCAAGTCAAGATCGATGAATTCATGAGAACATGTGATGATATGAATTGGATCATATCAACTCAAGATCATGTTGGTGCATGTGTTACACCAATATCGAAGGAGATGGAATGGAATTAGCAAGGCAAAGGTATAACCCTAGGTGGCTTGGGAGGTGGCTAAATAGTCAAGTTTCTTTTTCGTATATGGGACATGGCATACAATTCAATAGTTTTTATACTAATGTATTTATTATTATTGCTTTGGTTTGTTCAACTAGTATTCAACAAACATGCATAAAACTTTAAATGAAGAATATATGTTGTATGTTTGGCATGTTCCGATCACTTGTAGCCCATGCATATTTGATTAAACGAGCATGTACTATGTTCTATTGATAGCATTTAAGTTTTCAATATTTGGATCTTTCATATAAGGAGATCATCGTGATGATGTCATTAGGGTCTTAGATATTTTTGCTAGGTGTGCATACCGCACACAAATGTACCACAACAACAACTTATTGGAGGCAATGTGCTTACAAGGAGAATGAGGGTCTTAAAAATTGAGAACATCCTTGATATAAGTGATGTGCAAACTTAGATAATCAATAGTGCAAGGGTTGTATTCTTGAATGAGCGACCACAACCGTGCATACCGGTGTCTCCATTAGTAAAGCAACTTCATCATCCTCACACAATTATGAGATGTGTGGTTGTACTGCTACTTGGCGATTTCGCTTTTGCTCTCTTGGATCCAAAGTGTAACTTATTATTCATTATAATATTAAGTTTGTTAAGGTATGTAAGAAGTAATAAGTTTGACGATTATTGTACTTTGCTCATAAGTCGGTTTTACTCACACAATTGAAATTATCACATTAGTAGCTCAAATGCATAAAAGAGGATATTGATATGCCTGGGGGTCATTGTGGTTGCAAGCTAAATCATAGATAGAAGAAAGGACGATATGACTAGCAATGATAATGGTGGCAATAATGAAGAAGAACCACCACCAAAAAGGATTGTCACCACCGACGCTAAAGGGAATTCCTTAACGCCCACCATTATTCTAATGCGATGTCACGATCATATATCTACTAGATGTGGAGGCAGATAAAATGAGGAAAATGTTTGTCATGAATGCTTGAATGAATTAATTAGTTAAGAAAAAGGACCCTATTTTATGTAGGGGTATTTCTTCAATTTGTAGGCCTTTCATATACAATTTTACTAGACTAAGTGATCAATATTTTTACATTCAATCACTCAAAGTTATCTTTAAAATAACTAATACATAGTTAACTACTCCTCTTTGGTTTTCTTAACATTCTAATTTTCTAGATGGAAAGTGCCATGCAATAAAGGCCAAAGATATATTTAAGGTTTGATGTGGGCAAACTTACCACTCTAGTTCGATCCTCAAACTTACCACGTATTCTTGAATTCTAGCTTAGTATTCTTTATTGGTAACCGATGTGCCTATTTGACAAGATGGTGCAAGTTGACTTCACTAATTTGAAAATATGTATTAGATAGGATTATGTAGATCATGTTGATGATAAGGAACAATATGGATGAAAAGACCATGATACAATTAGAAACAACAAAGAAAGAAACACTAGTAAGGTCAATCATCGCATGATATAAAAGAAAGGTTTGTGCATAATATCACTATATCGTCCACCAAGTGTAAAAAGAGATCATAGGATCATGTGGTGTTGAATGGGTTTGAAATTATAGCAATAAGGAAAGTTTGAAACCCAATTCATCAACATCTATCATTGTTGTTCATGTGGCCATTCCACTCATCGTGTAATCCGTATGATATTTGTAATTATAGAATTAAGGAAAGTTTGAAACTTGACACACGGGACATGGCATACAATTCAATAATGTATTTATTATTATTGCTTTGTTTTGTTCAACTAGTATTCAAGAAACATGCATAAAACTTTAAATGAAGAATATATGTTGTATGTTTGGCATGTTCCAAATCACTTGTAGCCCATGCATATTTGATTAAACGAGCATGTACTATGTTCTATTGATAGCATTTAAGTTTTCAATATTTGGATCTTTCATATAATTTGATCATCTTTACCATGATGTCATTAGGGTCTTAGGATATTTTTTGCTTGATGTGCATACCGCACACAAATGTACCACAACAACACCCTGGGCAAGTGTGCTTACAAGGAGAACTAGGGTCTTAAAAATTGAGGACGCCCTTGATATAAGTGATGTGCAAACTTAGATAATCAATAGTGAAGGGTTGTATTCTTGAATGAGCGACCACAACTCCGTGCTTCTAGTGTCTCCATTAGTAAAGGAACTTCATCATCCTCACACAATTGTGAGATGTGTGGTTGTACTCAACTTGGTTTTGATTTTCGCTTTTGCTCTCTTGGATGCAAAGAAAGGTTATTATTCCTTATAATACTAAGTTTGTTAAGGTATACAAAGAAGTAATAAGTTTGACGATTATTGTACTTTGCTCATAAGTCGATTTTACTCACACATTTGAAATTATCACATTTGTAGCTCAAATGCATAAAAGAGGATAATGATATTTTCATCGTGGAAAGAGGACTTGATTTTAAAAGAAAGGACGATATGACTAGCAATGATAATGGTGGCAATAATGAAGAAGAACCACCACCAAAAGTATTGCTCGTCACCGACGTTTTCAAGGGAATTCCTCAACGCCCACCATTATTCTAATGTGATGTCACGACCATATC
The DNA here is from genome assembly GCA_015847255.1 of Hyparrhenia diplandra. NCBI lineage: Eukaryota > Viridiplantae > Streptophyta > Magnoliopsida > Poales > Poaceae > Hyparrhenia > Hyparrhenia diplandra. Next base: position 75,236 of record JADLZK010013047.1, read on the forward strand.
TACTAGATGTGGAGGCGTTACAAAATGAGAAAAATGTTTGTCATTAATGTACGTAATGAATTAATTAGTTAATAAAAGGACCCTATTTTATGTAGGGTATTTCTTCAATTTGTAGGCCTTTCATATACAATTTTACTAGACTAAGTGATCAATATTTTTTACATTCAATCACTCAAAGTTATCTTTAAAATAACTAATACATAGTTAACTATTCTATGGAAAAGGTTTTTCTTAACATTCTAATTTTCTAGATGGAAACGGCCATGCAATAAAGGCCAAAGATATATTTAAGGTTTGATGTGGGCAAACTTACCACTCTAGTTCTATCCTCAAACTTACCACATATTCTTGAATTCTAGCTTAGTATTCTTTATTGGTAACCGATGTGCCTATTTGACAATATGGTGCAAGTTGACTTCACTAATTTGAAAATATGTATTAGATAGGATTATGTAGATCATGTTGATGATAAGGAACAATATGGATTAAAAAGACCATGATACAATTAGAAACAACAAAGAAAAGAAACACCATAAGGTCAATCATCGCATGATATAAAGAAAGGTTTGTGCATAATATCACTATATCGTTCCACCAAGTGTAAAAGAGATCATAGGATCATGTGGTGTTGAATCAGTTTGAAATTATAGCAATAAGGAAAGTTTGAAACCCAATTCATCAACATCTATCATTGTTGTTCATGTGGCCATTCCACTCATCGTGTAATCCAGGTATGACATTTGTAATTATAGAATTAAGGAAAGTTTGAAACTTGGCATATGGGACATGGCATACAATTCAATAATATATTTATTTATTATTATTTTGTTTTGTTCAACTAGTATTCAAGAAACATGCATAAAACTTTTAAATGAAGAATATATGTTGTATGTTTGGCATGTTCCAGTCACTTGTAGCCCATGCATATTTGATTAAACGAGCATGTACTATGTTCTATTGATAGCATTTAAGTTTTCAATATTTGGATCTTTCATATAAGGCGATCATCGTACCATGATGTCATTAGGGTCTCAGATATTTTTGCTTAGGTGTGCATACCGCACACAAATGTACCACAACAACTTGGGTTGGGCAAGTGTGCTTACAAGGAGAACTAGGGTCTTAAAAATTGAGGACGCCCTTGATATAAGTGATGTGCAAACTTAGATAATCAATAGTGCAAGGGTTGTATTCTTGAATGAGCGACCACAACTCCGTGCTTCTAGTGTCTCCATTAGTAAAGGAACTTCATCATCCTCACACAATTGTGAGATGTGTGGTTGTACTCTACTTGGCGCATTTCGCTTTTGCTCTCTTGGGTGCAGTGTAAGTTATTATTCATTATAATATTAAGTTTGTTAAGGTATACAAAGAAGTAATAAGTTTGACGATTATTGTACTTTGCTCATAAGTCAGATTTTACTCACACATTTGAAATTATCACATTTGTAGCTCAAATGCATAAAAGAGGATATTGATATGCCAGTCATCGTGGAAAGCGGACTTCAGTATAGAAGAAAGGACGATATGACTAGCAATGATAATGGTGGCAATAATGAAGAAGAACCACCACCAAAAAGTATTGCTCGTCACTGACGCAAGGGAATTCCTCAACGTCCACCATTATTCTAATGTGATGTCACGACCATATCTACTAGATGTGGAGGCAGATAAAATGAGGAAAATGTTTGTCATGAATGTACTGAATGAATTAATTAGTTAATAAAAGGACCCTATTTTATGTAGGGGTATTTCTTCAATTTGTAGGCCTTTCATATACAATTTTACTAGACTAAGTGATCAATATTTTTTACATTCAATCACTCAAAGTTATCTTTAAAATAACTAATACATAGTTAACTACTCTCGCTTTGGTTTTCTTAACATTCTAATTTTCTAGATGGAAACGACCATGCAATAAAGGCCAAAGATATATTTAAGGTTTGATGTGGGCAAACTTACCACTCTAGTTCTATCCTCAAACTTACCACGTATTCTTGAATTCTAGCTTAGTATTCTTTATTGGTAACCGATGTGCCTATTTGACAATATGGTGCAAGTTGACTTCACTAATTTGAAAATATGTATTAGATAGGATTATGTAGATCATGTTGATGATAAGGAACAATATGGATGAAAAAGGTTAAGGTATACAAAGAAGTAATAAGTTTGACGATTATTGTACTTTTGCTCATAAGTCAGATTTTACTCACACATTTGAAATTATCACATTTGTAGCTCAAATGCATAAAAGAGGATATTGATATGCCAGTCATCGTGGAAAGCGGACTTCAGTATAGAAGAAAGGACGATATGACTAGCAATGATAATGGTGGCAATAATGAAGAAGAACCACCACCAAAAAGTATTGCTCGTCATCGACGCAAGGGAATTCCTCAACGTCCGCCATTATTCTAATGCGATGTCACGACCATATCTACTAGATGTGGAGGCAGATAAACCGAGGAAAATGTTTGTCATGAATGTACTTGAATGAATTAATTAGTTAATAAAAGGACCCTATTTTATGTAGGGGTATTTCTTCAATTTGTAGGCCTTTCATATACAATTTTACTAGACTAAGTGATCAATATTTTTACATTCAATCACTCAAAGTTATCTTTAAAATAACTAATACATAGTTAACTACTCTCGCTTTGGTTTTCTTAACATTCTAATTTTCTAGATGGAAACGGCCATGCAATAAAGGCCAAAGATATATTTAAGGTTTGATGTGGGTAAACTTACCACTCTAGTTCGATCCTCAAACTTACCACGTATTCTTGAATTCTAGCTTAGTATTCTTTATTGGTTACCGATGTGCCTATTTGACAAGATGGTGCAAGTTGACTTCACTAATTTGAAAATATGTATTAGATAGGATTATGTAGATCATGTTGATGATAAGGAACAATATGGATGAAAAAGACCATGATACAATTAGAAACAACAAAGAAAGAAACACCAGAAGGTCAATCATCGCATGATATAAAGAAAGGTTTGTGCATAATATCACTATATCGCCCACCAAGTGTAAAAAGAGATCATAGGATCATGTGGTGTTGAATCAGTTTGAAATTATAGCAATAAGGAAAGTTTGAAACCCAATTCATCAACATCTATCATTGTTGTTCATGTGGCCATTCCACTCGCCGTGTAATCCAGGTATGACATTTGTAATTGTAGAATTAAGGAAAGTTTGAAACTTGACATATGGGACATGACATACAATTCAATAATGTATTTATTATTATTGCTTTGTTTTGTTCAACTTGTATTCAAGAAACATGCATAAAACTTTAAATGAAGTATATATGTTGTATGTTTGGCATGTTCCAGTCACTTGTAGGCCATCCATATTTGATTAAACGAGCATGTACTATGTTCTATTGATAGCATTTAAGTTTTCAATATTTGGATCTTTCATATAAGGCTTATCTTCGCATTACCATGATGTCGTTAGGGTCTTAGATATTTTTGCTAGGTGTGCATACCGCACACAAATGTACCACAACAACTTGGGCTGGGCAAGGTGTGCTTACAAGGAGCACTAGGGTCTTAGATATTGAGGACATCCTTGATATAAGTGGCGTGCAAACTTAGATAATCAATAGTGCAAGGGTTGTATTCTTGAATAAGCGACCACAACTCCGTGGTTCTAGTGTCTCCATTAGTAAAGGAACTTCGTCATCCTCACACAATTGTGAGATGTGTGGTTGTACTCTACTTGGCGATTTCGCTTTTGCTCTCTTGGATGTTTGGATTTTTTTTTATCTTAATATGTTCGGACTTTAGCTGGGGAGACTTTAACGCCTTGTAAATTTCACAAAATTATATTTTTGTCTCCAAATTAGGCAAATAATATATCCACACTTTATTTTAGCATTTAAGATTGTTTTGCAATGGTCAATATTTGAATTACTGTTGAAGTTCTTTTTGCACCGCTTTGTAAATGGTCGACGTATGTGTTTTTACATATCTTAATATATGTGTTTTGGGTTTAAGAACATGTCATTGTATATATGTATCTGCACAGAACCTTACGGTTGTACAATGAAATTATGTTTTTACCATTTGTCAATTAATAATTATTACAATATATATATATTTATACATGCCGGTTTAAAGTATCTGTGGTCGGTTTTGATAAAACGGTCCATTCTTTTTGGACCGACGGTTCAAACGGTCAGACCAATGAACCATTGAACCGGGCGGCCTTGCCGGTTCAAACACCGGTCCGTTTGAAAAACTAGGGCCAGGCCCTGACCAATAGACCAAGTGACCAACTGACTATGACCGCAGCACATAACACCAGCAGCATCAATCGGAGTCGAAACAACCGTAAATGCGATAAGTAATGGTAACCATAAGCAAGCATGATTATGATCTGGCAGATCTGTACCACCACCCCCGAAAGCGAGCTCTGTCACACATCAATGGCACATGCAAGGGCCTTAAACTGAGCGTGAGCCATGAGCAGATGAGCTACTGCCATCAAGCATGCATTATGGAACGATGATGTAGACATCGATGATCTTTTCTCCACATGACGATTAATTACAAAGCAACCGACAGTTTAAATAACAGATCAGAACTGTTATCAGACTTATCAGTTTAAATAACAGTTTAAATAACCCAGTTTAAATAACCGATGATCTTTTCTCCACATGGCAGTCACAAAACAGACTTATCAGACTTACCAACTGATGGTTTCCAGGAAGGAACAAATCCTAAGCATCTGCTGCCTGAGCATTGTTTCAAAGACCGATCAAAACCCTGTTTAGTCCCACCTTTCTAGTCAAGGTATCTAGAGGTGTAGAGATAGGACAGCTAAATCTAAGCGATAACAATAAAAAATTTCACACCCGCAGATGATATGCAAAATTCAAATCATTGTTGTTGCTTCATCCACAATAATACGGAGCTCAGATCACAGATGCTATCGAGGTGCTGGATGGCTGAGTTCATACACCAGTTCTGGTTACAACTCCAGTCTTGCAATATATTATAGTCAACAGACAAGCACCATGACTCATTGCCGCTTGCTGTCAAGCCTTGGTGACTGGCGATACGGGGAAGCATGAGGACCATACGAGAGGCTCCTCATGGGCTGCTGCCCGTTCCGCGCAAAGGTGCTCTGCGCTTTCATGCTTTGACTGCCATGTGGGTTGGCAAGGGCTGTGCAACGTTCATGTTGCATGGACTGGAAGAAGTAGGAAGAGCTGGCCATATCCTTGAGGTTCTGAAGAGGCTTCAGAACCTCCACCACCTGGCTCATCAGAGGCCTAGCCTTGGGATCACGGCTGAGGCAGGCATGGGCCAGCTGAGCCGTCTTCTGAGCACCTTTTATGGAGAAGTTCCCATCCAAACGAGGATCTACAAGCTTATAGAATCTGCGTCTTTCTCCCAGATAAGGGCGTGCCCATTCAACCAGGTTGTGTTCTCCATTTGGCCTGTTCTTGTCCATTGACCTTCTACCAGTCATCATCTCTAGCAGTACCACACCAAAGCTATATACATCACTCTTTGATGTCAGGTGACCTGGACGAGAAAGGAACATATAAGCAGTAGGAAACACAGAGAAAATTAATAGGCTCCTAAAATAATACCACCCTCTGTTTCAAATTATAAGTCATTTTAGTTTTCTAGTTACAAAGATTTTGCTATGCACCTAGATATATGATATATGTAGATACATAAAAGTTGTGTAGCTAGAAATGCCAAAACAACATATAAATTCGAACAGAGAAAAACTAAAATTCATTTTAGTATCTAGCCTACCTAGCACCTAAAAAGAGAAATAAACTTAAGTTTACTCCAAACCGTGTGTGCATGTGTGTCACACACAGATTTTCTACGTGTCACAAGCACAACTTCATCAGAGTACTAGAATGCAAGCAAGCTTACACACATGCATACACAGACACACAACCTCAACATACAAAACAAGTTTTATGTCGAGCACAAGTTCAGTTTACCCCAAATCGTATGCACATGTGTGTCGCACTCAAAGTTTCTGTGTTTCACATACACAAGTTCAGTGTACTAGAATGCACAAGTTCCTCATGGGCTGGCTGACATGTTTACAGAACACCTAATAAACATCCACGTGAAATATCTACTACAAATATGAAAATAGATTATGAAATATCATAATTTATCAACTCACCTGTCATTACATATTCAGGCGCAGCATATCCGTAAGTTCCCATGACCCTAGTTGACACATGCGTTTTATCACCCTCAGGGCCATCTTTAGCAAGTCCAAAATCAGAGAGTTTTGCGTTATAGTCCTGAAAAAGAATATGTTAGCAAATACAATTGTATGAACGAATAGAGTTAACATTCCAATATAGTTGCTTACCGCATCTAAAAGAATATTGGATGTTTTGAAGTCCCGATATATTACTGGTCGCTCAGCTTCTTCATGAAGAAAAGCAAGGCCTTTGGCAGCACCAAGAGCAATTTTCATTCTAATGGCCCATGGGAGAGGTAATGACTCTATTTGATACAAAATTATACGAACGTTATTAGATGGGGTATGTGAAGGTTCAACATGAATTATGAAAGAATAAAACAACTTAACACTGGTCAAATTTGGCAAATAAAATCCTCAGCAATAACAGCAAACAAAATTCTCAGTAACAGAACTATTAGAAAGTCAAAACCCAATAAATAGCAGTCAAATCATTTGATTAAGAAAAATAGTAACACTCTAACAAGAGAAAATGCAAAAAGGGAAACATGTAAAACCACCTACAGCCCATATTAATCGTTAAAGCTTAAAACAAACTAGGCGAGCATCAACATAACACCTTAATCATTTCCTCATGAATTCCTATATGCCAAAGTACCAGATCAAGACGTTAGTAATTGTACTCTGTTGACCCAAAAAATTATTCCCTCACACAGTGGAAACTTTGTAGCAAACAATCCCCTGGTCAGTTAAGGTGTCCATATCACTTGTGTTAACCAAAACCAAGTGCTTGTGCACATGCGATGACCAAAATAGAAGTAACTGAACCACATGTGTTAGAATAGCATACTGTATCTATCATCACAAGAACAGAAATGCTATCATGGATTAACCGATAGAAAGGGGAAAAAAAAAATATAACAATAGCATATATGTTGCACAAAACTAATAAAGGTAAGATTAAAAGATACTTGCTTCTAAAAAGATGATTCTCCAAACTTCCACGGGGCATAAATTGCACACAAGCAACCTTTGGTCATCTTCAATGCAGTAGCCAACCAATTTCACTAGATGTGGATGCTGAAGGTTTCCAAGAAAATCGACTTCTGCCTGCAGACAAACAATGATAATTTGCTTAGTGATGCATTAGCAGAGAGCAGAATAATACTCTCTTCAACCAAGTATACCAAGGAAAGACATAAACGTACCACCCACTCTTTATGCCCCTGTAACCCATCATGGTTAAGTGTCTTGACAGCAACAGTTAATCCAGTGCCTGGCTTGACAGGAGCAGTTCCATTCTCCTCAATCCATCCTTTAAAAAACACAGCCAAAACCTCCCTCACCAAGAAGACTCTCAGGTCGGAAGTTTCTTGTGGCACACTTCAGTTCATTAAAAGTAAATCTACGCAGTTGGAAAGCTAGTTTTAGCTCCTCTCCAACTATGGAAGAAGGCTTAGATACTTCCGGTGTTACTGGTTGTTGTGGAACCAGAGGCTGGTGGGACTGATTGGTCCTGGCAAGCATCATCAGTCTCTGGTTTGGTTCCTACACATGTAGATATATTATCTGTTAGGTGATAAACACTTAAGGATGATTCAAACATGAAAATGCTGAGTAAGAGCACAGCTGTTATGAAAATTTTTAAGATTTAATTCTTCAAACAAATCTCAAAATCCTGAGGATATAAATCCAAACCCTCAGATCCAAACAAACAGTAAATAGTAATAATAAAATAACTATGCATGTTTTCCATTAACAGATAGCTTAATGTGGAACCAATCAGCCCCATGCATAATTCATGAGACAGATTCTATGCCCCAGTACAGTACTAGACACCATATCAAGTTTTAAGTTTACTGTCCTCTGGTAGTCCAGTTGGAGTTGATATTCGATATGCATAACTATCAGCACTGAGTATAGTTTAATGTTACATCTGATAATTTTAGTGTGTATCACATAAATGCTCTATGCAGTGTGGTTTCCCAACTACAAAGTATATTGTCTAGCCAACCAATAAGAGCACTTTCTATTTTAGTTTCCCAACCACAACTATGATATACCACTCGACATTCACTTGACACTCCATTCAAAGGAGGTTGAAATTGGGTCCTAACTATTTTATATTTACAGCCAAAACATGTGCCTGCAAATCAACCAGTTCAACAATTCTACACATTTACAAATAAACGAACCGGAAAAAGACAAATGTTAAATTTAATCCCAATTTCAACCCTCTCTGGCTCGTGCCAACATCCACCACATCTTGCAGCAACTAAATCAGCGCCCATCATTTCAGCCAAGCTGTTCGTACAACCACTTACAACTATGTTCGGGCTAGGGCGCTAGGCGGAATCTAGGCGGTGACCCAAAGCCTAGAGCCTAGGCGAGCCTAGGCGAAGCCTAGGCAGTTCAAAGCTTTTTGCTAGGCGATGATTAATACATGCACAAATACCTTTTTTTTAGCAGAATACATGCACAAATACTTAAAAGAAAAAAAAGAAAATCAGGGCTGGTGACATGGGAAGAAAGGGAAAAAGGCCCATTTGAAGGCCCAACTCTCCCACATAACCCTCTCCCGCATCCTCTCCCTCTCTGTCTCGCATCTCTCCCGCCCGCGCCTCCGCTCGCCCGCCGCCGCCCAGCAAGACGCGGCCGCCGCCGCCCGCTCACGCGCCGGCCTCGCGAAACTGCGCCCGCGCCCGCGCTCCGCCGCGCTAGCCGTGCGGCGAGCGCCCGCCGCCGCCCGCAGCTCCCTCCTCCCCCCCACCGGCGACCTCCGCGGACGCGCCTCCACCCCCACGGCCGCCGCCCGACGAGCTGCCGCCGCCTAGGGGTCCGCCTACCCCCTGAGGCCGGGCGGGACCCCCGCCGCCTACAGCAGGGGCGCCTAGGCGCCGTCCAGGGCGCCGCCTAGCTGAACAGAGACTTACAATCCCCCACCTGAAGCAACCTCACACCTACGTATTTACCCATGCCCATCAATGGCCGATCCTTCCAGCTCATAGACAAGAGCACAGAGCAGGCAGAAGACATCACGTCAGCTTATCTACCACCGCGGGAAAGTAAAACGGAATGAACCATGTCATCCAGGCACACACACCAATCCCACCCGACACCACCCACTCTGTCCAGCTCTCAATGTCGCACGGTCAAGTTGTACCACCCACCCGAGACATTAGTGCACACCACCAACGCACATCCAATTCCAATCATGCAATCCACCTGCTGGCTGCTGCTCATAGTCCGATCAACATCAACTCAACCAAAACGAAATACAGTACTAGGCAAAGCAAAATCCATGCTTCCACCATCTCTGACCTCGGCAGCGCCCGTACGGATTTCCCTGGCAGCCGTGCCCGTGTGCACACAGCACACAGACAGGCGAGCGAGCATGTGAAATCCCACGATGGCGCAAGCGAGAGAAGCGAGCGCAAAACAGACAAGTTAAACAAGCAAGCAAGCAAGTACCAGGATACTACTAGCAAATACGACAGCAGCAGTTCTTACCCCCGCCGCCACGCGCGCAGGTGGCGGAGTCGACCTTGGCGCGCGACGACATGCAGCCGTGGAGGCGCGGGAAGCGGATCCAGCATCCCGTCACTGGCGCCGCATCCTCCGGCAGCACCGCGGCCGCCGCTTTCCCCTTGCCTTTCCGCTTCCCGTCCTTCCCCCCGCGGCGCCGCTTGCACTCCTGCTGCATCCCCATCGCCCGGCGCACTCACTCCCCTTCCCGAGGACCCGAACCAAATGAACACCCCGCTGAGAGAGAGACCCCTCGTCAGCGCGGCGGAATGGGGAAGCCGCCGCGCGCGGCCTCCCGGCGAGCGCGTGGGCGGGCATGGCGAGTGCGGAGCGGAGCAGCGAGAGTGTGAATGGGGGCAGAGCGGGGGGCGGGCGGGCAGGGTAAAGGGCGAGGATTCGGGCAGGCTGGGCAGCTGCGTGCGTGCGTGCGTGGGAATTTGGCAACGGGACGGGACTGACCAAGCCGAGGACGGACGGGGTCTTATGAGGCAGGCCCAGCCGCAGGGAGAGAGGCCATTTTTTTTTTTTTTTTTTTTGCACAACAGCCCCTCCGTCGGAGATTTTTTAACTTTTACACTCTTATGGATGCCCCTCGTTGTGTGTCAATGCATGGGTTCATCCAGCCTATGACATGTGGGCCATTGGTGGCAAATCTGTTTGCAATCTCTCCGTAAGAGTGGCATTGTGTAGCAAAAATTAAAAGTCCCGTCGTCGGAACAGCCCACTTTGGTTATTTTTGTTCTGTGTTTTTGACTTTTTGTGTACCACTTGTGTGATCCTAATAGCTAACAATTAAAACTCAAAGCGTGAGGTTGTTTAAATTGTTTGATTGTTGTTAAACATTATGAAGACGCTTTGATTTCATTCATTGAATGTTCTTGCTATTTCATTTCTTCCTTTTCTAGTCAATGTTGAGTTTGTTCACACGATACAAGAATATAAAGGAATATGTGCAAAGTCAAGATTGTACAATATAGAAAACATAGTGTACAATATAAAAAGTTTCGTCAAACCATAATATGTTGACATGCTCCTAGTTAAGTACAAAGGTGTGTCAACATATAGCATTTGCAAACTTCAAAAGGTTGGTTACATTAAAATATTTGCAATTATTATATTCTATTTTATGATTACTCATGCCTAGGATGCCTAATATAAGCTCGAGAATCCACATGGAGTTAATTAGTGAAATATCGGAGAGAACCAAATACAAATTTAATAACTTGCATTATTAAGATACTTTTTTGGTCAATGAATCACACAACTATATATATCGTGAATATGTATTATGTTGCAAAGCTACACACTTGGTGTGCAACTTATCATAAGACTGCAGATTTAGTATGAAAAAAAAGGAAATCTGTAGCGTGTGCTAGATGACGAGGCCCTCGGCATGACGCTATGGCCACGGAACCACCGTCAAATCCGGCCTTGTTTAGATGGCTAAATTTTAGTAAAAGTGACTTTTCTCGACTCTCAGAAGACACTATAAGACGCTTTTTGTTTTTTTGTGGTAAACATCGGGTCCAATTATGGACTAACTAGGCTCAAAAGATTCGCCTCGTGATCTATAACAAAAAACGTGTAATTAGTTATATTTTTTACCTACATTTCTTGCTCCGAACATATGTCTTTTGGTGTATTTAATGTGATGTGATGGAGAGAGAGTCTAAAATTTGCAAATTTTTGGCAAATTTTCAGCCAACTAAACGTGGCCCAAATCAGGTCGAAGCAGGCCCCGCGAGGCCTTGTTTAGTTGTTAGAAAAACTTGCAAAAGTAACTGTTGGAATTCTTGTAGCCAAGCATCAGAAGACGCGTTTCGTTTGTTTGTGGTAAATATTATCCTACCATGGGGTAACTAGACTCAAAAGAATCGTCTCTCAATGTACATCTAAACTGTGTAATTAGTTATTTTTTTACCTACATTTTATACTCTAAATATATGTTTTTTGATGTATTTAATGTGATGTGATGGAGGGAGAGTGGAAAAAGAGTTTAAATTTTTTAGCAATCTAAGGAAGGCAAAGCCACTTCGCTCTCCCATGCATCCCCCCGTGGGCCCAGTGGCCGAGGAGTACGTGCAGAGGCTACTGGTCCTCCTGTGTTTGGATATGGAAGCAGTCAATCAAAGCTCGAAGGAGAAGGCTTCATTTGGGGGTGTTTCGTTTTGGATAGGATGATAGGATCCATGTTTGAGTTAGGCACAGTAGGTAGTTGCTATACCTAATTTTGTGACTTCAGATGCATGAGACCGCCGAGAAGTACAAGAAAACTTTGATCATGAATTCCTGATGGCAGAATGGCTACAACGAAAGAATACCAAGATGTGTGTTCTCTCATTTTTAAACCAAAAAGGAGAGAGGTTTGTCTTCAGATGTAAGGTAGAGAGTTCTTAGTATCTAGTTTCCTCATTCCAAGTTTGGCATCTCAAGATCTGTAGCGAGTAATGACAATACGTTTTAAGGCTTTCCTTTATACGAGCATATTTCCTTTTAATCTAATACCTCCAACTAGCATCCACAACTTATTTACAAGATCGTAAGAAGGGATAAATAGAATATTGAAATCTCAAATTTTTGTGGGTGCAAGTGTCTTTTTGTTGGGAGATTTGTTTAACTCGAATGACATTGTATTTGACAAGATCCTAGCACCATCTTACTCGCAAGTTATCTTCTGGGCCAAATCCTGGTCCCTACTACAAGAGGAGGATCGTCATTTGTACAACTGTTGAGACAGTCATGATGTTTGCAAGACATGGTTGATTTAGCAATAGACTTGCTTTTTAGTTGTAATTTTTGGAATAGTTTTTTGATAAATGGTTCAAAACTTTGTTTTCGAGATTCCTTAGATTGTTTATTCTTGTCCGTAATAAGAAAACAACCATATGCATTGGTCAATGCAACCTTTTTCTAAAAATACGAAGTTATATATTATCTAATTAAATGTTATATGACCAACAAGTATTCGGGTTCTACTAAGTGAATAGGTGGCTATAGTTCTTTTCCCCGGTTGATGTATTGTGCCATGAATAAAGGAGATATGACATTCATAGCAAAGGATTTAGGAGTCGTTTAGCTTCTAGGGGCTCCGGCTCCTCCAAATCGCGCATTATTATTCTCTCTCCTATCCAAATCAACTAGGAGCTTGAAGGTATTTTTGCTTGTTGTCTTTTAGGGTCATCAAAACTATTATATATAAGTAAGCAATAGCAGTAAGTAGTGGTAGAAGTGAGCAGGTTGCGGTTTTGTTAATGTGGTTGACAAATACCTCCAACCGGGTACTTCACTACAACTATTTTTTTCCAAGAACCACCATCTAGCAAGCGCCAAAGAGTTAAAGTTATGCAAAAATCCCTACCCTATGCACCGTTCAACACTTTGACATTCCTAAGAAACACACACCCTTTGATACAAGCAATGGGGCAGATAATTTCCCCTCATATCCTATGGGCAAAAACTGAATTGTTACGGCATGACATGATTAGACGTAGAACTTGGCATCTTGTTTGTTTTAGCTAAGCATCCGTAGAGTCTACAGTCATGTTAATGTATTGCTTGCATAATTGCGCTTTGAGCAGCAAATAGAAGCAAGTTTCAAGGTTAAGACAACACATGAAGCTAACGGTTCAACTCATCTTCGGTGTCCAGCGTGATGTAAGTTGAGGTTTCCTAAATAACTAGGATCATGCCCGTGCGTTGCTACGGGTGTTATAATGGTCACTTGACACTTTCTTTCAACAAGATTACAGACTTGTACTCATAATAGTTGTGTGAGAAAAGAAGAGAATAATATACAACAGTTGTAGGCCTTAGATTTTATATTTCCTATGCTTACAATTTTAAGCTACCTTTGTTTCTCAACGGTTTAGATCATTATACTTTGTATGAGAGAAATACTTTCTTCTCGAACACGAGTTTGCTTGATCCCCATAATTCTCATCTTTTTAAAATGGCCGGTGCATATACCATAAAAATTATAGACATGTCGAACTAATTGCATGTCAACTATAATTATTTCTTGAAGCAAGAAATCTGAATAAAATTTTATTTGTTCAAATTCAAATATCAAGAATAACAAAATATTTACATATTACTGATTCATAAATAATACTTTTTGATTTTTAGAATATGTGCATAGTATGGATACAAATTCTAGGGAGGTAGTGAATCGTAAGGGGCATTAAAACATTAGGGATGCAGTTAGCTACATTCATCAAAGCTCATGATTGCTAATACAACGCTCTCTCATTCTTGCTCGGCATCAAGCTTCGGCCTGCTTGAGGTGGAACGTATGCCCCAAAGCTTTTCAATTTTCTTGTTAGCGGCATTGAATTTTTAATAGAACCAAATCATTTCCATGGAGATTTGTTTAGTTTTTTTTCCTTCTATTTTCTTCGATGGTCTAATCATATTCCTTATGTTTACTTGTGTCTATCCATTCTAATCTATCGTGTACCAAATATTTCATTAGATCTTCTTCCTTATATTTTTTCCTATCTAATGTGTTTTGTACCGAGATTTTTTTCTAGATAGAGTTCGATCGACGCTCCGCTCTAAAGAAACATGTAATTATAGGAAGCGTGCTAGTCAAACGATGTCCTCTTTAACTAAGCTTATAGCAAAAGGTATTAGCATTTATGACTCGAACAAATTTATTATGAAAATATATTTCACAACTAATCTAAATGTACTTATTTTGTCTCATAAATGTTTATACTTTTCTAAATAATTTTAGTCAAATTGCATGTTTTGTGGAACGAAGGGAGTTTTTTAAGTTTTTTTTTAGATTCCGATAGAGTTTTTCCCATCCTTTCTTTTTAGATTCCCATCATATTCATTTTAAGTTTTTTTTCCTTCTAAAATAGGGTTGGAGTTCTTCATCATGCACACATATCTTTTTCCATTGCATGCAAATCATGCAAATCTAGTGGGATGAAAATAATAGTTTTTTTTTCTTAGCATGCAAACTGCCGGGGTTGTCCTAGCCAAGCATGTGGGAGAGTGCGGGATGAAAATAATAGTAGGATTGAGAGGTGGTAACGGGACCCAACTATCACACTATTGGTCTCTCCTAGCCTCCAATAGTATAAGTGCTACTCGGGTCTGTCTCGAACATAGGGTTTGACCATACTATGTGGCTGAGATCGGAAATCCAACTTTGCGTAGTAAGACATAGGAGTAGAAGCTTGGAACTCCAGCAGCTGCGTTGTTCACCAAGATTCCAATAGTTGTGGTATCATCATCAGCCTCCTAGCACTTGTCACCTAAATCGGTTGTCTCATCGTTGAGCTATTGTTTACTTTTTTTTTGTTCACTCTATTATATGCATCACAACGAAATGGATACCATGGCTTGAGACACTTGTCACCTAAATCAGTGTCTCATCTAGTGAGGTGTTTGAGATTTGATAATCCAAGGCTAAGGACCTTATTAGTGCCAGGGAGTAACAAATGTGAATCCACTCTTCTCATTAGGCTTGGTTGGGTCAAGTGAGAGTTCGTGCTTGTTTTCTCTTGGTGATCGCTATCACCTAGACGGCTTGGTGGTGATTCAGAGCTTGAAGATCATCCGGTGGTGCTTGTGGATGACTCAAGCCATGGTGTGAGCGGTTGTGGGCGATTCACTGCGACGGAGTGTCAAGGAATCAGCCCTTAGAGAGCACCTGATCCTTGCATTGATCAAGGGGGAACAATACCCTTGCCGTGGTGCTCCAACGAGGATTAGTGGGGAGTGGCGACTCTCCGATACCTGGAAAACATCGCCGCAGTTCTTCTTCCTCTCTTTACTCGAAAGTATTTACTTTTCAAGCAATTCAATTCTTGTCTTTACATTCCTAGAATTGTCATGCTAGAGTAGGAATTGGAACCCAGGGTGCAAAACTTTGTGCAGTAGTTGATAGAAACACTTGTAGGCACAAGTGGGTGAATATGGGCTATAGTAGGTTTATTATTTGCGAGAAAATTTTAGATTAGCCCAATTCACCCCCTCTTAGGCATCTTGATCCTTTGTGAATATGTGGCTTGTCACGCACGTGTCGTGGATTGTCATGTAATTTTGATGTTGGCATTTGTTTTGAGAATTAGACAAGTACGTATACACATGCTCAACACGCACGCGACACTCACCTTTAGGAACATATGTACGCAAAACTCTACCTCTAAGCACCTCCCAAAGAACGCGGTCGACATATCTCAAGATTGACGGTCACCACAAGCCGCCTCCTTTTTGTCGACAAGAATATCGCCTGCGACTGAAACCACAACACAATTAAATCCTAAAATATCTACCATGTGCATATATGTGTTTTCTTATCCAAAATATGATGTGACATTACTAAGCAAATGTTGTACGCTACATCTCTAAGGTTAAGCAAAGCCGGTAGGTAGTTCCTATGCCTAATTTTGTGACTTTAGAGTACATGCTTGTAGCCAATGAATCTGCGGGGAAACACAGGAGAAGAAGAAAATTTTGATCATTGAATAGGTAGTTGCCCTTTTATTCACGAGTTTAAGTATTGTGTCGTGAATGAAGTATAAAGGGATATGACATTTTACAGCAAAAGGTTTAAGATTACTATGTACTCTCGAATCTCGCTTTCTGTTACCATAATTCATCTTCCTACTTCTTCTTTTTTTAATTTCTCTCACTTCTGTACATAGACAAATTAAAAAATCTTGGACCAATCATCTTTGTTGTTAAAAACAAAAAAAAAAACTAGGCGCTAGTTGAGTCAGCTCCACCCAAACGTGTAGATGCCTCCCAGCACTTCTTTTATTTTTTATTTTTTATTTTTAAAAAACTAGATAGTTACAACATGATTTTCTTTTGCGAATTCTAGAGTCAACCTGATAAGATGTTGGGTTTTTTTTTTGCTATTTATTAAAGAACCAGCAAAACGATGGTTGGAGTAATAACTAATAACCGTATAAAGAACGACGCAGATAGCTTCAGAACTCTGCTGCGTCTGAACACGGTCAAGAATGTCCAGGTGAACTAACAATAGTTTTCTCACTAAAGTGTTGCTAGTTGCAGAGCGTTAGAATGGTCAGCGAATATTTTCTGAGTCTCTGGTCTGGTTTATTTTCTGAGAGTTTTTATAGCGCTTGGAATTAATATGGGCCTCCATTTGGCCTCCGATCCAATGGCCAAAAAGCCGTAGGAACCGAATGAGAGGAACCAAACGACGCGGAACTTCAGCACGCGAATCAATTATAATAAATATGAAGGGTATTAAAGTCTTTTCATGTCTAAGGAGCTGCTTCTCATGCCTGCCCCGCTGCTTCTCACCCACCCGGATTCATCGCCAATGATGGATGCTCCGCCACCCTCACGACGTCGACGGTAGCGCCGCCAGGGATAAGCCGGACCGAAAGCCGACGTCTTCGCGCATATCGGAAGGCCGGTGTCTCCGCTGCGCCTGCACCCGGCGTCGGCGGGCAGCCACGCCTTCGTCATCGTCCTCCTCATCCGGCTCCGCCGAGTCGCCGGCCGTCGCGAAATGACGCAGGCAGAGCCTTAGCGCCGCCAACATGCTCTAGCGGTGCCACGACACGCAGCCGAGGAGCGCGAGCGCCGAGTCGTGGTGGATGGTGCTGCCGCGCGCCGGCTCAGCCGTGCAGCCGTAGGGAGCGCTTGCCCCACGTGCGGCGATGGAAAGAGGCCCCACGGCTTGGGTGCATCTAAGACGAGGTTGACACGTTGAGCCATTCCTCAGAGATGGTGCGGCTGTCGCTGCTGTAAATCTATTGTTGAATCTCCTACATACGACGTAAGCATGGAGGGTGCGTTTGGGCACGAGCGTGGCGTCCCTGAGCGGCTGTATGATGTGCGGTGGTCGGCGTCTAGCCAACGCTCGATCCAGGGGCGGATTGGTGCGGAGCCGCGGTCATACGCATACGCCGTCGTGGGTGTCTTCTAGGTGGTGGTCGCGGCCGAGGCATACAACGCCGTACGACGCCTTCGAACTCTAGCGACACGCGGAGACTCAACGGCCGCGTTCACCGGAGCCGCACCAGCACGGTGAGCTCGCGCTCGTCGGAACACCACTCGCGGAGGAGCAGTTCGTGGATTTGGGATAAGCTGAGAAGTTGCGTTGTTAGCAAAAATACTAAACTAACCTTTAATGAGAATTAGGGGTGGAACCGGTTGAACACAATTTGACGGGAGGAACTACCGGTTCCTTCCAAGCACCATAAAAACTCTCTTATTTTCTACGTATTATTTTGGGAGATTGTCAATGGTAACTAACAATGTTTGGTGGTCGAAAGTGAAACTAGCCAGTTCCCCCACGCCATGCGCGGGGGGAGAGCTAGTGAAAAACAATTGTTATAAACCTATGTATGAAAATACCCAAAGGACACAAAGAATGAATTATTCAGGAAAAAAAGGTTGCAAGGACTGGCCGGAATTGCCAGATTATGTCTTTCAGGCCATGTAGAAACCACATTACAACAAATGGTGTGGATGTCATCATCGCGCAGCTTTGGTAACTAGATATGTCAAATGAATGAGGGAATTAGCATGCACAATCAGAAGATCTGTGACTGCAATGTAGGCAATACAGGTGTCATGACCCAGAATTGGGTCAGCCTAGGACGGGCTAATTGGCCCCTCGACGCGACGCCGGCCCGAGAGGGGGCGAGGGCGCGCGCGAGGGGGCCGGGCGCCCTTGCCGCCGCCGTCTCCTCCCTCCTGTCCGAATCCGACTCGCCCCGTCGTCAAGTTAGGATTATCTTAGGTAATTTTGATGTGTAAAGGGGATATTCCAATCTATAAGGAAGACCCTTATTAGGAAATAAATAAAAGATTGCTTGTAAAAGGTATTCCGATCGTATAAGGAAACGTTATAGAGATTGCTTAGATTACAAGTCCCACTAGCCGGGCTATATAAACAAGAGGCATGTAATCTCTAGGGGATAAGCAAGCAATAAAAATATATCTATCGTCTCTCGGCTCCAACCGCCGCCGCCTCCCGCGCCAGCCGCCCGCCCCGCCCTCGCTGCCGCCGCGGCGCCGCTAAAGGCGCCGCCGGCTGCCCCCCTCTCCTCCCCACGGCTCCTCCTCTCCAAGCGGTTGCTCGTGCTGCCGCTCGCCGCAGCGAAGCCGCAGCCCCCTACGCCATCTCGGGAGCTCCAACGTCGACGAACACGTGTCAATTCGGCCCAATCTAGCCGGAATCGGACAGGTGGTATCCGGAGACCGGGGCGATTCTCACCACCCATGGCTTCCGAGATGAGGGAGTTCACCGCAGCGAAAGACGCTCTCGACGACAACCGGCGTCAAGATCGGCCCGCCGCCCGAGATGGAGACGCGTCTGCGTCGCATGGAGTATGCCTTCATCACCTCTAGGACTACCC
The DNA here is from genome assembly GCA_015847255.1 of Hyparrhenia diplandra. NCBI lineage: Eukaryota > Viridiplantae > Streptophyta > Magnoliopsida > Poales > Poaceae > Hyparrhenia > Hyparrhenia diplandra. The sequence goes on from JADLZK010013047.1 coordinate 94,313, forward strand.
CCGAGCACGACGACCAAGCTGGAGGACAGCACAGCCGTCGCCGCCGCGGGCCGCACCCGGTCGCCCGCGCTGCCCCGCCGCCGCCCCTACCGCCACACGGCCCCCGGCCGACGGCTCCACCCACGCCATCCCTCCAGGCAGAGAGGAAGATGGCGTTGGTGGCGACGCACCGGCCGTCATCGGCGTCATCTCGGCGACACCGCAGCACCGGCCAGCCCTCTCCTCTCCACCACACCTGCGACCGGGCGCAGGACTCTCCGGCAGAGACGGCGCCACCCGCGGCGCCCTTGCCCCCGCCCCTACCCCGGCGCCACCCGAGGTGCCCCCGATCGCGCCACCCGCGGCGCCCAGGCCAGTGGTGCCACCCGCGACGACATCACGACCCCCTCCCCGCCACGCGTCCGCAAGTCTAGGAGTGGCGACGGCACCGACGACCCCGACCTCTGGATTCGCAAGCCGGAGCCCTGCTCCAGCCAACTTGAACATCGACCGACTATTACGTGAGTTATGCCGCCTTCCACCTCATTGGTTTTGTCGCAGTCCGGGTTCATGGACCTGTCCAAGAAGAAGTCCCCAATCGAGTGGGATTCAGTTCACACACGCCGCTCGCGCCATCACTTCGGACCCCCCCGCCCACCTCGACACCACGGGGAGTACGCGACCGCCTTCCTGTGGAGGCAAGGCGGACGACTACATCAACGCCCTTCGAGAACTATGCACTATGCATGGAACTTGAGGGTCAGCGCCACCGCCGCCGTCACCCTCGTCTGAGGCCGCGTGACACGCTCGGACGACGCCGAGTGGTTCGAGCCTCGCCGATGGAGGAGGCCATCGACCTTGCCCGCCGCTACAACGACGACGGCCGGACGACGCCGTCGGCGGCGCCGCACCGGGCGCCGACAAGGCCGCCACCACGCCGGCGACATCGACGACGACATTGCGGCTGCCCCGTTGACCGCGATGCCAAAGCCGCTAGGCGCCTTGCCGTGGCAATGGACGACATCGACGGGCCGACGTCGAACGACATGATCGCGAGCTGCACTTGGCCACGACAACCAACAAGGAGCTCGGGATCATCTCCAATGCCATCGAAGGCGAATACGCCACGAGTGGAGCCCACTACGGCATCGTGAGGTACTTCCACCACTACTACATCCCCGCTTCTTGAGCTTCTCCAGGACTTCTGGCGGGGGAGAATGTCGCCGCATGGCGTAGCATGGGCTTCCACCTCCCCAACCGCCCTCGCGAAGATCGGCGTTCCCAAAGAAGCGTTCTCCTACTACGGTGACCCCCGACGTCGAGTCGAGGGCGCCACCGTCATCCTCTTCGACAACAACGGCGACGTCTTCTTCCCGCATCGACAATGTCACGGTTGGCGCACCGTGGACTAAGGAGATGCAGCTGGGGCCGCCCCGCCGCCACGCCCAAATGACCTCCCACGGCCGCCTCCTCGACTTCACCGCCCCCCTCCACGTCGCTTCGACACGCCTCTCGCAGCAGCTCCATGCAAATGTGGCAAAGGCCGACGACTTACACCTACACGTCTCTACCTCCGACCCGCCCAGATGATCGAGCCGGTCGGGCACTCCAGCGCCTACGCCATATGCGCCATGCATGGGCGGAACGTCCCTTCGTGCGGCCTCCGTCGGAGCTCAAGTTCAGCATCTACCGCGATCTACACCTCGACTTCTCCTTCGCCAACAAGGACGCAAGCATCCGCAACGGCGACAACGACAAGTGCGGCCCTCTCGCCTTCTACTTCGGGGCTGTGGAGTTGTCACTTTCCCGATCAGCGTGCCCTTCGCCACCACCCGGTGGGTTGGGACGGCACGTGGATGCGCCCCGCCCTCGTCGAACGGTGGGGAAATGTCATGACCCAGAATGGGCCAGCCCAGACGGGGCTATTGGGCCCCGACGCGACGGCCGCCGGCCCGAGAGGGGGGCTGGGCGCCAAGGCCAGGGCGGCGCCCCCTTGCCACCGCCGTCTCCTCCTCCCGTCCGAATCCGACTACGCTTTCGTCGTCAAGTTAGGATTATCTTAGGTAATTTTGGGTGTAAAAGGGGATATTCCAATCTATAAGGAAGACCCTTATTAGGAAATAAATAAAAAGATTGCTCGTAAAAAGGTATTCCGATCGTATAAGGAAACCTTATAGAGATTGCTTAGATTACAAGTCCCACTAGCCGGGCTATATAAACAAGAGGCATGTAATCTCTAGGGGATAAGCAAGCAATAAAAATATATCTATCGCTCTCAGCTCCAACCGCCGCCGCCTCCCGCGCCCGCTCCGCCCCGCCCCCTCGCCGCCGCCGCCGGCCGCCCCTCCTCCCCACGGCTCCTCCTCTCCAAGCAGCTGCTTTCGCCGCCGCCGTCGCCGCCAGCAGCGAAGCCGCAGCCCCCCACGCCATCTCAGAGCTCCAACGGTCGATTTAACACGTGTCAATTCCGCCCAATCTAGCCGAACCGACAAAAAGCCAATAGCTCGAGGCCCGCAAACTAGAACCTTACAGAAATTGTTTGTTCTTCATGTGAGACCTGCAACCTTTCCCAGGCATATTTATGGACTAAAGGGGACGATATTAGCATTCATATAAATGTCTAAACAAATATGCAAGAGAATTATTCTACGTAACAAAAGTGTAGAATCAATTTAAGAAATTAGGACCGTAAATTCATAAAAGTGTATCATAGAATCAAGTTTTTTACAAAAATATACTTATATTATATAGCATCTAAGTATCCACGTGTATAGTATGCTCTAAATATATTATATAGCATCTAAGTATATAGCATCTAAATATACTTATTTCCACCCCATACAAATATTTCACATTTTAGCTTAGATTTCACCGAACTTGTGATGTTGAAAACGATGTTGAATGCGGTTAATCTAAATAAGCCTCTGTACATTGTTACTCCTCCATCTACAAAGTAACAAAGGACACAATATCACTTTTCAAGATTCAAGCGATTTGAAGTTTATAAATAATATAAAAATATACGAATATTTATGATACAAAACGCTCATACTGAAAATATTATTTGGACGGAGTAAGTAATTTATCACATATAGTATCTGAATTACCTATAATACTCCTACATATACATCGGAGATTCTCTGTCGGAAGGAAACTCACGAAGTGACGATACGGACGATTTTCGAGTCCACGCACGCGCTGAACGAACCGACTCCGACGCGACGGGACGTGACGCGCTTTAAGGAACCGACGAGGAGGAACAAACGTGCATCAATCGATCGCATATACGCACGCCTTCAAGTTCGACAACCAAATCGCCAGCCGGCTTATCCACCGCCTCGCGAGCTTAGCTCTCTCGCCGTCACCGTCGCCGTCGCCGGCGCGGCAAGATGGGAGAGCGCAAGGTGCTAAACAAGTACTACCCGACCGACTTCGACCCGTCCAAGGTCCGCGGCGGCGGCGGCCCAAGAACGAGCAGACCAAGGTGCGGACGATGCTCCCGATGACGGTCCGCTGCGTCGCGTGCGGGGAGTACCTCGGCGCGGGCACCAAGTTCAACGCGCGCATGGAGGACGTCCCCGGCGAGGTACCTGGGCGCGATCCGCGTGTTCCGTTTCTACATCAAGTGCTCGCGCTGCTCCGCCGAGATCGCGTTCAAGACGGACCCCAGGAACTCGGACTACGCGCTCGAGTCCGGCGCGACCGCCGCGCGGGGCCTCCGCCTGCAGGAGGACGAGGAGGAAGAGGAGCGGCGGGGGCGCGGGAGGGACGACGACGACGGAACGCCATGGCGGCGTTGAGCGCCGGGCGCGCGACGGCCGGCGCGAGATGGACGCGGACGCGGCGATGGAGGAGGCGCGCGAGATCAATGCCAGGCGCGCCCGTGTCGCGCCGGACCAGGCACTCGAGGCCCTGCTGTGCCGCCGCCGCAGCCAGGCTAAGACAGTGCAAGAAGAGGAGCAGGACGCGGACGAGGCGCTCGTGAGATCCATCCGTTTCCGCAACTCTGCTGGATACGTCAAGCGGATCGAGGAGGGCGATGACCGGGAGGAGGAGGATGTCTTGAAGCTCTCTCTGCCCAAAACCATGCCTGATCACCAAGCGCATAAGGAGAAGGAGAAGCGGCGGCGACCTGCTCCAGTGGTTATTGTTTCCAAGAGGAGATGCGTGCCGACGGTGGCGGAGGGCAAGTCACACGAAGGCGGTCAAGCCGACAAGTCGGAGGAGGGTAAAGCATCTGCCACTAGGGACACGAATGCGGACAGTGGCGCTCTTCAGGTGCTCTGCTGCAGCTACGACAGCGACCAAGAGGAGACCTGATGACTGCTGGTGATTACTCGATCACTAGCTCTTGCTGCGAACCAATCGAGCAATTTCGATGCCCACAATGCAATTTCGATGCCAAAAAAAGGCCAATGATGGTTACTACCATGCAAAAGCTACTGGAATCTAATAATTGTGAATACTTGTGCTTTTTTGTTCTACTCCTACATTCTAACATGACACTGACTGTGAATACTGAGTGCACAAGCTACTTGCATTCTAATATGAAGATTTCTTCTCTCTAGAGCCGACGAACTGCTGCTGCATCTTTCTTTCTACTACTCGGGGGCTACAGGATGGTGGCCAAGACATGTGCTGAATAAATTGTTTTACATGCATATACATATTGTTTCGACCTGTCGACCTAATAGGTACCCACCCGTCCCAAATAAAGCATGCAACTATGAAAATCATGTCGGTCAACTTAACTAAAGTTGTACCAAGTTTATAGTAATTAATGTTTATGTCTCAGACACCGTCATGAGTCTATTGATATTAATTTTGTATTATAAGTGTTAGTAATCTTTTATAAAATTTAGTCAAAGATGGAATCAGTTAACTTCTCGGCAAGCGAGAATTGTATGTTTTCTGGGACTGAGGGAGTACATATATAACGGGTTGATTCTGATTTTGAAATTTTATTTCTATTTGGTTTCAGTTAGCTATAACCATGATCATTGTCAAACGGTGAATCCTATGACTAGTTGACTATTCTTAGAAATAAATTATTTTAGCTAATCCGAATCATGTCCGGTTACTTATAGGTGTGTCTCCACCAAGGTTCTGCTGGAGCTACGCAACCACGTAGCTTTGGTGAAAATCCTAGTGAGGTCGTGGCGGCGGTCTTCTTCCCTCTCTCCCCTCCTTATGCGGCGAGCTCCGGCCATGGAGCTCCACCGCTCGGCCTAGCCCTTAAACCGCCATCCCGACATGGTTGGTCTTAACACCGCCCCCCCCCCACACACACACACACACACACACCCTTAGAAAAAAAAAAAAAACCCCTTCTCATTAAGCCCATGGAGTTGGGAAAATAAGGGGTTGGGTCCAGTGCGAGCTCATGTGGTTGGAAAAAAAGAACAACATGCGATAAAAAGGAAGAGAGTGGGAGGTGGATGATCGGCGAGAATTCAACTTATTAGGCAACTGCAGATGAAATATTTTTTGTAATTCATACGATTTATTTGATCAAAAACACGATCAAGACACCATCGTCGTTACAATCTGAATGCTATGGCTTAACTATGAATCTTTGAGATAAAAGTTTACATTTAGGATTAGAGGGTTATTTCATTACAGATCCAAAAATATGTAAAGCTCATATGCTAGTTTCAAAAATAGCTCAACAAAACACGCTACCGAGAGGTCCGAGATCGGCCTTATAAGATGGAGAGAATGCTACCACTCCATGTTCTATTAACAGATCACTTGTTTGGGACAACCTAGTTCTCGAATTTTCAGAGCGAGTGATGACTAGCTCTACAATTTTTTTGAGCTAGAGCACAAGGTATGCATATGGATGACCAACTTGTTATTATTATAGATTTAATGCCTGTTATTATCATAGATCGAATGCATATGTTTATAAACTACTTACATAATTCATTTACAAACTTTGTATAATCCTCAAGCTCAAAAAAAAACCTTTGTATAATCGTTTTTTTTGAACTTGAACTTTGTATAATCTCAGACCTTCAACCAAATAGCCTTTCACTCTCAATTCAATTCTAAAACGTCCCATGCTTCTGGCTTGTTTTTAGTCTGTGCCCCGTACGGCCCACCTAACGAAACTGCCATCGGGCTCAGGTCCGACCCAAATAATCGCCGCCCACTACTCGATAGCGGGTGCACGCGCGCACACAAAAAGGCCGAGCCCAACGCGCTTACGAACCACCGACCCAACCCAGAAGATCCACCTTGTTCCGTGTTTCCCCAACGGCGGTAGCCCCTGCTATCGTCTTCCCTCAAGCGTCCGAGACCGCGAGACCGCGCCGCCCGCGGAGACAGAACCGCGACCGCGCCGGCGTAACCCTCTCCGCATCCGGCCTCCGCGCCCTCCCGGCTCACCTGTGCTTCCCTTCCACCGTCGGTCTCCGCGGCCCCACCCACCGCGTGGAGATCCGGCCAGCGACCGCCTGCCCACCCCGTCCCCGGTGACCCCCCAAGCCGCCCCCCCAGCTGTCCAGGCGACCACCCCCACTCTGCTCTGCGGCAACCGGCAAGCAGGTGAGCAGGAGAAGCCAGTGCAATTGACTATTTGAATTTGAGCACTGCAATGTTCACTGGATTTGACGATTTTTAATGTTTTGTGTAGTACTTGTTAGGGTTAGGCCTTAGGGTTCCGGCAAGATGGGTGAACGTAAGGTGCTGAACAAGTACTACCCGCCGGACTTCGATCCGTCGAAGATCCCGCGGCGGCGGCAGCCCAAGAACCAGCAGATCAAGGTGCGCATGATGCTCCCCATGAGCATCCAGTGCGCTACCTGCGGGACATACATATACAAGGGAACCAAGTTCAACTCCAGAAAGGAGGACGTCGTCGGAGAGGTATGCATTTGATACTCGCCCAGACCTAGTTGCAATCATGGTCGTTGGTTGAAATCTCTGTGGGCACTGGTTGGTGCTTAATTTCTTTGCTAATTCTGCATTGGTCATCGGGAAAACAATATTATGCCTGGCCGCATGTTCTGATGAGGCCCTGTTTAGTACATAGTTTGGTTTAGTAGGATGATTCAACAATCAACAGGGTATCTAGTGTTCTACATACATGGGTTGTGGACAATCATTATTAGGGCCCCTTTGGATTTTACTGTACATAGAGGATAGGAAAAGGAAATTTGTAGGATCAGGTTGCCTGGTCGATCGAATCCTATAGGAACCGAAGTGCCACAGGAATCGAAACGAGTGCCTTTGGCACCCACGGTCCGGTGAAACAAAGGAATTGGATTTAAAAAAAAAGAAAACAAACAATGGAATTGGAGCCTTGGAGGGATGCATGGACGGCAGGCGCGTGGCTGCTCTTGCTGTTTGGGTGGCCTCACATGGTGGGCCCCACTAGTCAACATCTCTCCACCGCTCGTCCATCCCCAGGCCTCCACCAGCCCAAACACATCTCTCTCGCGCATGCCCGGGCGGTCGACGGCGCTCCCCATCTGCTGCGGAGATGGCAGCATCGAAGGCAGCTATGGCAGCGCCTTTGAGCCCTGCCGCGCTGGCGGCGCTGAGGTCGCTATGGAGCTCCGCCCGGGCGGGCGGCGCAGAGGTCGCCGTGGAGGCCATGGGGAGCCCCCGCCACGGCTGGCAGCGGGCGGGTCACACTGGAGGCAAGGGGGTGCCAGGGGAGCCCCGACGGGGCAGTGGGCAACGGCACAAGGTCGCCGTGGCCGGAGCCTCGTCGCGTCGGGCGGCGCGAGGTTGCCCGTGGAACCCGCGCGGTCGGCGGCGCCAGAAGATGCGGCGCGTGGGTGGGAAAGACGATGAGCCGCGGTCGACATCGCACGCTGCCTGCTCCATGCCTCCGAGCCACCGCCTGCTCCATGCCGTTCCACCAGCGTTGAAAGCAGCGCACTGTTCCGCAGGAATTTTTCCAAGAACTTCGAAGCTCATGCTCCGTTTCCTATGGAATCAGCCACAGGAATTGAATCCTAAGGAATGGTTCCTTTATTTTTCCTATGAACCAATGGCTCCCACAGGAATCAATCCTCAGGAAACCGAATCCTCCAAAATTCCTTCAAACCAAAGGGGCCCTTAGAGTGGTTTGGTGTATAAGAAGGGCTAGGTACCATTGCTTGCTGAGTACAAGCAGGTAGAGCAGATGAGGTATCATGAGCTCCAGTAAAACACTCCTTGGCATCACAAAATTTCTTGTTATAAGCTACTTGAATGGACCATATGCTAAACTCTGAAATAACAGTGGCACAAATGAGAGGCGATAGAATTAAGATGGTAGCAGCTGTATAAATTAGAAAATTAGACTCTTGTACTATTCACATTCACAGTTTTGGTCCACCAGTGTACATGTTTACATGAAATCTGAACAAAATCTGGTATCCATTTCAATCTCCCATTGGTCTCCTAGCTTCATGTCCTCTCTTCTATGTTAGCACCTGCACCAAGTGCCGAGGTGATCAGCCTCACCTCTCCTCACTCGGCCTTGCTCGTCGGGCACTCCTTCGCCCCGGTGCGGTCTTCCCGCATCGGCATGCGTTGGGGTCAAAGCTCTTCTTCTTCTTCCCCTTGCCGCTCGGCTTCCAGTAGGCCTTGTCGCCGCCCGGCGTTTCCGCCGCGGCTGGAGGAGTTCTCCCTGGCCCGCCGCTTCATGCGGCGCATTCCACTCCTCCTCGGTGAGCAGCAGCGAGGAGTTCTCCCCTCGCCCGCCGCTTCATGCGGCGCATTCCATTCCTCCTCGGTGAGCAGCAGCTTGCCGCTCTCCTCCTTCCGCTCGGCGGTGCCTCGGTCCGCGACTCGCCAGCAGTCGGCCGGCCACGCCCTCGAGTGAGACCTCGGTCCATCTTCTTCCCCAACACGCCCGGCTGGCTTGCCGGTGACCGGAGCCGAAGGGCTTAAGTCCTCCACAGCCTCGCCATGGCGGAACTCGAGATCGCCGAAGTCCACTGCAAGAGCTGCAGTGCCTTGGCCCTCTTGGCTCGATCCGAGCCAACACGAACGGCAAGCATGTCCCATGCCTCCTTTGCCGTGTCCTTGGCGCCCGATGGCCAAGTGAAACTTCGTGGGTGTGGAAGACAGAACGGCGCAACCATGGCCTGGACCTTGTCATCCTCCACATCGGTGCCCTCCGTCCACGGCCTTCCAGAGCTTGCGCGCCTTCAGCCGCCACTTCATCAGCACCGCCCACTCGCCATAGTTGGCGCGGGTGAGCTGCGGCCAATCCCGCGAACTCGACTCCCTCACCGTCCTGATGATGACCTCCTTGACCGGCGCCGAAACAGAGCCGTCCGCTCCGGACTGGACCTCCTGCTTCCCTCCAGCGCCGCCACCAGTCACCGGGGACTCATCACCAGTTCCCATCGTTCAGCCGGTGGGCTAGAACGACGATGTACGGCTCCGATACCGCGTGCTATTTCCTGCAATCAGCAGCATCAAACTGAGCAACCTGCTCACCTCCCTCTTCCTCCTCCCTGAACCAAGGTAGAAGAAGGGCCGAGTTCTTTACACACACACTCACACTCGGTTCCAGCAGTGGCTGAGAACTGAACACTCTGAATGTTGGGCAAATGAGCTGCCTTTGGCTGATGCATTTGCCTTTCTATTTATAGCTGAAAATGACTACAAGTTTCAGCCCTAGTGGCTTTCCTGGAAACTTCCTAAAGGGAAGACCTTGACCTGAGTCAAGTCTCCTACTAAACCAGCCCTAGTGGCTTTCCTAGCAACTTCCTACAGCCCTAGTGGCTTTTCTAGCAACTTCCTACAAGCTGCAGCAAACTATACAACGGTAGCAGCAGATTATCTTTCATTCTATATTTTTTCTAGAGTAGTTTGAGAAGTTTATGTATGCCGGTTTATATTGGAACTTTTGTCAATCCTGAGTCCTTTAAGTGCTCTGCCTGCTCTTCTAGGTTTTGCAGTGCTGACAGCTCCACTATTCTGCATCATATACCTTTTGTAGGGCCAGAGATTCTGCTATCGTGGCACTAACCTATCCTGTTGCATTGAGACAGCCATTCTTTCTGCTCAAAACTTGCATCTCTTCATTTAACTAACCATAATAGCCTTTTTTCATAGGCATCTTTGTGCTTTTGAATTTGCATCTGTGGTTTGAATTTATTTTTCATCGTTGTATGGTCTGGCATAATACTTTATTTGGTTGTCTGTTGTCTGGGAACTGTGGAATTTAATATGTATTGACTGGTGGGTATTTTGATTACTGATTGTATGCTAACCCATGCTAATGCTAGTTCCTTCTTTTGGGTGCAGACATACTTGGGAATACAAATATTCAGGTTTTACTTCAAAGTGTACTAAGTGCTCTGCTGAGATCACATTCAAAACAGATCCTCAGAATTCCGGACTACACAGTGGAGTCGGGGGCTAGTCGTAATTTTGAACCTTGGCGTGAGCAGGATGAGGTAAGTGATTTTGGGGCATATTCGAAGGACAAATTCCATGTTGCAAGCATATAATCTTCAATTTGATCACCATGATGCATATTCTTTTGCTCAGGCAGCAGACAAAGAAAAGAGGAAACGAGATGCTGAGGAGATGGGTGATGCAATGAAAGCGTTGGAAAATAGAGCAATGGATTCAAAGCAGGATATGGACATTCTTGCTGCTTTGGAAGAGATGCGGTCCATGAAGGTTGAATCTAGTTCTAGGACACAAGATGTTGTATAATTCTTATTTCATTGGATTTTGCTTATTAATAATAAAATTGTTTTTTTTTTTGGTTGTCTACAGTCTAGACATGCTGGTGTCTCTGTTGACCAGATGCTTGAAATTTTGAAGCGATCAGCTCATGAGAAGGTAAGACCTTAAAAACATTATTTGCTTTATCACGTTTTTAATAAATGTCTGAGATAAAACATTCCATCTTTCCATTGTTTAGAATAACTTTATGGCGACAGTGTAGTTTCCCACGCTCACTCTTAACATCGAGTCATCGATATTCTTTTGTGCAATGACAGGAGGAAAAAGCAATTGCAGAGCTTGATGAAGAAGATGAAGAACTTATCAAATCAATCACTTTTTCGAGTAATTCTCTTTCTCTGCATCTCAATTCTGATTTGTGCCATATGCTGATTTGTGCCATCATGCATTACATGTGCATGGAGGGTGTTAACCTTCTGAAACTGTACCTTTTAAGTGTTTCCAATTAAAGAAACTCCCTTTTGACTTGTGATTCTATCGCTTAATGCAGAACTCTGGATTTTATGTAAAAGCGAATAGAAGATGACGATGATGATGATGACGATTTGGTCCCTGGCCAATCGAGTGGAACAGTTAAGGTATCTGATTTTTTCGCTGCTATTTTGAGTTGATGTTTATATCCCAACTCATCAATTAGGTAAGATGCTTAGATTGCATATGAAAATATATATTGTGGCCCTTGTTCTGTACTATATAAAATTTATAAAATGAAGTGCTGTGGGGAACTCCCCACAGTTTTGCCCTTCAAAAAAATATATATTATGGCCCTTGTTTCTATAGCTCCAAGAAATCTTGGATTTGGAGCTGGAGGTAACTTGACAATATTAGATGAACCATTTTGTTTATAGTTTGTACTGAATACAAATATTTAATCCACTTTATTATTAGTTTACAAGCTATCGCTCTAACTTGGATTTCAGAGCTGGAGCTATGCCAAACTGGTCATGTGTACACTTAAATTACTTGTAACCTTAAAAAACACTGTTTTACCGTTCCTACATCACATATTTCCTGTTATCACCATTAGTGAATTACCTTTGCAGTTTCCACAATTTTTTAAGCTAATACAAGTTAACATGTTAGATTTTGAATCCGACACATTGTCCTGTGTAAGGTTTCTAGAATATCTAGTTTTTAGGTTGAGGGAACTTGTTGGAGCTAAAAATGGTGAACACCCTCAACATATAGATACAGATAAAGTGGTAATAGTAAAATTTGTTGTTTACCACGTTCAATATGCAAATTGTAGCCTAGAAATGAATTGTTGCTGCTGTGGAGTAGTTAGCAAATTGTAGCCTAGAAATGAATTGTTGCTGCTGTGGAGTAGTTAGCCAAGTAGTTTTCACTACCATTCTTCATATGAAAATATTATGCACCTCAGTTATGAAGTCTCGGGTTTGTTTTCTTGGTTGGTTAATATTTTAAACATTTTGCAGATCAATGGTTCTTCTGAGTCTGTGACAAAACCAACAGATGTTTTAAGTAAAACTAACGGATCAGAGGGTGCCAATAAAGAAGGTTAGCACTAAGCAGATTTATTATTAATCTTCTTGTGTAATTACATCAGTCTACCTCAAGCATCCCATATTGCAGAATTTTTGTTCAGTCTTCCATTTAAATACATAATTGAAACTGGGATACATCATACACCAATTAGGTACTCTGTCAAATTGTGATTTCATTCTACTGACAAATTAGTATTAACACAAGGGCTTTAGGTACAGGGTTCTGATTTCCTTTTTGGAGAACTGTTAACTGTTGTACCACTTTTACACATTTAGGTTGTGATGTCATATTATGAATTTAGGCAGTTTTCGGCCATGGCCAATGATCATCAAAATTCCAAATTGTCAATATGAAACCTTCTTATTTTGCATTTCACTATGAATAACTGCTATGTTCTCCTTTGCCTGTTAAAACAGTCATCTTTTAATTTTTGAATTTATTTCTCCATATTTTTGTTCTCTCGCGGTCTCGCCCCCTCTCTATATAGCTTTGCCACATATTTTCATGTGTAAACCCACTGTTGTGCATACATTGCAGGGAGCAAAGAGCTGGATGCCCAAATTTATTGTAAAACCAAAGTCTGCTAGTGCAGATCCACATAAGAAACAGAAGATTGAATCTATTGCTATCCAAGACAATGAGAAAGGCCTAGATGATGAACAAAAAGTGAATCTGCAAAGCAAACCAATGTTCTTCAGTCCCTCTGCCAGAACTATGATAGTGATGATAGTGAATGAAGACACCCCCTCTTGAAGCCATGACAGTCCTGCTTGCCAATGCTGTATCAGTCATCATTATACCAGAGGATAATTGACATGTAGTTCCCTAAACCACTGTGACATAGTGCCGTAATTGTACATCATATCTGTCACAAATCTCTGGTTGTCGATGGCTCAATGGCAAGTCTGGGATCAAATTTGACTTACAAATCTGGGTTATCCAGATAGAGCTGTGTGTTATTGGATATCTGAAAGTATTAAAACTTCATTTGTAAAAATGGTACTCCTTAGTCCCAAAATAAACGACGTTTTGAGTTTTTAGTGCCACAAGTTTGACTTGATTTATAGAAAATACGTAAAAGATTTAAATCTTCAAATAAATTTGTTAAAAACTAGATCAAAAGATCTTTCCAATGATACTAATTATGTAATATAAATATTAATTCTATTTTAATATATAATTGCCGGTAGATGTTTTTAGGGAAGCGAAAACGTCATTTATTTTGGGACGGAGGGAGTACATGAAACAGTGATTCACAAGCTTGTTTATGCAGCAATCACTGAAATAATTGTTGTTTGTAAAATGAAATGAAATGAATTTTGTATATTTTTAGGAAAAAATTATAGAATGAAAGCAGTTACACTCTTTTAATATGATGTTCCAGTCCAAACCCATTTATATGGGAACTTTTGATAAGATTAGGTAGAGCTTTGTTAGTCCTGTTGCAAAAAATAGTCTACGTTTAATAATAGAAGAGTAAAGTCTATTTTTGGCCATCGAACTTTTGGCAAAGTCAAGAATGACCATCGAACTCTAAAACCGGGTATCTTTAACCATCCAACTCCTAAAACCATTCTCAATTGTCCATCGGACCCGGTTTCGATGGGTGGTTTTAATGTTTTATTTACAATTTAGTCCTTAGATCAATGGGAATTGTTATATATATTCGTTGATTATGGTGCCTTAAAAATAAATCAAGAACTTGTGTTGGTGGATGCAATTAGTTGGTTGCTATCCGTCGGATGTCGAGCGAAAAATTTGTTTACCACGTATCCTCTTTTTATGAATTAATATTAATAAATATATATTTCAGGCTGGACCTTTCATCTATAAAACATGTTTTCTCTCTTGCTATTCTAAATCGGTTCACTAAAAAAACTATGTTTTTGTCTCGATATTTTAAATCTTTTTTTTATTATTATTTTGTCTCGGAGATGTAGCTGTCCCACGACCTCTCCTCCCCACCGCGCACACCCTTTCGGCCTCCCTCCCGACGTGCGGCTGCCCTCGCGGTCGGCTGCGCGCTACTGCGGGTATGCTGTGAAGCTGGTGCTCTCCGCGAACCGTGCGTGGCCACTGCGCTGCTGGGCATGTGGGGCGGGGATGGCGGGCGCTGTTCGACGAGGATGCTACGGACCAAGACGTGGTGTCGGTGGCGGCGATGCTGTCCTGCTACGACAAGTTGGGCCTCCTCGGCGACACAGCGCAGCCCAGGGGGAAGCCACGTACACGTTCCCGAGTGCACCGGCACCAGGCAAAAAATTTTTTAATGCGATTAGCACATATGTTTCACCGTGTGTGCACTCCCTTGGAATCGAAACGTGCACCACCTGCAGCTACGTAACTTGGCTTGGAGACCCATCAGCTACACGTATCTAAAACTCCTATAAAGAGAGCCCCACTAGGGGAGTTCTGCGGGTTACGATTGACTAAGCTTAATTGATAACTGCAATCCAGGTTAATCATAGCCGCGCGTGTTAGCAGCGTGGATGGCTCCTCGTCAGCAGCCCCTTCCCCTGCCTCTGAAATTGTATTGTTATGCTGTCCTACAAGTGCAAAGCCTCGGCGGCCGCCCACTCAGTCCTTTCCTACACAGGAGAGAGAGAAAACGCATCATCAAATCAATTAAGTGAAACGTATCCACCTCCATGCCGTCCTCCACCGATTGCATGCTGCTTAGGTGAGGCACCCCGCCGCCCATCCCTGACCCTCCACCTCCAAGTGGTCCACTACTGCGCCCCCTATAAATGGAAATCAGACCAAGAGGAGTGAATCGGAGTAGGCGGCCGACAGGTGTACCCATAGAGCGTCCGGCGGCGACGACGCGGCCTCTCGGCGTCCGGGCGCCGGCGGGCGCGCTGGGGGGTCAGCGGCGCAGTAGCTCCCGGCGGACAGCGGCGGCAAGATGCGAGACCGCTCTGGTCTCGGGCGGCGCAAACTCCGGCCTCCTCACGCCGGACGGCGGCGCGCTAGGGTTGAGCAACCACAGCCTCTCCATGATGGGACGATGGCGGCGAGAGCTCTCCTCATCGGCGGCGGCGCCTCTTGGATCGGCGGCGCAGTTTGGATTGGTGGCGGCGCTGCTCTAGGTGCAGATTCTTTGAGCGGCGGTCGGCGGCGGCGCTGGGAACGACGAACAGAGAAGCGAGGAATGATGAATTGATTCTCTATTTGCTCAGTTTAATCTAAGCATAAAGCAAGTGAGAGGCCAAGGATATGATGGTGCTAGCAATATGCGAGGTGAGTTCAATGGATTGAAATCATTGATCATGCGAGAAAACAGTAGTGCATATTATGTTCATTGTTTTTGCGCATCAACTTCAGCTAGTTGTTGTAGCTGTTGCTAGAAAGAATACAGGAATTGCAGAATTTTTTAGCAAGATTTCTACCTTGTTGAATGTGGTTGGTGGATCTTCAAAGAGAAGGGATATGATTCGAGATATCAATCTAAAGAGAAGTTAGCAAGTCGTTAGGTTGTGGGCTACTGAAAACTGGGACAGGATTAAATCAAGAACAATGTTTGTAAAGACCTGGAGACACTCGTTGGAGTTCTCATTATAAATCTCTTAAAAATTTAGTTAACTGTCTTCTATTAGTACTACTATTTTTTCTCACTATACATGTAGTTATTACTGGCGTATATTGGTTGCTGAAGTCGCTTAAGTGTTATTAGTGCACTCGGGTACTCCGTGGTCTAGCTAAGCCCCTGGCGCAGCCTGTTCGACGGGTTGCGCTGCAAGGACCTCATTCTTTGGAACACCATAATGGGCCGGGTACACAGGCACGGGCAGCCCAGCGAGGCGCTGCGGCTGTTCCGGGCGGATGCCGAGGTCGAGAGTGGAGGTCGACGAGGTGTAGGTGGTGCCGGCGCTCACAAGCGCAGGGCGTATTTGGGCATGGCGGAGTCCAGGATCTAAGGACTAAATTGCAAATAAAAACATTAAAACCACCCATCGAAACCGCCCGATGGCCAATTGTGAACGGTTTTAAGAGTTGGATGGTCAAAGATACCCGGTTTTAGAGTTCGATGGTCATTCTTGGACTTTCGCCAAAAAGTTCGATGGCCAAAAAATGGACTTTACTCATAATAGAATCCTTGTTTCTATGAGATTCTGTTATAAATAAATATAAAAAGTTCTTTGATAGGAAAACAATACTGAAGACACAATATACCAGAAACTTCTTTTCTTTCATAAAAGAGTTTGGATCTAACAGTTTTTATTATTTCTCTTTATAGTGTGCATTATTTACGTACCTTTGCTTGTGAAAATTGGTGGAATATGTCTAAATGCAGATGAAGCTGTTTTATAAGTCTAAGAAACCTCTCCCCCAAAAAATAGAAAAAAGTTGCTCAATCATTTTGCAAAAGATGTGTACCCTTGCGGGTATATCTTTGTGCAGGGCATTCTATCACCATCAATTTCTTTGATTAGACTTGGTGACTCCAAAATCAGTTTTGGTTGCTTGCTGCTGCGTTGCATCAGTACTCATGACAAGGCATATAGTTTTGCTTATATACTCCCTTAGAATCAGATAGCAAAAATCAGTGGACCTCCAACATCAACATGGCTTGGGTTGCAATTTGGAAACTGATACCACGGGTTAAATTGCCTCATCTCTAGGTTTTCACCCCTTGTATCTCTAGATCAACTTTAGGCTGTAAAACTCTTTTTAAAGTATAGATGTCGTGGTCTAATACCACCTTCACAGTAATAAACGGCTAATCGTGCTCCGATGGCCTAGCTCTAGAGACAATGACACAAGGTTTATCTTGGTTCGGGGCAAATCGGCTCCCTAGTCGGTGTGATCACTATCCGAGCTCAAACGCCGTATCGGGGCCCTAGTACAAGTTTAATCGAGAGAGGGAGAGGGCTCCCAAGTCTCTGTGATTGAGGCTAGTGCCAATATCGAGTGTGTGTGGATGCTATGAAGCTGGGGCTTGAACCTTGCCTCAACCCGGTGGCCGGCCTCCCCCTTTTATAGTCGCAAGGGGGCGGGGTACATGAGCTCATCTCGGGTTGAGGACTTGAAGAAACGGAGAAGTATTTACATGGTGATAGATGCAGGAAAGAGCTCGCAGATGAGCTCACTATGCGGACAAGAGCTCCCTTCGAAGCTCGGGAGCCCGAGTGTCGAAATTGGTCGCCGCCGACGCTGGAATCACGGTTGGGCGGTGGTGGGCGTCGCCCGTCTCCAATCGTAGTAGGAAGACGTCTTCTCGGCGTGGGCGTGCCCATACCGTGGATGGGGAGGATGTACCCCGTACGTACCCGCACGGTACTGTGGCGGGGTTGTTGGAGTCGACGGGGCATGGAGAGGTGATCACCTGACAGCTCTTTCCCTACTGTAGCCTAGCGTGGCTACAGTGGTCGTCAGAGAGTTGTTGAGCCTGTCAGGGAGTAGTTGACCAATTCTTGTACCCATAAGCTTCTCAGGGAAGGCAGGCGGACGAGGTCTTTGGCGGACGCCGTCGTAGAGCTCGTTGTGCGGGAGCTCGAGCAAGGCGGAAAGAGGTCTCCGGACGAGGTTGAGCGTGGCGTGGATCCGGAGGGTTTGTTGTTGGGAGAGCTCGAACGAAGCGGAAGGACGGGTCTCATTTGGAGAGCTCGTATGCGGGAGCTCGAGCGAAGCGGAGGCTCGCCCTTTGCGTGGAGAGCTCGCGGCGTGGTGGAGACCTCGGCGCCGTAGTGAGACGCCTTGCCTTGTTACTTCTCTCGTGTAATCGAGGTTCGGGTCTTTTGGTTTGTTGGTAGCGGGTAGGGTGCCCCTTGTATGAGTGTCCCAAATATCGATCCCCACAGTAGCCCCCCGAGCATTTGGGGAGAAGAGGTCTCTCCCGGATGTTGAAACGCGGGCGGCTCCTCTCGCGGAGGGGACCCTTGTTTTAGGATGGATGCTTGTCCGTGGGTGCGCTGGCGCACCGCGGGTGTAGTTTCCAGGGGGCTCGGTGAGTGAAGTTCTGGCGGAGGCTTTTAGAATTTTCATGGGCTCGTCGACCCGCTCCTGGCGCTGCCGGCAGAGGTGGTGAGCTCGAGTTCGATCTTGCCTCGTTAGCCGAGATCGAGTGCTCGATGAGCCGCCGGATAGTCCAGTGAGGCCGAGGCTCGTGCCCGTTCGTTTATCCGCTAGCGGATCGACCTCCAGTTCCGAGAGCTCAACTTCCGTGGTTCTCGAGCCCCGGGTGATGTTCGGGCGAGGCGCTTCCTCATCGGTGTGGTCAGCTCGAGTCGACCGTGGCCCTCGCGACCCGGACGTGCGGGGTAAAAGCCCCGAAGGCCCTTTCGGGAGCTCAAGGCGCGGGCGGCCGATGCCGCCGCAAGGCGCTCCCGCCGTGGTGTCTCGGGCGGCTCTCGGAGCTCGAGCTGAGGCGGGCTTCGAACCCGAGGGGCGGGGAGCTCGCAGATCGAGCTCGGGCTTTTAGAGCTCGGCAATCAGCCGTTATGCGGAGCTCGGATTTTCGCCTGTGTAAAAAATAGCCGTTGGGATCTTACCGTTGGGTTTTTTACCGTTGTCGAGCTATCCCATTAATGTCGCGGCCGTTCGGCTTCCGCCGGTGTGTTAGACGCGTCGATCTCGCGGTGTCCGTTGCGGGCGGATGTGACGCGGGGGTGGGCCCTCCCGGCGGTTTCACCTCGACGCCTCCGTCGCGGGAGCTCTATAAATAGGCGGAGATCGGGAGCCGGATTCACCTTCCCACATCCCGCCTTCCTTCGCGAGAGAAAGAGAGTTCAATCGCCGCCATTTGCTTGTAGATCCATCCTCCCTCTCCCCTGTTTCTCCGGCGATTCGCTTCAAAGGCGAGAGATGGGCTCGGCTGCCGTCGACGGCAACCGAGGCGCTGATTGAGAGGGTGCAACCTCGCCGGCGAGCTCGCACCCGGTGGGCGGGGCGGAGGAGTGGATTATACCACCGGGCGTCCCACGCATCTCCCTGACCCGCCGCCGGGCTACATCATCTCGTTCGTGGCCTTCCACGGCGCGGACTCGGCGTACCGCCGGCGACTTCTTTCGTGGCCTCGTCTCGCATCGGGGCGTCGAGCTCCGGCACGGACGCCGAACGGGTGCTGCTCTTCAGCGTCTTCAACACGCTTGCGGTGGTGGGGATCCCTCCCAGCCGGAGCTCTTCGTGCACGCCGTCTACGCCAAGGTCCAACCTGGCAGAGGGCAGGGGGCGGCCCAGGCCGATCGCTGCGCGTGGCGAAGTGCGCGGGGGAGGTCCGTGAGTCCTTCCGTAGGGTGACTTCCGTCGGCCAATCCGGGTGGAGGGAGGTGGTTCTACCTCAAGAACGACCTCGCCCATCCTCTACCTCGTTCACCGGCCGCCACGTTCACCACCGCGAGCAAGCTGTGGGCGAGGGACCGCACGACCACGTCTCTGCGGGCGAGGTGGAGCGGGCGGTGAGCAAGATCAAGGTGCCCAGGAGACGCCGGCTGACGGTGAACCATATCAATGAGGCCTGGCTCTCCAAGGCCGTGGTGCCCCTTCAACGCGAGCTCTCCGGGTCTGGGAGATGGTGGAGGAGCGCGCCCCGTTCGTGGGGACAGCGAACGCCCCAGGGCTCAGCGTCGACCAGGTGGAGTGGTGGATGCCGCGGTGACCAAGACGGGAGAGGTTGCCGGGAGCTCCCCGGATCCTCCCCAACCCGAGACCGCAGCGTTGGTAAGTGCTCGTCGCTCTGCTTCGTCTTTTCGTTGTCTTGAGTCTTGTGACGAGCTCGAGCTCGACTGTGTTGGCGTGGTGGAGTCCTTCGGCTCCCATCCCCCCCTTCCCGAAAGGCCCTCAGGCGGGTGCTTGTCGGCGTCCGCCAGCCCCCCGTCCGAACGGGGCGGGCTCATCCACGGGCGGCGCAAGCGGGCGATCGAGGAGGTGGAGCATGGCGCCGAAGCCGCAGGGAGCGCCCTCGACGCCGGGCGAGGCCTATGGTCGTAAGGAGTCGGGACCTCGTCGGCCTGCGAGCTCGCTTCGGTGGTGCCATCAAGCGGCGGTGCCGGCCTCGCCCCTCAACCGGGCGCCCGGCGGCAGGCCCCCCGGGGTGGTCGCCGCCGATCGGGGCGGCTCGGGGCTCGGTGCGCCGAGGCAATGTAAGAAGAAGAAGGGGTGGCCACGCTGCAAGTTCTCACCTCCGCGTCGTTGTAGGTCGTAGTGGTTGTCAGGTATATGTTGACCTCTCGGTCATGTTCGAGCGGCGGCGCGCCGCACTCGAAGCGCCGAGGACGGACGTGCGAGGACTCGGTCGGCGCGGGCTCGAGCCCGGGCGACGTGTGAGCTCGACGATCTGCGTCGATGTTGAGCTCATTGCCGTGAGCTCGGGCGAGGCGTTGGCGAGCTCGGGGCGATGGCAACGAGCGGCGACGAGCTGGGGTCGAAGATGGCGGGCGCGGCGGCGGGTCGAAGATGATGGCGCTCTTCCCCTTCAAGGGTTGCTGTCCACCGCCTTCGTGACTTCGGGCGCCGGTCGTCAAAGTGGAGGGCTTCCGTGCCCCAGATCCGTCTGCGGCATCGTCCGTCCCCCGTGGGTCGCGCCGCATGACGGTGTTGAGCTCGATCGGGCCGAAAGGTCCTAAATGGCTAGAGGGGGGGTGAATAGCCTAAAAAAAATATTCTACAAAGCACTAGACAAACTTGTTAGAATAACAAATGGCGATAAAAGCGTTTGCTCTAGCTCTACTTGTCGGCAAGCCTCCTATTGACAATTCTAGTTGCTATAGTCTCTAATTCACACACAATGGCTAAGTCACTACTTTACCAACTAGGTGAACAAGCTAGATTACTCTAAACAAGACTAAGCAACTAAGCAATTCTACTCAAGCTACACAAGCACAAAGTATATCAATGTAAATGCAAGGTAGGGAGGAGGTTTTATACCAATGTGTCGAGGTAAGTCAACCAATCACCGTAGGATGAATATCAATATGAACAATGAAGCCAATCACCAACGGATGACAAGAGACACAATGATTTAACCCAAAGTTCACTTGAGCACCCTCAAGCTAATCTCTTGTTGTGCCGACCTTCTCACGTGTGGGTCGAGGTGGAGCTCACTCCAAGCCAAATGCCTTTAGGCTTCTCGCACCCAATGCAAATGAGAGGTACCCAAGACACGAGCAATCGATTACTCACACTTTGTCTTAGGACGAGGAGTGTGTGACCCTCTCACAAATCACCTGGGAGGTGGCTAAGAACATTCACCTTCTCTTGCCAACGCCTCCACCAATCACCAAGCCGGCTAGGAGTGGTGCTCTCCAAGAGCAACAAGAAAACCACCGGCTCACAACGATCCACAAGTGCCACTAGATGCAAAGATCAAAGCAAAGTGCACTTGAATCACCTCAACTCACTAGAATGAATGCTCTCAAGCAAAGGAGTGAGGAGGAGGGAGTATGCTCAGCTCTAGAGGTGTTAGGATTGATTCAAAATGACCAAGAGACCTCCAAGAGCCGGCCAAAGGGGTATAAATATCCCCCACCACGAAATGTGACCGTTGGGGTGAAAACCACGTTCAAATCAGCTGGCCGGACGCACCGGCCCGGACTCACCCGGTGAGTCCGGTGGGTCCGGTCGATCTGGCGCAAGCCCCAACTGACCGCCCGACCGAGGCCCGCGAGTGCGTCGGTCGAGCATCCGATCCGGCTTCCGGTCCGCGACCGGATGCTTCGATCGATCGCGTCCGGTCACCGTCGACCACCGACCGGGAAAACATGCTCTCGGAATTTCGATCGGACGCGGTGGCCGGTGCGTCCGGTCGTTTTCCATGCTTCCGTCCGTGAGTCCGGTCAGCATGCGAGCTGCGAAATTCCGTCGTTTCGTCGTCGTTCCTTCGCCTTTGCTCCAAACCAACTTCCGTCACTTGATTCTTGTTGCCGACACGTCGAAGAACACCCCGACACCATGTGTTAGCATTTTGAAAATATTTTCCATCAAGTACGGAGTTAGCTCTCTAGGTTAGAATGTATGCAAATGATTTTGAACCTAGAGGCACATGAGGACCGATATATGCGATAGTTTTCCCCTCTTTATAGTACGGCTTATCGATCCTATAATCACTCACACCCTCTATGGTGTCTTGAGTGTAAAATCAAAATGGCCCTATGGATATACCTTCGCCTTGAGCCCATTTTGATCCTCGAAACACGCCATGACATGCACTTGATCAACATTTGGATCATCTCGACCCATCCACCATGACCATCATGCACAATCCTCGGCTTGACCAATCTCCAACTAAATCAACACTTAGCATAGAGATTAGTCCTAAGGATGTCATCAATTAGCCAAAACCAATCTAGAGATCTTCAATCTCCCTTTTGGTAATTGGTGACAACCCGCATAAAGATTTTATGATTAAGGTTTTTGAACCTATCATGGTTGTCCAAGCATTTTGCTTACAATCATAGGATTGGACAAACATAATAAATTCGGTTTTGGTAGCATGAGCTCCCCTACATGTATGCCTAGAGTTTGGTATAGGCTTTGCATACATGTATGAATATTGAAATTAGGGAGTGAGCCATGTTACCAAAATGATGCTTACGGTGAAAGAATGGACCTTTGAAGCGTGATACCAATCGAAGTTGCGCCTTTCTCACCATACAAGCATCATGGATAACTAGATATTTCATTAAAAACTCAAGGTACCTCGTGAGATCATATTATAAGCATAGGTACTTGAATTTAGAGCGGAAATCAAAATATCTAGGTACCACCTAAGCATGCTAGTTGATCAATCATCAATCAAGTTACCACTAGCATACATCACACAAGCATGTATATATGGAATTTAAATACATGTGCAAGAGCAAGTCATATGTTAATGCACAAACAAATGCATCAAAAGGCTTATGAGCTTGCTCCCCTACTTGTGTGCTTTCAAAAAATTTGATCCCCTTCTAATCTTTATGCACTAATCTCTCCCCTTTGTCAACAATTGACATAAAAGGATTGATCGGGTTCTTTTGATATTGGAAAGATTAGTTTTCAAATTTGGCCAAATTTAGATAGCTTGCCATACATGTAATTCGGTTTGAACCAAAGACAAGCTTCTTCACACCTCAAGAGAGGGTTATCATGTCTATGTTGAACCACATATTTGACAATATATCCAAATTCAACACTTGAGATTGCAAACCCACAAGCATGTCATATGTCATCACTAGATCAATCAAGCATATAAGACAATAGTGATGGCATACATACATTGAAATTCATTGCTTTTCCATGAATGCAACCTAAGGAACAAGTTGTATGTCTATATGTTCTAACAAGTCCTTAGATATCATGATGACATGTCAAACAATTTCACCCTTGCTTTAGCTCGGTGGAGAGGCATGTCACATATGTGGGGTGCATTCAACTCATATTGGAGAAGTCAAGAATGTTCAATTCATTTCTAAGCTTGCAAAATCTTTTCTCATCAAGTGGCTTGGTAAATATATCGGCAAGTTGATCTTGGTACCAATTGGATGGATTGCAATGTCACCTTGTTGTTGATGCTCTCTAATGAAATGGTGCCTTATATCAATGTGCTTGGTTCTTGTATGTTGCACCGGATTTTGAGTCATCTTGCAAGCACTCTCATTGTCACAATACAAGGGTACTTTGTTGAAGTCAAATCCATAATCCTTCAATGTGGACCTCATCCAAAGTAGTTGGCAACAACAACTCCCGCACTAACATATTAGAACCCCGGCGGTAGAGAGTGTCACACTTGTTTGCTTCTTAGAGGACCATGACACAAGAGATCTTCCAAGGAATTGACAAGTCCCACTAGTGCTTTTTCTATTGATCTTGCAACCACCATAGTCGGAGTCCGAATATCCAACAAGCGCAAAGCTTGACCCCTTAGGATACCATAAGCCAACATCTTATGTATGCTTCAAGTACCTCAATATTCTCTTTGCGGCCTTGTAATGACTCTCTCTTGGTGAGGATTGAAATCTTGCACACAAACATACACTAAACATGACATCCGGTCTTGATGCGGTCACATAGAGTAGACTACCAATCAATGACCAAAATAGCTTTTGATCAACCATGTTGCCTTTGAGATCTTGATCCAAGGTGCCACTTATACCCATTGGAGTGGTAATGCCCTTTGCATCTTGCATGCCAAACTTCTTGAGCATGTCTCTTATGTATTTTTCTTGGCTAATGAATGTACCATTCTTCATTTGCTTGATTTGAAGTCAAGGAAATAAGTGAGCTCTCAAGCATAGACATTTTAAATTCTTTGGCCATCATCTTAGCAAACTCTTCACAATAGCTTTGGTTTGTTGATCCAAATATGATATCATCCACATATATTTGCAAGATGAACAAATCATTGCCAATCTTCTTGGTGAAGAGAGTAGTGTCGGCCTTCCCCATCTTGAAGCCTTTCTTGAGTAAGAAGTCTCTCAACCTCTCATACCATGCTCTAGGTGCTTGCTTCAAACCATATAATGCCTTCTTTAGCTTGTAAACATGATTGGGATGATGATAATCTTCAAAGCCGAGAGGTTGCTCAACATACACAAGCTCATTGATGAATCCATTGAGAAATGCACTCTTCACATCCATTTGGTATAGCTTGATGTCATGGGCACATGCATAGGCTAATAAGATTCTAATTGCCTCTAATCTTGCCACCGGAGCATATGTCTCACCAAAGTCAAGACCCTCAACTTGAGTGTAGCCTTGTGCAACTAGTCTTGCTTTGTTTCTAACCACAATGCCATCTTGATCTTGCTTATTCTTGAACATCCACTTGGTTCTAATGACATTATAGTTGGTTGGCCTTTCCACCAACTCCCAAACTTCATTTCTTTCAAAGTTATTGAGCTCCTCTTGCATTGCCAATACCCATTATTCATCTTTCATGGCATCATCAATCTTCTCCGGCTCTTCTTGTGACACAAATGCCAAGTGCTCACAAAATGCATAAGTCTTCCCTCTTGTTTGTACTCCACTTGCAATGTCACCAACAATTTGATCAATTGGGTGATCTCTAGCAACACTTGTATTTTGGAGTATTGGTAGTTGATTGCTTGAACTTGGTTGCTCACTTGATGTGTTTTGCACTTGAGAAGATGTACCAGCTTGTTGATCTTGCACTTGAGAACCACTAGCTTGACCCATTGGAGATGAGAGCACTTGATCTTTGTTATCATCAACATCAATCACTTGAGTTGGCTTGATGTGTCCAATGTCCATGTTCTTCATTGCATCTACCAATTGGGTTCCACCAACATCATTGTGATTTTTCTTCTTCATCTTGAGACCCATTGGTTCCATCAAACTCCACATCATGCACTTCCTCAAATTGACCACTAGTGCTATTCCACACTCTATATCCTTTGCTTGTAGTGGAATAACCAAGCAAGAAGCCCTCATCACATTTCTTGTCAAACTTGCCCAATCTAGTGCCTTTCTTCAATATGTAGCATTTGCAACCAAAGACTCTAAAGAAAGCAATGCTTGGCTTTCTTCCATTCAAGAGCTCATAGGGTGTCATGCCCATCATTGGATGACAATACAATCGGTTGATGTAGTAGCATGTGGTGTTGATTGATTCGGCCCAAAAGGATTGACTCACATCATATTCACTAAGCATTGACCTTGCTATATCCAAGAGAGTCCTATTCTTCCTCTCAACTAGGCCATTTGATTGTGGTGTGTATGTGGGTGAGAATTCATGCTTAATGCCATAGTCATTGCAAAGGTCTTCTACTCTTGTATTCTTGAATTCACTCACATTGTCACTTCTCACTTTCTTGATGGTAACATCATATTCATTGCACACTTGCTTGAGAAATGTCTTGAAGATGGAATATGTGTCACTCTTGTCATTGAGAAAGAAAACCCAAGTATATCTAGTGAAATCATCCACAATCACAAATCCATACTTATTGCCTCCAATGCTAGTGTATGTGGTTGGACCAAATAAATCCATATGCATCAACTCAAATGGCTTGCAAGTGCTCATGAAATTCTTCTTAGGATGAGTGTTACCCACTTGCTTGCCGGCTTGACATGCACCACATAGCTTGTCCTTTTCAAACTCAACTCCATCCAAGCCTCTCACTAGGTTGTGCTTCACAAGCTTGTTCAATTGCTTCATGCCAACATGTCCTAGCCTTCTATGCCATAGCCAACCCATGCTTAATTTGGAAAGCAAGCATGTACTCAATTTTGCTTCACTTGTGCCAAAGTCAACTAGATAGAGATTGTCATGCCTAAAGCCTTTGAATATCAACTTTGAGTCTTTTATGCTAACAACCTCAATGTCATCAACCCCAAATATGCACTTGAAACCAAGGTCACATAGTTGTGCTACCGAGAGCAAGTTGAAGTTCACCTTGTCAACATGTGCCACATTGGATATGCTTAAATCACTTGTGATCTCAATCTTGCCATGACCTTTGATCTTTCCTCTACCATTATCACCAAATGTGATACTTCCACCACTTGAACTTGTATCAAAGGAGTTGAACATTCTAGCATCACCGGTCATGTGTTGAGTGCACCCACTATCAAGAATCCAATGCCTCCCACCGGACTTGTAATCCACCTACAAGACAAATCAATGAGATTTAGGTACTCATCCTTGCTTGGGTCCTTGGAGGTTAGTCACCAAAGCCTTTGGCACCCAAATGGACTTCTTCTTTGGTCCCACAATTGGTGTACCAATGAACTTTGCCTTCACACCATTCTCCCTCTTGGTAAGCAAATAGCATGAATCAAAACAAATTGAATGCACTTTGTTTGCTTTCTTGTTGGTGTTCATTTTAGTGCATTTTTGCTCTAGATGCCCAACTTGCTTGCATCTTTGGCAATAAGAACCATTGCTCTTCACAAAGCTAGGCTTTGGAGTCACAAAAAGTCTTTTTGCCCTTTTTGGGGATATACCCTAGACCTTCCTTGTTAAGGGAAAATCTTTGGCTACTCAAGCACTTTAGCAACTTGGCATCCCCACCATATGCCTTACCCAAGGCGTGGGTGAGCTCATCCACCTCTCTTTTGAGAGTCTCATTCTCAACTAATAATGATGAATCTAAAACCTTTTCATCACTACTAGTGGAGGTAGAGTGGGTTGGTGTGGATGTGGAGGGTATGTTTGGTTCTTCAACATCAACCACAAATGGTTCATCTATAATGTCACATGTTAAACCAACATTCCTCTTGGAGACCAAGACAACCTTGTCACTCTTAGCTACTAGCAAGGAATGAGCTTTTTCAAGCTTTGTATGAGCAAGTTGGAGCTCCTCATGGTCTTCCTTTAGACACTCATAGGATGCTTCTTGCTCCCTAAGGCTCTTTTCAAGAGAGGCAACTCTCTTTTCCAAGGCCATACATTCCTTTGCCTTAGCTATGAGAACAATGTTAGCTTGATCCATTGCCTCAAACATCTCATCTTTAGTGGGTTCATTTGATTCATCATATTCTTCCTCACTATCATATTTTACTTCATTAGAGGATGGTTCATCATATACCTTAGTGGCCTTAGCCATGAAGCATGAACCGGAGGATGAGTCAAATAGAGGAGGCTTGTCTTGATCAACTAGAGCCATCATGGCCTTGCCCTCTTCTTCTTCTTTGGACTTATCACTATCCCATGTCACAACAAATGCACCGTCTTTGCCTTGCTTGAAGGTGGCCTTGTTCTTGCCCCTTCTACGGTCCTTGTTGTTCTTCTTGTCCTTCCTATGAGGACAATCCTCAAAGATATGATCGGGACTATCACACTTCCAACATAGCCTATTGTCTTCATTACCCTTGGAAGTGTCCTTCTTCTTGTAGTTCCCAAATCTCCTCTTGTACTTGAGCATGGTGCCAAATTTCTTAACAACCAAGGCAAGAGCTTCATCAACCTCTTCTAGGCCGGATACATCATATTCTTCTTCTTGTGCTTTTGCCTTGCCCTTGTGTGAGGTAGAGGATGCCTTGAATGCAACGGCCTTCTTCTCCTCAACCTTCTTGTCTTCCTTCTTCTCCTTGGCATCAACATCATGATCATACTTGTCAAATGTCAACACCTCTCCAAGTAGATCATTTGGCTTCTTTGAATCAAGCCCATCTCTTTGTAGCATTAGAATCAACATCTTGAATCTTGAAGGTAGGCTAATCAAGAATTTATGATAAAAGTCTTGATCTTGTGTCTTGTAGCCCAATGTCTTGAGGTCATTCACAATGACTTGAAGACGATGAAACATCTCAAGAATTGTTTCACCATCCTTCATCTTGAAGGTCTCGAACTCACTCTTGAGGCCATAAAGCTTGGCACTCTTGACAACTTTTGTGCCCTCATATGTTTCACTTAGCCTTGTCCACACTTCACTTGCACGGTCCAAGTCCTTGATGCCCTCAAATATCTTTGCATCAATGGCATTGTATATTGTGTTGAGTGCCATTCGATTGCAAGTCCGATTTGCTCTATCCTCATCGGTGAGCTTGGTAGGATCAAGAATGACATAATCATTCTCCGTCACCTCCAATACTCTCTCATGTATGGAACCGAGGTACATGATCATCTTCCTCTTCCAATGATCAAAAGAACTCTCACCATCAAAGTGAGGTGGCTTTCCCCCAACATGGTTGAACACTATAGTAGCCATATCTTGCACCGAAGAGTGTTACTCCTTGCTAAAACGGTGACCACGGCTTTGATACCACTTGAAAGGTCCTAAATGGCTAGAGGGGGGGGTGAATAGCCTAAAAAAAATTCCTACAAAGCACTAGACAAACTTGTTAGAATAACAAATGGCGATAAAAGCGTTTGCTCTAGCTCTACTTGTCGGCAAGCCTCCTATTGACAATTCTAGTTGCTATAGTCTCTAATTCACACACAATGGCTAAGTCACTACTTTACCAACTAGGTGAACAAGCTAGATTACTCTAAACAAGACTAAGCAACTAAGTAATTCTACTCAAGCTACACAAGCACAAAGTATATCAATGTAAATGCAAGGTAGAGAGGAGGTTTTATACCAATGTGTCGAGGTAAGTCAACCAATCACCGTAGGATGAATATCAATATGAACAATGAAGCCAATCACCAACGGATGACAAAGAGACACAATGATTTAACCCAAAGTTCACTTGAGCACCCTCAAGCTAATCTCCGTTGTGACGACCTTCTCACGTGTGGGTCGAGGTGGAGCTCACTCCAAGCCAAATGCCTTTAGGCTTCTCGCACCCAATGCAAATGAGAGGTACCCAAGACACGAGCAATCGATTACTCACACTTTGTCTTCCGGCGAGGAGTGTGTGACCCTCTCACAAATCACAGGAGGTGGCCAAGAACATTCACCTTCTCTTACCAACGCCTCCACCAATCACCAAGCTAGGCTAGGAGTGGTGCTCTCAAAACAACAAAGAAAACCACCGGCTCACAGCGATCCACAAGTGCCACTAGATGCAAAGATCAAAGCAAAGTGCACTTTCGAATCACCTCAACTCATTAGAATGAATGCTCTCAAGCAAAGGGAGTGAGGAGGAGGGAGTATGCTCAGCTCTAGGCGTGTTAGGATTGATTCAAAATGACCAAGAGACCTCCAAGAGCCGGCCAAAGGGGTATAAATACCCCCACCACGAAATGTGACCGTTGGAGTGAAAACCACGTTCAAATCAGCTGGCCGGACGACCTTGGACCGGACTCACCCGGTGAGTCCGTCGGGTGGGTCCGGTCACAACGCGTAAGCCCCAACCTGACCGCCGACCGGTAGAGCGCGCGAGTGCGTCCGTCGTGCATCCGATCCAGCTTCCGGTCGCGGCCGGATGCTTCGATCGATGCGTCCGGTCACCGATCGATGCCGGGACGCGCCCGGCCGAAAACATCGACTCTGGAATTTTTGATCGGGGACGCGGTGGCCGGTGCGTCGGTCGTTTTCCATGCTTCCGGTCGGTGAGTCCGGTCAACGTGCGAGCTGCGAAATTCCGTCGTTTCGTCGCCGTTCCTTCGCCTTTGCTCCAAACCAACTTCCGTCACTTGATTCTTGTTGCCGACACGTCGAAGAACACCCCGACACCATGTGTTAGCATTTTGAAAATATTTTCCATCAAGTACGGAGTTAGCTCTCTAGGTTAGAATGCATGCAAATGATTTTGAACCTAGAGGCACATGAGACCGATATGTATGATAGTTTTCCCCTCTTTATAGTACGGCTTATCGATCCTATAATCACTCACACCCTCTATGGTGTCTTGAGTGTAAAATCAAAATGGCCCTATGGATATACCTTCGCCTTGAGCCCATTTTGATCCTCGAAACACGCCATGACATGCACTTGATCAACATTTGGATCATCTCGACCCATCCACCATGACCATCATGCACAATCCTCGGCTTGACCAATCTCAACTAAATCAACACTTAGCATAGAGATTAGTCCTAAGGATGTCATCAATTAGCCAAAACCAATCTAGAGATCTTCATCGGCGAGCCTCGGCCGGCGACCTCGCGGGCGGCTAAGGCGCCGGGGAACTCGGCTGCGCGAGCTCCTAGATGGCGGCGGAGGCGGAGAAGGAGGTCGGAGAGGAGACTCCGGCCGTCGAGGAACGTGCGGGAGAGCCGCCCGGGTCGGGTCCGTCCTCGGGGGCGAGGGGAGGGGCGTCGTCGGCACCCTATCGTCAACATCTCACGATGGCCGCGGGGCGCGGCGGTGGGGAGGACCGAAGCGGGCGGGGATGACGACTCCGGAGGATGCGAGGCGCTGGATTTGCCGCCGCCCGCCGGCGTGGTGCCGTACCTTGCCACGAGAGTCGGGCTCGGTGGGATGATGACATCCGTCTTCTTGTCGTGCGCGGCGCCCCTCCGCCCGGATGTAGACGTCGTGCTCCCTCCGGCGTTCGCCCGGTCGCCCAGCGGCCGGCCGGTCGTCGGAGGATCAGTCGTCTGCCGTCGGCGCCCGGGTCTTGCCGTCGTCTCTCGAGGTTTGTCGGTGTCCCGTAGTTAGGGCTACTGTTTTGTGTCCTTCAACACCTTTCCGGTCATTTGTGTTTGGGGGCGTGCGGGGAGGAATTTGTCGGGGCCAATCGCTGACGGAGTCTTCGGTCGGTGGCCGTCGAGGCGTGAGCGGCCTTTGTCTTGCGAGGAGATGCGCGGCTCGGATCGGCGCAGCTCAGCCTGAGTTCCTTGAAGCCGAGAGAAGGAGGCGGCGGGCCTCATCGCGAGAAACGGAGGGCATGTTGCCCAGGAGGCCCGGGGGAGAGGGTGGACCGCCGTCTTTGCGGGAGGCGTCTCGGCGGGAGGAGGAGCTCGAGCTCGCTCCTCGGCGGCGGCGCAGAAGATGAAGGAAGAGCTCGACTCCCTGCGAGATGCGAGGACAAGGAGCTTGCGCTCGGCGCTCGGCGGGCGGAGTCCCTCCCGGAGGACAAGGAGGAGATCGCCAGCGGCTCCACCCGGCCGCGACACCGAGCTCGAGTGAGTGCTTACGCGCTTTTGTCCCTCTGTCTTGCTCTTTTAGCGCTTAGGGCTGATTGTCCTCGTCGGCGGGGCTTCGACATGACCACGAGGCCGGCTGTGGTGCATGCTCCGCGCCTCGGAGGCGGAGAAGGATTGGGCCGGAGGCCGAAAACCCGGCTGTGGGCGCAATGAGCGAGGGGCTCTATGATGCTGTGGAGTAAGCGGGCGGCCGATCTTACGTCTTCGCCCGTCGTATGGTCTTCACGACTCGTGTTCTGACCCGCCATCTTTGCTTGTAGGTGAGAAAGCGAGCTCTCGAGAGGCGGCGCGGGGAGCTCGAGGACAAAGGGCCGAGAGCTCGCCTCAGCAAGCCTCACGGAAGCACACGCAGCTCGTCTTTGCGGGGGAAGGAGGCGGACTTGAAGAAGAGGACCAGCGACCTCGTCGATGTGCGGAAAGAGCTTGGGAGCCTCCAAGGCGCTGCCAAGGCCGTGGAGGGAGGCCGAGGCTCGAAGCGCGCGCCGCGAGGGCTCGTGTCAGAGGTTGAGGCCGGTCGGCGAAGCCCTAGGGGTAGAAGGCGTGGGCGGCCGGTCGACGGGTGTCGGTCATCCGTGCAAGGTGCCGGAGACGCGAGCCGCGAGGTCCATAAGGCGGTCAGGCGTCGTCTTCGCCCGATACCCCTATTTTGAGGTCGACATCGTGGAAGAAGGGGTGGGCCGGGGGGTTGACGACGCCGACGTGGAGCGGAAGGCTGCCGCCGGCCGAGGCGGCCGAGGCTGTCTGTCGGCTCTTCAAGCTGGCTGCCAGGGAGCTCGATGTCTTCGAGGCCCCCTTAAGGCGAAGCGGCCGAGGAGCCCGCTTGGGAGGAGGAAGCCGCGGGGCGCCCAGCCGCCCGGAGCCGATGGTTCAAGATCGCGGCACGGGAGTAGGAGCTTGAGGCCAAAGCCTCTTTTTGTTATGAGCCTTTAAGTCCTCATGGTTGAGGCAAGATGTAAAACTTCGTATGGTGGTTTTATGGAAATCGCCTTTCCTCCCTTGTCGTACTTAGTTTCTACTTTGACCTTTTGTGAGCTCGTGATTCGAGAGTCGAATGGCGGGCCATTCCTCGGCCGCCCTTGGGGCGTGGGAGGTCGTTAGGCGATCGCGCCATGCTCTAAAGCGGTGAGCTCATGACTTAGTCGTTTGAACATTGTTTGGTTCGGGAGGAGAGAGTACAAGTTTGTGAGTTTGAGCTCGTCGTTGAGCTCTGAACTTGTAAATTTTGTGAAAAATCGGTGTGTTAAAAACGTGGGGTGTGCACCCCGTTCCTTGTAGCCCCAGAGCAAGGGCGGGTCTTCGCGGGGCGAAGGCCAGCCGTTGTTCAAGCGAGCTAAGGAAAGAATTCAAAATGCTTGCACATATTTTTGCATCGAATTTGTGCCTTTATTGAGCTCTTGCGGCTACAACATTTCGAAATACATTTTAGGTAAAAGCGGCGTAGGTTTGTTTGATGTTCCATGCGTTGGCGAGGACTCGGCCTTGGTGGTCTTTGAGCTTGTATGTGCCAGGCCTCAGCACTTGGTCGATGGTGAAGGGACCTTCCCATGGCGCCAAGAGCTTGTGCTTGTCCTTCGAGGTCCGGACTCGGCGCGGGACGAAGTCGCCGACAAAGCCCGCCCTTTGACGTGGCGGTCGTGGTGGCGCCTCATGGACTGCGGGTACTTGGCGGAGTGGATGACGGGCGATGTCACGAAGCTTCGTCGGAAAGCTGATCGGGCGGCGTCTTGAAAGCGCGCTGGTTGTTGTGCTCGCCGAAGGCACGGGACCTTGGGCGGCCGCGTACTCGAGGTCGGTGGGAGCACGGCCTCGGACCAAGACGAGGAAGAACGGCGCCCGCCCGTGGCTCGCTTGGCGTTGTGCGAGACTCCATACGGCCCCGGGAGCTCGGCGAGCCGCCGTGGCGTATTTCTCGAGCCTCTTGAAGATCGTGACTTTGCGCCTAACGGGATCATGCGGATTAGCTCTTTCTACCTGGCCCATTGGTCCTCGGGTGGCTGACGGACGGAGGCCGTGTCGACACGGATGCCGCGGGTCATTTGCACCGGTCGATGAAGACTTCTCCCACGAAGTTGGTGCCGTTTGTCGGTGATGATGGAGTTTGGGACCCCAAAGCGGTGGATGATGCCGGTGAAGAACTTGGCGGTCTCCTCGGCTGGCATCGTGCGATGGGCATGACCTCAATCCACTTGGAGAACTTGTCGATGGTGACGAGGGAGGTGCGTGTAGCCCCCGGACGGTCCTCTTGAAGGGCCCTACCATGTCGAGCCCCCGGACGCGAGCGGCGGTGAGAGGGATCGTCTGGAAGGAATTTGTCTTGGGAGATGGGTTTGCTTGGCAAAGCGGGCAGCCTTCCAGCGGCGTCGGACGACTCGAATGGCATCGGCGACGGCGGTTGGCGATAGAAGCCTTGGCGGAATGCCTTCCCCAGCGAGCTCGGCGCGCCGGCGTGATGTCCACACTCGCCGGCGTGGATCTCCTTGACGAGCTCTTCTCCACCTTTCGAAGGTGACCTTGTATTTGGAGGACTCCCGAGGCCCAGCGTCGGTAGAGCTCTTCCCGGCGAGGACAAAGGACTTGGCCCTCCGCGCAAGCGTCTTGACTCCTCTTGCGGGAAGCTTGCCTTCCTTGAGCCTTGTAGGAGGGGGGCGCCAATCGGGCTTCGGAGCCATCGCGGTTGAGCTCATCCTAGCCCTCGAGCCGGCCCAGGCGGTCGGACTCGAGCTCGCGGCTAGGCGAGGGCTTTTCGTATTGGGTGAGCTCAAACTCCACGGGGTGTCGACCTCCATGGGATCGAGCTCGGGGCCTTGGTGATCGGGTTCGCGTCACCTGCGCTGGCTCTGCCTTGAGCCGTATCGAGGGGCTTGTCTTTGCTTCGTGCATGAAGGCGCTGGTGGGACCGGCGGCGGTCCGGCCTTGAGCTTGGCGAGGACGTCGGCGTCGTTGTTGAGGTGGCGATGGGCGTGGTTGACCTCAAGCCCGTGGAAGTGTTCCTCGAGCTCCACGGACCTTACGGTGGTACCACGATCATCGCCCGGGTTGGCCTTGATCGACTTCCTTCATGACTTGGTTCTTTCTGAGCTCGGAATCGCCGGGACCTCGAGGTGCGGATACCGAGCTCGTGCGCGGCGCGCAAGCCATTCACGAGCCTCGTATTCGGCCACATTGTTGGACGCGGGAAGTGTAGGGCGGATTGAGTACTTCATGCGCACCTTATTTGGGGAGATGAAGACAAGCCCGATGCGGCGCCATACTTCTTCACGCAGATCCGTCGATGTGCGGCGTCCGATTACTCAATGTCGCTGGTGCAGGCGGCCGCTCGACCTCGGTCCACTCCGCGATGAAGTCGGCGGGGCTCGAGACTTTATGGCGTCCCCCGGGGCGTAAGTGATGTCGGCTCCCATGAGCTCAATAGCCCACTTGGCCATGCGGCCCGCAACCTCGGGGCTGCGAATGACCTCTCAAGGGGTATTTGGAGGCGACCGTGACCGGGTGGGAGTCGGTGAAGTGCCCGAGCGCCGGGTGATCGGCCGATGCGTACCACGAGCTTTTCGAAAGCTGAGTGTATCGAGTCTTGGTGTCGGTGAGGACTTCACCGATGAAGTATACGGGGCGTACTTTGAGCGCGTGCCCTTCCTCCTCTCTCGACGACGGCGCGGTGCTCACCACCTTCGAGGTGGCGAGATGTAGAGGAGGATTGGTTCGTTGGGCGCGGTAGCGATGAGCGGGCGGATTAGCGAGGAGTTGCGGCCCGAGTCGAGCTGGCGGGCTTCGTCGATCCAAAGCGCTCGATTTTCTTCGGCAACTTGTAGAGCGGGAGGCTCCGTTCCCAGTCGAGCTATGAAGCGACTTAGCGCGTCGAGACAGCGAGTGAGTCGCTGCGCTTTTGACGTTTTTAATCGGCCCCATGCTCGTAATGGCGCGATTTTTACGGGTTGGCCTCGATGCGGCGTTCGGAGGACGATGAAGCCAAACAACTTCCCTCGAGGGACCGAAAACGCATTTTTTCGGGGTTGAGCTTGACTCAAACTGGGCTTGGCGAAGACCTTTTCGAGGTCGGGGATGAGCTCTTTCGGCGTTTTGTCTTGACAACGATGTCGTCGACATATGCTTCTCTGAGCTTTCAGGAGCTCTTTGAAGACTTTCGCATACACCTTTGGAAGGTGGCGCCGGCGTTTTTTCAAACCCGAAGGGCATCGTTACGTAACGAGAATGCGCCAAGCGGGTGATGAAGGAGGTGGCAAAGCTGGTCGAGCTCGTTCATCGCAATCACGGTGGTAGCCGGAGTAGGCGTCAAGAAAACAAAGTGTCTCGCACCGGAGGTGGAGTCAACAATTTGGTCGATGCGCGGCAAAGGAAGCGGATCCTTTGGGCATGCTTTGTTGAGACCCGTGTAATCAACACACATTCTCCATTTCCCATTCTTCTTCTTAACTAGTACGGGGTTGGCTATCCACTCGGGATGATACACCTCCTTGATAAACCTAGCGGCTAAGAGCTTATCTATCTCCTCGGCGATTGCACGGCGTCGATCGTCGTCGAAAGCGTCTAAGCCTTTGCTTCACCGTGAGAGCCGGGTTTAATGTTTAAGGAGTGCTCGGCGACTTCCTCGGTATGCCCGGCATATCCGAGGCCCCCTCACGCGAATACGTCGAGGTTCGCGCGGAGGAAGTCGATGAGCTCGCTTTCCCTATTTGGTGGTGAGCTCGGACCCCCACGGAAGTGCGCCCGATCCCGTCGACTGGACCTCCTTGGCGTCCTTCGGGCTCGAATCGTCGGTGACCTTGTTGAGCTGCGGAAGAGCTCGTGCTCCCCAGCTTCTTGAGCTCACCGGCCGTGCTCGTGCTTGCCACCTTCTTGAGCTCGGGGAGTCCTCAGCGCTGCCCCCGGGCCGTCATCTTCGCCCGGCATCTCCTCGATCTCAATTGCCGCGTCGGCGTCTTGGACGGGCGGCTTCGCGACGAAGGCGTGCTCGAAGGTGGAGTCGGCGGTGATGACCCCCGGCTGGGGATCTTGAGCTTGAGGTAGGTGTAGTTGGGGATGACCATGAACCGCGCGCAGCGCGGCCGCCCCAAAGCGCGTGGAGCACCTCGAGCGTGAGGACCTCCTTGCGGAAGTTGTCAGGTGCGAAGGTGACGGGGAGATCGATCCGCCGGCGAGGACCATCTGCTTCCCGATCACGATGCCGTGGATCGGTTCCGGCAAGGGGCGGAGTCGCACCTTAGGGGATGCCAAGGGCTTGGAAGCGCGTGGATGTAAGAGGAGGTTGAGGGAGCGCCGCCGTCCATCGACACCTTGCGGCGCTTGGTGCCAATGATGGGGTCGGCGATGGCGGGTACCTCCGGTGCGGGATGTGTCGTGGATGGTCCACCTTGTCAAGCGTGATCGCCCGAGCCCGACCACTTGAGGTAGGCGGGCGTCGTTGGCTCGGTGAAGAGGACCTCGTGGCGGGTGAGCTTTGCGGCGCTTGGACTCGTGGCGGGAGCTCCCGAAGACCACATTGACGGCGTCGTCCCGATGTAGATGTCACCATCAAACTCGTCGGGTGCCGGCCGCGGCCTTGTCGTCGTCGTCCTTGTCTCCTCCCCTTGGCGTGCCCATCACGTGCTTCTTCATGGCGGCAGTCCTTCATCTTGTGCTTGACCGGGCCCTCGTGGTGCGGGCACGGCGCCTCGAGCATCTTATCGAAGTGCTCTTTGGGGACAAAGTTCGCGCCACCTTTGGGGCGGCCTTGCGCTTGTCGCCACGGGCGGCGAACTCATCGTCGTCGTCGTCTCGGGGGCGCTTGTTCTTCTTGTTCTTCTTCTTTTGGCGGGCGGATCCCTCGGCGGCGTCGTCGTCGGCTCTAGGGCCTGCCCTTGCCGTGGCGGCGGAGGCGGCGTCCTCTCCTTCAGCGTGGCGAGTGGCGGGTCGAGGGAGCTCCCTTCACGGTCTTGGGCTTCTTGGCGCCCGAGCTCGTGGATCGAGGTCTCGCGAGGTGGTGCCGAGCGTGAAAGGCGGTGATGACCGGTCGGAGGCCTCGGAGAGGTTGTTGCAGAGTTTGTAGGGGCGCCCGATGTAGTCGCGCCTTCCCACCTTCTTCTTGCTTGCACCCTCGGAGGTCCCACGTCGTGCTCGGCCTGGTGTAGGTACCGGAAGTTCTTGAGCGAGCGTCGCCGCGCAAGTCCTCCCGATTGCGGATGGTGCCCTGCGGGAGGTGCTCGAGCCACGTCGGCGAACCGCAAGGTAAAGCGGGAGGTTGCGGATGATGAAATAGTCGTTGTCGGCGCCCCAGCCTGGCGGCCGCGCGTAGTCCTCGAGCGGGTGGCGGGGGTCGATCTCCCATTGTACTTCTGCACCGGGTGGGTGGGCTCGGAAGCGAGAGGGAAATGGGCGTCGTGGATCTTGTAGCGAGCGAATGCCCTCGGTCTTCTCGGCTCGAAGCTCGAGGGACCGTGATCCCTTGCAGAGCGGGCTCCGTGGACAGGCGCACCGGCGTGGGGCTGCGGCTCTTGTCTTCCTCGTCGTGATGCCCACGGCGTAAACTGCGGTAGTCTTGGGAGGGGCGCTGGTCGTGGTCGTCGCGGTAATGCTGCGGTCGTCCGGGGGATGTTCTTGTCGGCCGAGCCTCCGCCTTGCGGCCGGGCGTTGATGGTGTCCCTCGCGTCCGCGGTTCTCGCCGACTCGCCCGGCGCGGCGTGGACCTCGGGATGCGAGGAGGCCTCGTGCTCCTCCTGCGGTAGACGATCACGACGGCAGGCTCGCCTTTCTTCCGGGCCGTACCTGCTAGGAGCCTCTTGAGCTGCTCGTACCAGGTCCTCAGCGCCTCGGGCTCCTCGGGGGCGGACAGCGGCGCGGGCGTGCGGCGGCCGCGGGATGCAGGGCAGCCCTCCCAAACCGGCGGGAGCTTTCGGGACCCTCGTCGGTTGATGCGGTCATGGGCGTCGTGAGCCGAGCTCGTGCTCGCGATTCTTGTCTTCCCCCGCTGCGGCGGGGAGGGCTTCACGCTCTTGCGGCGCAGCGGCGCTCCGAGCTCTTCGAGCTCGTCAGTAGAGCCTTGACGCGGCCGGCGGGCGTTCGTGTTGGCGTGCGGCGGAGTTCTGAGGCGTGTGCTCGGAGCGT
Organism: Hyparrhenia diplandra; assembly: GCA_015847255.1. NCBI lineage: Eukaryota > Viridiplantae > Streptophyta > Magnoliopsida > Poales > Poaceae > Hyparrhenia > Hyparrhenia diplandra. The sequence goes on from JADLZK010013047.1 coordinate 133,020, forward strand.
CGCTCGACGGATGGCTGTTCACCGCATCCGGGGTGTGGCACATGTAGCACAGACGCTGGGGTCGCAGTCCATGAGGCTCATCCCCACGAGGGCGAGCGCTCGAGCTCGTGGACGCTGCTCTGCCCCGCCGGGGCTCGTCGCGTGAGTAGAGTGGGAGGCACGGCTGCCCATCGGGGTACATCTGGCGTGGGGCTGTCGTGAACTCGTTCACCCGGCCCGCTTCTTCTCCCGCCGAGCCAGAGGACGACATTGGCGGTGGAGAAGGTCGCGTCGCGAAGGCCTGCGTAGGCTCGGCCCCGTGGTGTTCGGGAGCAAGTCCTTGATGAGGGACGAAGAAGCGATCGGGGGCGGCGTGGATGGGGCTGGCCGCGCGGAGTCGAATCCGTCCCATGCTCGTGAGGGCGGAGTCGGTGGCCGCCTCGGGGCGGCTGGGAATGTCCTCACGCCGCATCGGGCGGGTGAAGACAGCTCCCGGTGGCTGCTCGGCTCGGTGCCGGAGAAGTCGATGGTGCGAAGCGATCGCTAAGGGCTGCGGCCGTCGGTGAAGCGGAAGAAGCCATCGAAGTGAGGATCGTCACACTAGCGGCGCTCCTACCAGGCGCACCAAGCGCGTGGTCTAATACCACCGTCACGGTAATGTCGGCTAATGCGTGCTCGATGGCCTAGCTCTAGAGACAATGACACAAGGTTTATGCGGTTCGGGGCAAATCGCGCTCCCTAGTCCGGATGTGATCACTATCAGAGCTCAAACGCTCGTTTGGGGCCTAGTACAAGCGAATCGAGAGGGAGAGGGCTCCCAAGTCTACGTGATTGAGGCTAGTGCCAATATCGAAAGTGTGTGTGGATGCTATGGCTTGGGGCTTGAACCTTGCCTCAACCCGGTGGCGGCCTCCCCTTTTATAGTCGCAAGGGGCGGGGTACATGAGCTCATCTCGGGTTGAGGACTTGAAGAACGGAGAAGTATTTACATGGTGATAGATGCGGGAAGAGCTCGCGAGATGGGCTCACTATGTGAGCTCCCCGGGCTCGGGGCGCTCGAGTCTCGGGTGGTGGTCGTCGCCGATGCGGGAATCACGGTTTGGGCGGTGGTCGGGGCGTCACCCCGTCTCAATCGTAGTAGGAAGGCGTCTTTCGGCGTGGGGCGTGCCCACCAGGTGGATGGGGAGGATGTACCCCGTGCGTACCCGCCCGCCCGGTCTTTGTGGCGGGGTTGTTGGAGTCGGCGGGGCATGGAGAGGTGATCACGGCGGCTCTTTCCCTGCGTAGCCTAGCGTGGCTACGGTGGTCGTCAGTTGTTGAGCTGTCGGGGGAGTAGTTGACCAACTCTTGTACCCGCAAGCTTCTCGGGAAGACGGCGGGCCCGAGGTCTTTGGCGGACGTCGTCGTAGAGCTCGTTGTCGCGGGAGCTCGGCGAGGCGGAAAGAGGTCTCGGGGACGAGGTTGGCTTGGCGTGGATCGGAGGGTTTGTTGTTGGGAGAGCTCGAGCGAAGCGGAAGGGCGGGTCTCATTTGGAGAGCTTCGTATCGCGGGAGCTCGGCGAAGCCGAGGCTCGCCCTTGCGTGGAGAGCTTCAGCGGCGTGGTGGAGACCTCGTCGCGCCCGTAGTGAGACGCCTTGCCTTATTCGTCTCGTGTAATCGAGGGTTGGGGTCGCTTTGGTTTGTTGGTAGCAGGTAGGGTGCCCTTGTATGAGTGTCCCAAATATCGATCCCCACAATAGAGTAAGTTAGAACACATTTGAAAACTTAAGTGAACATCATGTTAAATTTAGTTTATGTTTTTTTTTCTAACAGTAGTTTTATTTGAGCTCTAGGCTTAAAGTTTTAAAATAGGCTTTACATAAAACAAAAAAAGAAAATTCATAATAGGCACCCCAATTTGCCCCCCTGCTGGCGCTCACTCACGCACATTTCACCTAGAGTTTGTACCATGGTCCATGCAGTATGCAAGAATCTCCTGTTTGTTTTATAGAAACGAAACAGGCTTTGGAATTCAACACAAAATAAAAGACTTACCCCCTACAACTTGAATTTTTTAAAAAAAATACAAAAAATATATTTTCAGCATTTATTGTGGTTTACAAAACACTGTTTTTGCTATATTTGTACAGTGGAGAAGGGGCCCAAAAGGTCATCAAGTGTTAACATTAAATGTGCAAGACTTTTTAGTGCATTTTTGGCATTACTTTTGTGTGATATGTCGGCGAAATTAACCCATCATATCTGCTTTTTCCGGGAAGACAAATGAAGTGATGGTATTCCTTTTGTCAACTCAACCACACAATGACACAAATGGTAGGCAGCGTCCCTTCCACGGCTTCACTGACAGATACCCAACAAGTGAACATATACTAAACAACGCGTGCGTACGTGTATCCTTGTTCGGTCGTCGTACACGTTGATCAAACCAAACGGACCGACACGGCCGTTTTCAGAGCAAAGGCCTGCTTGGCCTAGGCGCCAAGCTTTTGTAAAGCAAAAACGAAAATAGAATAACAGTATTGGGGTTCCCAGCTCTACAATATCATCAGAAATGATTATGTGAAAAATCTATTAAATACCGGATGAAAGTCGAATGGAACTTCTACTGACAGATGACAGAGGAATACAATATAGGAGCCTTTTATTACTGAATTTAATTAATGAACTTTGACAGGGACATCAATTTACACTAAGTAGAGGTCAGTGTCACTATGCCCAATGACACAAGTCACGTCTGTCTACTGATCAGGAAAAAGTCTGAATCGGCTTTGAATCTCCACCACCAGCAACTCCGGTATAAAAGCCCCTGCATTGCATCTCTTGATCATCATCGAGTTTGAGCATCAAGTCATCATAAAAAACAGGCCAGCGCATATATTGCCTATCAAAATCCACCGTGCAAATCATACCCTACATATCCACAGCAGGAGCAAGAACAACAATGGCCGCTTGGACAAGAAAGGCCTTGGCGAGCTGCGTGCCCGTTGCTGTTCGTGACGACGACGACCATAAGAAGAGGATCCCGAAAGGGTACTTGCCCCTGGTGCTGGTTCGCGGTGGTGGCGACGGCAACGATGAAGGTGCCTCGGAGACGAGGGTCCTGGTGCACGTGAGAGACCTCGAGGAGCCATGTATGGCGTCGTTGCTGGAGATGGCCGAGCAGCAGTTTGGGTACGGGCAGCAGGGGGTGCTCAAGGTCCCCTGTGACGCACAGCGCTTTGACCATGTGCTTACCATGGCACGCAATTACAAGGTTGCTGCTAGTGCATAATTGGCGTCATCTACCTCTACGTTCGCGGTTAATTTAGTTGCTGCGAAACGACATCGATTTTGTTCACGTATTCTAGTTGGACTTGGACGTGTGTGCTAATGCGACGTAAGTCTACCGCTAGTTTGATTGTTTATTACTAGAGAGAAGAGATGAAGACATTTGATGGGGGCGGTAAGTGTTGTTTAATAGAATTTTTGTATATTTTATTTTTGTACGTTCAATGTTGTATTGTTGTAACAAAGTCGGGAGAGACCACCATTTTCAAACTTTTTGTCACAAAAATGTCCCAATGTTCCATCCCCTTCCGGGTGCATCTACTAAAACACATACCTCAAGTATTCCATCCCCTAGGTTCCAATCCTATTTTAGCATGACCATCCTAATGCGGTAAAACAAGAATCGAAATTAAAAAGCTCAAAAAAGTAATTGTTCAAAGTAAAAGAGAGGAAGGAACATGACAACGTTTTGCCTAGGTATTGGAGAGTAAGCCACTCCCCACTAGTCGTCCACGTTGGGCGTATGCATAAAGGGTGTTAGCTTCCCCTTGATCCCACGCAAGGATCAAGTTCTCTCTATGGGCTGGTTCTTTAACACTATGTGGCGCTGAATCGTCCACAACCCGCACAAGACGATTTGGGCCATCCACAATCACCACCGGATGATCACCAAGCTTTCAAAGCGCCATTGAGCCATCTAGGTGATGGCGATCACCAGGAATAATAAGCACAAAGTCTCACTTAATCATGACAGACCTAATGAAAAAGGTGGATGTATACTTGCTATTCTCTATGCACTAATGAGGTCCTTAATCTTGGATTAACAAATCTCAATCACCCCACTATGCTCTTGCACTCCCTTGAACTCCAAAGATGTTTCTCAACAACCAATGAGCAAAAGAACTAAAATGGATGAGTTGGGCAACTATAAATACTAACTAGTGCGGTCTCTCCATTGGTCGGACCAACGTCGATCACTAGTCAGGACGCCCACGACCGAACTCCAGCAACCAGCCTCTGGACTCTTTGTCCGGCTGTCTATGAAGTCAAGGTTTGGTGCAACCCAGCGCTGAGAAATCCTATGTGATAGCCCACGTGTCCTCCAAGTTCATACACCCACTTAATATCGACCAACACTTGGAACTAGTCTATCTTTAACCTTGTTTCCCATCATTTGTAAACAGAAACAAATTCCATCGAAAGAGGCATGAAAACCATTGATTGCCCAAACAATTTGCAAAACATACTAGGGGCCCGATAACTAGGCGGTGCCTACATACATGTGCTTTGGAACATGGGATGGACAACATGTTTCTTTCCACCTCGGCGCTACAAATTTGTTCCTCCAAGAGTAATAAGTATAAAGTCTCACTTGATCATGGCAAACCCTAACGAAAATGGTGGATGCACAATTGCTATTCTCTATGCACTAATGAGGTCTTTAATCTTGGATTAATAAATCTCAATCACCTCACTATGCTCTTGGATTCGTTTGAACTCCACAGATGTTTCTCAGCTGAACAAATAAGCAAAAGAGCTAAAATCGACGAGTTGGGCAAGTATAAATACTCACTAGTCCGGTCTCTCCATTGGTCCCGACCAAAGGCTCTTGACTAATCTGGAAGCCCCTGACACGAACTCCAGCCACCGATCTACGAACTGTTTGTTAGGTTGCCTATGAAGTCAAGGTCGGAGCAACCCAGCACCTGAGAAACCCTATGTGATAGCAGCGTGTCCTCTAAACATCAGTACATATCACATTACAAGCCTCAAATCACTTCATTGATCTTTGGGCATTCCTGAGCTATCTATTGCTAAGTTTGGCAAATGTGTGCCACACCCAACACATTAGACTCACCTAGATGAAAGCTACTAGTTCATGCACACCCCCGACCGGCACTTGGAACTAGTTTATCCTTATCCCTATCGTCCATCATTTGAAAACCACGACCAACACTTGGAACTAGTCCATAATTTGAGAACCGAAACAAATTCTGTCGATAGGGGGCATGAAAGCCATTGATTTCCCTAATAATCACCATTATCATGACCTAACTCAAATTACCTCTGCAAACATACGTTAGTCACAATAATCTTACGTTGGCGTTCATCAACGAAACCCACTAGGGGCCTGGATGCTTTCAACCCGTAATCTAATAACTGGGCCAGTGCCTGCAAACTTGTGTTTTGGGAACATGGGACAGACAAGATGGTTTGGTTTTTTTCCACCTCCGACCCTATAGATTCATCCCACCTACCGTGGATCGAACTCAAGCCGAGCTGTAGTGCTTGATCAAGTTAACACTCCAAAAGTAACGTGTGTATTGAGATCGATCATCCTGTTACGCAGCATCCTTTTCCTGACTAAAAAGTACTGGCCGTGTGTGCAAAGTCATCTACGTCCCTTCTTTAGGAGCGAGTGAGAGATACGGTTGCCGTACGGTAAGACACCACCACTTTGACGCTTAACCTACATATGTTATTAATTGAAGCACCAGGCTGGCTCCATCAAGATGAAACCAAATATTTTTGTGCTCTTTGGCTTGTGCTCCTGCCTTTTTTCTTTTCTTTTTTTTTCTTTTCTTTTTTAAAAAACTTGGAAAGCAGCCGTATTTTATACAATCCCGTTTTCATCTAGAATGGACCCATGCATATTTATCACGTTTTTAATTTATGCAGATATACCTAACAATTATACAGTATGTCCTTGTGTTATTATATTAATGGTAATAGACCTACTACACAATTATGCATGTTAGTGTGTTGACACATATAGCATGCGAGTGAATATTATATCGATCTTCGAATGTGTATATTGTTACTAGATGGACATGCGCACAATCACGTTTTTAGCATGCCCCTGCCCTTTTATCTCGATTTAGTTTTTAGTCTGACTTTTCCATACCCAATCCTATTTTCGCCAAATAAATAAAGAAATGGCGACGGTAGAGGGGGGGTTTAACATCTGTGTTTTCATCCTTGTGGATCTGATTATAGGTTTGCCTACTGTTAACTACAGCAATAGATAACTTATATATTAACTAGAAAGTGGTTATTCATGTCTTCCTCCGGTCTGGTGTCGTGGTCGAGCTTGATAGCACGCTGGTTACCGAGTTGTGTGCTACACTCGTGGCCACAGTTGCGACTTTGTGAGATGCACCAAAACAATAGAAGCCTATATGTTATAGGATCGTGGTTGTGAGGGGTAACTCAAGGCATTTTCCCCCCACCCTTCACCAAAGTCGTCGCCTCTCCCTTTGCCTCCTAGCTCCTCTGGTCTTTTCCGTCTATGGTGGACACCTCAATAGATTTCCCACATCTACTGCCGTTCATTTATTATACCTCCACTAAAGTAACTCCTAAAAATCAAAATTTTAAAAAAATAAAACATGTTTGATGAAGTGTTCATCTAGGGAAATTAGGGGCATGTTTTTCCATCTAATTTAATCGTGGGTTGGATACTTGTTCAAACAATATATAAATGATAACAATGTGTAATAGAAACTAGAAAAGAGAAAGGAGGTAGAGGAAGGGCAACAGGCCCAGCCTAGTCAAGCCCCTTCTCTCCATCTTCCTTATTTTTGCTAGCGTAGCTTCCTTTTCATAATATTTTCTTTAATTAAATTATTTCTACTTTAAGTGAATTTCGTTAAAGAAAATATTGATTTCAAAAATTAAATGATATATATGTACATTAACCTACCCAATTATATAAATAAAACTGAGAAAATAAAACTTTTTATAGGTAAGTAATGCATTATAACATGTAATTTTCATGAAAAAAAAAAATTATATAAAAACTATAACACCATAAATATCTGAAGTAATGTTGGTGAATTCAATAGGATTTTTGAAAAAAAATAAATAAATATATTTAAACATATTGTGGATATCAGAATAAAATTTTGATGGTAAATTAAATCTGAAATCCTAAGTCGTATCTGGGCTCAAACTTCTAGGCCTAGCTCTCTCCTCTTGGACAGGCAAAGTCGGCCTGCTCTGGTTGTGTCCCAAGTCCACCCAATAATTTTAGGCTTGCTCCATATTTGAAGCTCACGCACCTCTTTTAATTAAACAAATAACCCAACTTTTAAAATTCATATCTGACACATCAAACACAGATTGACTTAGTTGATTTCTCTAAATTAATACAAATTTAAGATATATTGATCAAAATTGATTATATTTTTCACTAAATCATACTTTTGAGGATTTATATGAATTCTTATCATTTATTGGATTACTTCCTATTAGAGCAACATGTACTACAAACAATTATCTTTTTTGCGATGAAAAAATATTTATATTTTTTTTGAAAATATTTAAATTATATGCAACATATTTATGAGTAAAAGTTTTAATTTAATTGCGATAGATAGGCAAATTTGGATGGATAGTTTTAAATGTTTTAGAGTCTCTTTATAATTTTTTTAACTTTGTAATACCAAAATTTCTTTGAAATTACAAAATGTGTAGGGAATCAAACCACATCCTAACAAAATTATAATTCCATAAAGCAAAACAAAAAGGAGTTCATCTTTTTCTTTCATTCGCAGTAGCACAATGTCCTGATCTTCTTTCTACTCAGTACTATCTAGCAAGTTTTAAAGTGGCTAATAGTTAACTTAACAACCTTTTTTTGCATGTAAAATTATTAGAATTGATTCACTGTGTGTTTGTCTGTATAGATAATTTAATCACAAATTTTGGAAATAATTTAATTAGGTGGACACCCTACATTTTTAAAAAATTTTGATCGAGTTACCCTTCATCCGTCGGCGTGGAGCAACCGCCTCAGTGGCAGCTGCCGAGTAGCAGCAGCTCGCTAATCTTTTTTGTGCGACCATGGTGATACCCGCTTGTCCGGAATGCCGCCTCCAGATTTTTAGTGAGAGAAAGGAATAAAGGGAATTGAGTAAATTTCCTGGTTATTCCCTTTGGTTGAGGATTAAGGGGTTGATATACCTAGGAAAATAGTATTGGAAAGGGAATCTATTGGAGCATTTTTTTTTTTTTTTTCCTCAAAATTCTTTATTGCTGGTTATAGGGAAAAAGGGATTAGTTTATGCAGTTTTTATAGAAAAAGTTGTGGAATTTTTTAGCACAAAAAAGTTGTGGAGGTGCTCTTAGCACGTTCAAGCTGAGAATCTTTAGCAAAGCTCAATTCTCTATGCAAATTCTTACTGCAGCTTTAAACCCAAGATATGCATATTCTCTATGGGCTGGGCCAGGCCAATTGGACCGTGAACTGGCCCGAGCGAAATGCACGCATCCTTCTCCTCCTCCGACTCCGGCCCAATCCGTTCACACATTCACCTCTCTCTCTCTGTCTCTCTCGTCGCCGTCGAGATGCTTCGCCGCTCCGCCGCCCTCCTCCGCCGCCTCGCCCCTCATGTCTCGGGCGGTGGCTGCGGGGAACCACCACTCACCGCCTCCCTCTTCCTCCCATCGCCCCCTTACTCCGCGCCCGCTTCTTGTCTGCCCCGACCACCTCTTCCTCCCCGCCTTCTTCGTCTTCAGCTGCCGGCCACGACGAGGCGGCGGTTTGGTGAGCTCCCTGAGATCTCAATGGTGATGCAGGTGACCGGAAAAGCATCTCCATCGACCGCTCCGGCCTCTACAACCCCCCCAGGTCCGCTCCGTCCGCGTCTTCTCTTTCACGAGCACTGGTGTCTGGGGTTGGGGTTTTCTGATAGTAGGTGTTGTGCCAAAATGCTGCAGAGCACTCGCACGAGCCGTCGTCGGACTCCGAGCTCGTCAAGCACATCAAGAGCATCATAAAGGTGCCAGCCAGCTTCTGTTTCTATGCTAATCTCTGTTGCTCGCATTGGAGAAATGTTAATTGCCCATTTCTATGTGGTTGTGGTGGCGTTAGTTTCGGGTGGCCCAATCAGCATAGCCGAATACATGGAGGAGGTGCTGACGAACCCACAGTCAGGGTTCTATATCAACCGCGATGTGTTTGGGGAATCAGGGGATTTCATCACCTCGCCAGAGAGGTCAGCCAGATGTTTGGAGAGGTAAAACTAGTGATCACTAATCAATTGCTTTGTGAACACTATTGTGAAGAACATTGCGCTGTGCTGTATTTTGTTACTTAAATCACGATCCAGTAATGAGCTATGTGTTTCAAGTATAAACTATAAGGCGTGCTCTTTTTTTTCAAACCAACAAAGCATTAATCAGATTCATGAACTGATTGTGCTGCTATTGCATTTCTTTGGCACAGATGATTGGTGTATGGGCAATGTGCCTCTGGGAGCAAATGGGAAAGCCAGCGAAGGTGAATCTGATCGAGCTTGGCCCAGGGACGTGGAACACTCTTGGCTGATTTACTTAGGGTATGTTTTGTTGCTTGCGTCTATCATGTATTTAAGTTTCGATGTGTTATCTTTACTTCTTAGTGGTTGACTTCAACAGGGCTCAGCAAAGTTTGTTAACTTCACCAAGGCACTCAGCATTAACTTAGTCGAGTGCAGCCCTACATTGCAAAAAATCAATATAATACTCTGAAATGTGAAGATGAACCTGTTGGCGATGGCAAAGAGAACAGTTAGCAAGCTTTGTGGAGCCCCAGTTTGCTGGCATGCCTCCCTCGAACAGGTTCCCTCAGGATGTATGAAGCTCTTTTCATTTTGAACTTGTTCTTTCACCTTCAACCTTTTGGTTTTGAATTAATGATCTCTATAGAAGTTGATATTGTCATAAACACTTGTATAATTGACTTCTACACCACCATTCATCTTAAGGTATATATAATTGGGTGAAAAATTTGAGGCCATTTACCAAATGAGATTAGTGACAATTTTAGGGTCTGCTTATTTAATCAGTCAGTTCCTAGCTGTAGTTAATATGAAAAATCCCAGGTAGGTAATTCAAATATGCCCTCATTGCCCTGGCACCCATACTTGTTCTATTGGGGTATGTAATCTGTCATCATGTTTGACAAGGAGCAGCAGTATTGGTTTTATATGAAACAGCAGTTTAGTTTTCTGAGGATTACCAACAATAACAAAATTGAGACTTCGAGCATGAAGTGTTGGTACACCTTGTTACTGGTCTAAAGCATTGCTGATCTGCTAGTTGTATTTACTTCATGCATGGAATATGAATAATTATTCTTCCTTCTGATGGTCTAAGTCCTTTGTATCAAGTATTGGATAGTTTTCCATTTTGAAACTGTTTAAGTTCATGTGTTTGCTTTTCGTCGATTTTGTTTCTTTTAAAACTTCTTGATTGGGGTTTTATGTTTCTCATATTTGTAATAACTGTCTTATATGCAGCACCAACCATAATTATTGCACATGAGTTCTATGATGCCTTACCAATCCATCAGTTTCAGGTTTGTTCCCATGATTAATTACTACAAGTTCTTATTGTGCTTATCTACTCACCAACTGAATTTATAGTCATTGCACTGAATAATCCTTCTCTCCTTTTGTTTCTTATTTTTGCAGAAAGCATCACGTGGCTGGTGTGAAAAGATGGTGGATCTTGCAGGCGATTCCTCGTAAGCTTTACAAGATATGTTTATGTATATTTAACAGTAAGGAAATGTGTAATGCTTACTTTGCAGCAGGTTTCGGTTTGTTTTATCTCCCCAGCCTACAGCCTCTTTAATTTACCTCGCCAAAAGCGTTGTGGTTGGGCTAGCTCTGAGGAGCTTGAGAAGATTGAGCATATTGAAGTTTGCCCCAAAGCAATGGAGCTTACTGAACAAATTGCAGATAGAATTAGTTCGGATGGTGGAGGTGCTCTTATCATTGACTATGGAAAAAACGGAATAGTATCTGATAGTCTCAGGTTTGGATTTTAAATCACTTCACTGTATCTAAAGTAAACTCAAAATGTTGCCTGTTTAGTACTACTGTAACTCTTGAAGCCTAGTAGCTAGTCTTTGTTGATCTCGTAAGCACATGCTCTCTACAAATCACTGAAAAGAAAGATATTTTTGCTGATGTTCTGAATAATTTATAATGCTTACTGTGGGTACATGGAAAATGATATTTGAAGACTATATTATGATTTTACTAGATTGTGTAAATATAGTGCATTGGTAAATGATCAAAGTTGTTCTTTGTGGACTGTTGAAGTGTTAACTCATAAAGCACTACTTTTTTTATACTGGAAAGAGCAATAGCTAAATTCAAGGACCTGAACTTATGCACTATTTGGCACACAGAAAGCAAGCCTTATGGAGTTTTTGGTTGACAAATCTTGTATGATTGCAAATAGCTATTATTCTGGATGAATGGTTTGAGCACTAAGTAAACTATAATAAATGCAGGCCATCCGGAAACACAAGTTTGTCGACATATTAGATGATCCTGGCTCTGCTGATTTGAGTGCCTATGTCGATTTTGCCTCAATCAAGCACTCTGCTGAGGAAGCTTCAGGTCTGTACTGGCATTATTGACTCGTGGATATACTTTCTGTTGGTAAAAATAACAGTCCTTACATGATATTATCTCGCTCCTTCTGCAGATGATATCTCAGTCCATGGGCCAATGACTCAATCCCAGTTCTTGGGTTCTCTTGGCATCAACTTCAGGGTAGAAGCTCTCCTTCAGAACTGCACCGAGGAGCAGGCAGAATCATTGCTTGAACGGGCTACTGGCGACTAGTTGGAGACGGGGAAGCGCCATTCTGGGAAGGCCCCTGAGGACCAGACACCTATTGGAATGGGCACCAGGTACTTGGCCATGGCCATTGTCAACAAAAGCAGGGTACGCCGATTCCATTCAGTGAAAACTCTGGCATAGCTCTACGCTTCCTCCACAAGTGACAAATAAGCGTACGTACCCTGATGTAACTCCTGTAGCATTGTTGAGGGATTTTGATGGTCAGCCCAGGCTAGGACAATTTTTGTTCTGCTTTCTCCTACATACACGCAGAAACGTACATGGCATCATGAACATGTTTGTGAGGTGGTAATGAAGATGTGTTGTACCTACTCACCTGAAACAGGAATTCATAATTGTGTTGACCTCCTACACCATTACAATGTCTCCTGCTCTTGTCATTACAATGTCTCCCTCTCTTGTCAAAATGTGTGCTTCTGTATGTCAGCGTCCGCTATTATTATTCAAGATGTGAGCAGCAGCCTTGAGAAAAGAAGCGTGTGGTGTCGTGCATCTGTTGGGTCTGAAGAGTCAGCCTGTTTAGATACATGATGATGGCCTCTGTTTCGGAGCTTTGCTGTTGCCTTTTTCCCGGCTGGTCTCCAAGGGGACAATAGATTAGCATTGACCCTTTTACCAGCAGAGAGCAACGCGGCATGAAGCTTAGGTTGCCTTTGTATACTATATGATCATTTGATTTGAGTAAAGCTTTCAGCATTCGTCAATGCAGCAAATATCAATCAATCAAGCAAGTAATTAAGCGACCAGTTCAAGTCATCTAGTCAAAAATGCGTGCATATATACTAAATACTTGATCAAAGTGTGGCGATTTTCCGGTCAATCAAGTACTTATATATCCGATACCAACTACGCACACTCTTTGAAATGGTGATACCAAAGCCACCGTAAAACAGAAGCACAGAAAGTGAAAGAAAAGCGAAAGAAAATTCTGGTAGACTTTGATTGGAAAACTTGCATACATAGCCAATATGCAGGTGTCGGAGGAATCCGTCTACATGGTGCCTGTCGTAGTGTCGTGGGTAAGTGAGATGGGAAGAGACGCAGCCAGCAATTATTTGACGAAAAAATGCGGATGGATGGATGAAAGCGGAGTGGAAAAGGGACCAGAAAACGGCCTGAAACCTTCCACGGCCGGAAAGAACATGAACCGAACCGAGCCGTCACTGCGAATGATATTCTATGCTGAGCGTCATGACTTGGTGAAGCATGGTTCTTTTTGTTCGCCTAAACAAAACACGTGTGACGATGTGGGCCTGTGGCCCCCAGCCAGAGGAAACTGCTGCATTCTTTCTTTCCGTTGATGTCCTTTGATTTCACATCCACGAGAAGACTAATGAACATTAATTTCTGCCAATATGGCATCACGTTTTACCACTTACTTAATTACTGTATTAATAATTTTAGCCAACAGATTCACGGGCTTGTGGTGCAACAGTGATTCTGCTGCATCACTCACCCACTTTACCTACCTAAAGTACCCGCTCTAACTAACTCGGCTGATTGTCACGGACCCACTTGTCGAGATCCAAAGTGAGTCGTCATGGGTGATGGCGTTGCTGCTCTGCTCCCTCTGTTTTCGATGGATGTCCCTAGTGTCGGGGAACACCTGATCACCAATGTCAAAGCTCGCTCGCTTTCCTTTGCTTTGCTTTCCTGTGTGTGCGGGGGAAAGAGAAAGAGAACCAACCAACCGAAAGAGAGCACTCGAGTCGCCGCCGCGAGACCCACCGGCTGTCCTGCTGCCCCCCTCCTGCGGCTGCCGACACCCGCCGGGCCGGACTCGAATCAATCCCATCTCGTCCCGGACAGCGACGAGGGGAACCGCAACAAACCCCACCCACCCAGCCAAAAGTGGAGGAGGCGCAACGCCAACAAGAGCAAGTCTTATCTACAAACACAGGCAGGCACACAGACAGCACCGTGACAGTGGCACAGGCACAGGCACAGCATCAGAATTCAGAATAGAAATGAATCGCTTGCATTGCATTGCACTTAGTAGTTTTGTTTCGGCCACACAGTCCAATCCATGTTCCATGATCATCCACAATCACAAGTGCGAGAGAGGCTGCGAGCGAAACAACCAACAATCAACATCCACATACCGGGGAATATACAAACCATGCCATTCCTTCCATCCTAGTTCTTCCTACTTCTTCATCTAGGGACCAAAACCCAAAAGAGATCGAGCAGCAATGACAGACACTACAGAGATGCACTGCACTGCACTGCACTGCGGCTAATGATGCTACTAATTAAGTAGACAGACAGACACTGTCATCAATCCCAAAAGAACAAACTGACAGGCTGAGGCTGATGCTACGAGCTAAGACAACGTCCCAATCTTCTTTGTTAATACTCCTACTAGATAATAGATGCCTACTACTTTGGGGCCGGCCATCGGTCAGAATCTTGGTTAGCGGGTAGGCCAGCCGACGTCCTCCTGATCACGACGAGGCGATCGGGCTCCAGCTCCGGCGTAGCAAACCCGTGCGCAGCGGCACCCGGCATCTGATCCTCCCACACCAAACCCACCTCGTACTCTGGAACATACTCCTGCGAGAATCACACGTGCCTAAGTAAGCTCATCCGTCAAGTCAGTCAAAACGGGCATCTCATGCTACTTGTAGAGAAATGGCTTAAGAATAGGAATCTGAGGTCAAGTTTCCACACCTCAAGCTTCAGAACAAGCTCCTTGGCTGTGGGAGCCGAGATGATGATGCGCCGAGCGTCCTCCTTGATGAACCCTTCGTTCACAGCCATGTCGATGAAGGACAGCAACGGGTCGTAGAACCCATCCACGTTCAGAAGGCCGACCTGCAGGTGAATGAATATTTACAATCGGTTAATTAAAACCCAACATGTGTAGAATAATAAAATGGGAGATGTTTATCGAATTCCAAGCTACTAGTGATGATTGCAGCCTATTATTCCACGCAGATAGGATTCGTGTGGGGCCAAGCCAATAATCCCGGGTTAATATAATAATAATACTGTGGCATTCTTAACAATTTGGTGGGACCCTCAGGCTCCAATAATAGTAAAACAGCTGACTAAGCAAAGTCGATAACAATGGGGATCGATTGTTCATCTATCTATCATTTGTGGCTCACCAATGCTGAGCAATTGTAGTTTCCAAAAAAAAATGCTGAGCAATTGTTTAGAGAGGTTGCCAACTGCACATTCCCTTTGAAATGAGAAGTTTGACCAGTACAAGATCCTCCAGAATCACTCTGTCAGTTTCGTCAACATATTCATGAGGTATTAAGCGTATAAACAACGGAGAGCGCGGATCGCATGCTCCCCAACTAAGTTCCAATTAAAACACCTGTGGGTGTTAAGCGAACTAAACTAGATCTAATAATGCAATTGTTTGCCTCTGGCCATCAAAACCCCAGCTATCACATGGGCACACCGTGCGTCACAAAGCCATGATCAAGGCAAGATGTTTGCAGAAAAAGATTGCAGTATCTCTAATCTAACGACTTTTGTGATAAACTAGTGGATTATTGAAGAATTGCTAGGACAGAGAGAATTCTGCGCCGCACATGATGCTTAATTATTGGGAGTAAGTTTGGGTTTTGGATCCAACAAGGTATCAGGATCAGTTTGTTACCGGCTTCTTATGGATTCCTAGTTGCGCCCAGGTGATCACCTCGAGCAGCTCTTCCAGAGTTCCGTAGCCGCCTGTAATGTAACGCCAAGAGAGCGTGTCAGATTTGGAATCCCTATGACCATCAATCAAACTGCTGTGTACTGTACTGAATAAACCAATCATCATACCAGGTAATGCTATGAAGGCATCCGCAAACCGAGCCATCTCAGCCTTCCTCTCATGCATGCCTGAGACCGCCCTTACTTCCCCAACAGGCTCACCAGTTACCTGCAGAAGAAATTAAGTATCTAAGCATCAATCTTACGCCCTTTTAGTATCTACTGAAATTAGAAATTCAGTACCACATTATACTATTACAAAACAGAAACAGCTAGTTGCACATAAAAGCACAAGTCAATGGCGTCGACCAGGACCAAATCTACTTTCAGCATAAGAAAGTACAAAGTGCATTGCAAGTTTGCAACAAGTAGAGGACACAAGACAAGCACACAAAACATGCAATGCAGTAAAACTTGAGAACAAGCAAGATCACAGCACAGTAGTAGTCCGGTAAAATCATAAAGCCTGAACCCCTATTGAGGTACAGCACCCGATGTTTTTGGTCAGGTGCATTAGATTCATGTGATCGATATAAATGCATCATTGTATTCATGTCTCCCTACACAAACAAGGGTCCCCTTTGCTATTATTTATTGGTGCTTGGTGGTGTCCATTGTTCACTCAGATGCAAGCAGTGCGACTACAGGCATCACGAAAGCAGCCAGACATGCATTCCATTGACAACAGCGGTGCACAGCAGCAGCAATCAAAACGCATGCAAAGTCTCCAGGACGTAGAAGAGGCTCACCTCTCTGGGCATCAAGGATCTTGGGATGACCCTGCAGTCAAGAAATGAAGGGAAACAGAAAGGCACGTCAGTTTATTTGTAGCATGAAGCAGTCGAGCAGGTAGAAACCACCAGGCCATGGCCTTTCCGTTGCAGGAAACTGGGAAGCCAGGGCTAGGCACGCCACAGCAAGAGAAAGCAGACTAGGAAGAACTGCACAACAATTAAGGCAAACAAGAGCACGTTGCAATTCGATACACATTTGGAGCAAGCAGCCGAATTGCCTTTTTGGAAAACCAGGCCAAAAGGCACTGGAATTCCACCCAACCCAGTTGCATTCAAAGCGGCTCGTGCTGAAATGATGCAGCAAGAGACTCACGTCTGAACGGCATGCCTTGGGGGGGACAGAGCCACGGCCGTGGCAATCAAAGGCTACCATTTTGGAGCAACAAGGCACAGGAGGCATGCACTCACAGCAGCAGCTGCAGGAGGAGGCAGAGCCAGGACCAGGAACGCACACAACACAGCAGCACGACTTGTCTAGTAGTCTAGAGATAGAGATGGCTTAGGATGCTCACCCAATCACATGGCGACCTCCATCATGAACGGCATGAGAGACGAGCCCCATGAGGCCGATGGAACCTCCACCGTAGACCAAGTCTATGCCCCTCTCCACCTGGCACCAGGAAAAAAAAAAAAAATCGAGAAATTCATTATTCACTCACACGTCAATAGCGACAACATGTAGAAGAAATGCAGAAAAACAAAAACAAAAGGCGATATTTTGAGCTGCTACAGAATCGATCGGGGGATTTGATTTTTGGTGCGCCAAGGAAGCAAGAGATTGTTCATCCGGGAGGCAAATGAGGTCACCAGCGCCATCCATTTCGATATTATGGTCTGCAACGACGACGACCGCTCAACTACGAGACCGCCGCCCAAAACAGCAAACACTCGCGGCGCCTTTCCGGCTTCCCCGATGGCGAGCAGCCGAGCAAGGTTCGCCGCGTCCCAGCCGCGCAGAAAACGCGTGCAGCGCAGGCATGATCACCCACCCATGGACGCGACGCGCGGCAGCAGCAGCAGCAGGAGCAGGAGCAGCAAGGCGCGGGATTTTGATCTGGGGCCAGCCAGACCAGACGTACCGTGCGGCGGCGATTCGCCTCCCTCCCCGCACGAAAAGATTGGAATTTTTTGACCGTAAAGGCGGGATTTTTGAGGTGAGGCCGGGAGAGGGCCGCGCGCGTGCAGGACAGGACGTACCAGCTCCTTGCCGAGCTCGACGGCGGCGTCCTGGTAGCTTGGCTTGCGTCCCCTTGGCGCTGCCGCAGTAGACGCAGATGCGCTGGAACCGGGACCGCCTCTCGCCGCCGCCGTTCAACCCCGCCTGCTGCGCCGCCGCGGCCACCGCGACGACCCCGGCCGCTCCGGCTCCGCCGCCGCACTTCTCGGCCACAACCGCGTCCATTGCTGTCGCCGCCGCGCGCTGTGCTGTGCTGATCGATGTGCCTGTGCGTATGCTAGTCCGACGAGGTGGGAGGTTCTTTTTGGGTAGGTGGGCGCGTGGGTGTAGCGGGCCGGGACCGGGAGGTGAGGATAGGCAGGCAGCTGTAGGACACGGGAAATTGCGAGTGCTCCGACGACTGGGATTGCCTGAGCTTGAGCCGGATGGCGTTGGAGAACGCGTCAATTTATAGTGAGCTTGAAGCCGAACGGGAGGGGGGACTCCTGGCCTGGGTTGGTGGGTCCAACATTGCTGGGGCTGCCATGGCCCCACCTGTGGGCTGTGGTGGTGGTGGTGCTAGGGGCTTTCTCGCCTTTTGTTTTCTACTGCACTTTCTTCCTTTTCGTGAGAAAGAGAGGAGAGGAGAGAGGAGGAGGATGGTTTCTACGTTCAGCTGCTGCTAAAATCTGTATGCTTGTTTTTCTCTGTCGATTTGCCCGTTTCTTTTCAGAGGAGATCCCTCCGGTCTTTACTTCCCTGGGTGTAAAGTGAAATTTTGGTCTTGGTCAAGCTTGGAAGAGCTGATTGTGCATCAACTTTAAATTTCGGCGCATGCTTGTCTGTTTGAAAGGACTATTCATAAGAATTACTTACTCCCTCCGTCTCAAAATATCCGTAAGCTTTCGTTTTTCGTCTTGCCACAACTTTTTCTTTCGATTTGTATAAAATACGTGTAACATTTATATCTTCAAATAAATTTGCTAAAAAACTAGGTTTAAAGATCTTTCCAATGATAGTACTAATTATGTATAATAAATATTAATATTTTTAAATCTATAATTTTTAAAGTTGTTTTCTGAAAGCGCAAGTGACAAACATTTTAGAACGAGAGGGAGTAGTATTTAAGGGTGTTCCTAGGTTTGTTTGCTACTTGCTTTCGTCTTTCCTCCATCTTAAAATAGATCTTATTTTAGCTTCCCGAGAAGTCGAAGTTAAAAAAATACCGCAATTATATATTAAAATATATAAATATTTATGTTAAGTAAATAGTATCATTTTGGAAAGATCTTTAAGTCTAGTTTTTTAATAAATTTTTTGAAGATTTAAATGTTGAACATATTTTCTATAAAAATAGTCAAAGTTTAAAAAGTTTGACCGCACCCATAAGTGACATCTATTTTGAGATGGATGGAGTACTACGAATATGCAAAAAAAAATTTGCACATCATTGTAATCAAGCAAAAGAGTTTTTAAATCGCGTGGAAGCGTGCGTTGGGAGGAGTGACGATTTTGAGCGACAATTAGCTTTTTGTGAACAAAACCTCTGCGGTCTAGCCTGCTGTAGGAAATGTTGCTCGTGCATGAAACAAGTTGTATGCTACCTTCTTATTAAAAATCAAAGCCAGGGCAACGGGTTCTTTTTAAAAAAAAAAAGTCGATTTTGAGTGAGGCTATGTGTTTGGTTTTCTTGTCATCCAGCATCCGTGCAGGCGAGTTCTTGCTTGGTATGTTGCACAACAAAAACACATCTTAAAATTTGTTCCAAAATACAAGACTTCACGGGTGCTCCCAACTCTTTACACACTACCTCCGTCAATTTTCGTTTTGGGGCTAAATAAGTCATGTTAAATCGAGCTACAAGCCGATAAGAGTGGGTTATTCCCTCCGTCCTTTTAAAAAATGTCGCTCGGAAAGCGTCGTGTGATGTTTCTCGAACGACGGCTTTCAAAAGGCGGGGGGAGGAGTCGATAAGCCGGCTGATTGAATAATGTTCCCAAATGTTGTTTGGGTCCTCCATCAGGTGGAAACAAATCCCATGCCCAAAAGGAAAACGAAAGACACGTTTTATCATCTACTCCTATCCGGTACCACCGGGACACTTGGATCGACCAATAAACGTGTTGTCCGTCTTGTTCCGTAACGTGCCAAAGGCTGTGTTTAGATGCCTGAAAAAAATGGCGAATAAGAATAGGATGGTAAATAAAAAACTAATTATACTATTCCATTCCATGGTAGGATAATGTGGGCTTTTGCCTGTTTTCTACCTTTTGTGTTCGAATAAGAATAGGATGGCAATATACTATTCCATTCCACGTGGGCTGCCTGTGTGTTCATGGTCTATCCCGTCCGTCCAGGTGAGGTGTAGTGTGTGTAGCGTACAAATTCCCGGCTCCACCCACCTTTTGTGTGGTCTGTGGGAGGCGTGCAGGTCGTGGGCCGGTGCGGCCGCGCGTGCTTGACTTCCCTCCCATCTTCTCGGCGGCCGCGGCCGGCTGTTTGACGCAAATTAATGGCGCCATCTGTGGTTGGCGCCCCGCCGCCGCGCATCGCATGTTGTGGCGTGTGCATGTCTGCCTGCTGGACACACAGCAACATGAGCATTCAACACACTGCTACGACGCTCATGTTCCATTGCTCATCCATTACACACGCACCGGCCAATCCACCGATCGATCGTTCTCATGTCATGTGTAGGATGGCGGGTCAAATCGCATCTCATTGGGGAACTGAGCATAGCTCAGCAGAGGCCACCGGTCATCGTCAAGTTCGAGTCCGCCTGACGCATGATTTGATTTCCAAAAAAAAATCCTCGGGCCGCCCCCGGTCGTGTCAAAAGCGTGGTGTTCTAACCCATCTCACGGGTATGTGGGCTCCCACGTCCACAAAAGGGGGCTGGTGTTCGAGGATTTTTTCCGTAATCTAGTGAGAAGATCTTCTTCTTAATGAAATACTGGTGGGGACATTGTCACCCCAAGTCATGGTTTTTTTAAAAAAAAAAATCGCATCTCATCCGGTGTGTGTGTTTAGTCGCGCATGGTCAAATCATCTCGTATCTCCCTTGGCCAATGCCCATGCCGGTATACGTCCCTGTGAACGTGACCGATGCGTGCCGGTGCCGGGTGCCGCGTCCGTCTGTGCAATTGCAATTCATCCCTTCGATTTTTTCAAAAGGTGTCACAGTTACTGCCAGCTTCGATTGGCATGCCAGGGCCCACAGACTGCTCGCTACAGTATGCAGTGGAACATAACTACAGTAGGGAGTAGTTTAAAACAGCTCGTTCCTATAGTAAAAAAAAGAAGCTAGAGCTACAACCCCACTAAACAGAGCAAGTTTTTTCTAGGACGCGCATAATTCTTTTTTTTCTTCTAAACAATATAGTCTTATATAGGAGTATGCTCTAATTTAATATGCCCCCAATTCATAAGGTAGCAAAATAAAACTTATAGTGCCAGTAATATCACTATGCTCCAAAATACTATAGGACATAAGCTTTATTTTAACACAATAGTTTCCGTCGGTCAAATCTACAACCGTAACAACATCTAAAATGCCAAATTAATTAGTTTTATGAAATTCCCCAAGACACATACCTTGATAGTGTGTTTTATCACTTAGTACATACTCCCTGGGTATTAGGGGGCGGGGAGTTATTTTAGGGGTCACAAGCGTTTGCATGAATGATGCTTTAGGGGTTACGAGCGTTTGCACAAATGATGTCGTCCAACCTGTTTCAACCACCCTTTGGACGAGATTGCCCGCGTGCTTATTAACGTTTGCACAAATGATGTCGTTCAACCTATTTTAACCAACCTTTGGACGAGGATGCCCTCATCCTCGTTACTCACCTTGCGGCCCTCTTTTGTCATTTAACCCTTCGCTAGCCGTGACCTCATGTAACCAGTCCTCTACTCAATCCACTGGCCTCCCCCAAGTGAAATTCTCTTTTTGAATGAAAAAGGCGTAATAGGCAAAATGGTCCCTAAACTATCTTTGCTAGGCTCGGTTTGGTCCCTAAACTATGAAAACGTCCAATTTAGTCCCCTGAACTATGTGTTCGGCTCAATTTGGTCCCTCGAACTGTGGAAACATCCAATTTAGTCCCTAGACTATCCTAATCACCCCACATTCATCCTCGACAACACTATTGTGAAGACAGATGATGAGAAGAAAGAGACGAGGTGGGATTCTTGTAGAGTACCGTATTTTCCTCTATTTTCAAAATTACTTTTAAAATAGGTATTTAATTAGGGACTAATTATTAACCAAACACCAGAATCAAAAATATCATTTCATAATACTCAATTTTGTGAATTAATTATTTTATAAACCTAATTTCTAATTTAAATTTCAAAACCTATTTTTCAAAAAGTTTTAGAATTTAAAGATGGTTCAAAAAGTAAAGTTGGAGATTTTGAAAAGTTGAGTAACTTTTATTTTTGGATATTTTCATGTTGTTATATGATTTTGAAAGTAATTTTGAAAATAGAGGAAAATATGGAACTGCTACGATAACCGACCTTATCCCTTTCTTCTCGTTATTACTGGTGCTGTCCGGGATGAATATGAGCCGATTAGGATAATTCAGTGGACCGAATTGGACGTTTGAATAGTTCAAGGACCAAATTAAATTGAACAACATAGTTCAAGGACTAAATTGGACGTTTTCATAGTTAGGGGACCAAATTGAGCCCTAGCAAAGATAGTTCAAGGACCATTTTGGCTATTACGCCAATGGAAAAAAAAAAAAGCTACCCGCGAGGAAAGGAACCAAGGCCTTCAACCTCGAGCCTTAGCGCATGAACATACCAAGTTTGATACATGGGGTAAAGCCGCGATCGTATTTAATAGTGGCCAGCGGGGAAAAATACACCACGATTAATCAGCTGGCCTTGGTATGTTAAGTGTTGTCCAAACTGACTTTAGTTTCTAGTATGGAGGGAGTATTATAATACGTTTCCAATAATTAAATTCAATCAATGTATGAGTTTTTTACTTAAAATAAATTAAAAAACTTTAATTTGCAATACATAGACTAGAGTGCGATGAAAAGGATTTTTGGAGAGAGAGGAAGCTGAAATCACTCGAGAGAGGAAGCCGAAATCACTCAAGTAGAGGGACACATAAATTCATCGGAATTTGAATTACACTAGCAGTTCTAAGAGATAAATACTTATGAGTAATGTATTTTGTAATCTTCATCTGGTTATTTTTCATCTGAGTTCGGAGTTCTTACCCTTTGCATTGCGCCTTCATGTATGTTTCACATGCATTTAGTTAGCTTTAAGTTGTGTGTTTAGCATACACTGTAATATCTATTTTTATTGATATAGTATAAAAATTCAAACGGAGGCTAGCTGCAGGAAACAACAACTACAGATTGTCTTTTGGAAAAGTTGATGGCAGCAACTCCTCTTGTTCTTTTCTCTCCAACGTTAACTGATGGCAGCAACTAGATTATTTTTTTTTTATTAGTGTATTGGTTAAAAAAAAATTCAGTCGAGTTGTCACCACGCAGGCTGCTAATAGCTAATTAAGTGGCAGAACTGCCGCGTACACAGGCTTCCTCCACATCATGATGGTCCTTGACAAGTTCGTCTAGTTTACTTGTGTATTGATGACAATTTGTTAAATTCCCTCGAGGATCATCAGATATCCACGCAAGTAGGACTACTCTTTTATGTATTTGCTTCGCAGGTTGTATACAAAATCAAATTATCCACAAAAAGAATCCCTCATCATCCATAAAAGGCTAGCTAGTACTCTAAAAGGTTTTTCTCAACCGACATTCAGATGCTTTTTGGGATTGAGTAACAAATTGTAGGACTAGGATGAGCCAACTGATTTCGGCTAATTAAATAGTACTATTCTATAAGAGAGAATTAGTTGAAACAAACCGGATAAACAGGTTTTTTCTGCATCCTACTAGGCAGTCGATGTGAATGGAAATTGCAATGTTCCTAGAAAGACCTACCCCAGTATCTGCCCGTGGACTCAAAGAGTACACGACTGCTCCTCGATTTTGATAAGACCACTTGCATATATATACTTAGTATCTTGTTTAAGCCTCATCTAAACCCAGCTTAGTTGTCGCCAGACAGCATGGATTTGTAATGTCATCACTAAAAACAAGTCTACAAGTAAGTGGCAGCGCCCCTGCTTACGCGTCCGTCCCCCCTTGCTCATTGGCCCGTCTCCTCGAGGCAAATATTCTGCTGATCCCCTCCTCGTCACCGGGGAAGTCTATCTCACATGCCATAGATACTCTCGTCAGTTTCTTAATGCTTCTCAGGTTGCGTTTGTTTATGGGTCTGTTCCAACTCGAAGAAAGCTAAGATCGCAAAGGCATGGATCATCATTGGCTATTGGGATGGGATGGATGGGCACGAGCTACCACCGCCTATTGGTTGATAATATGATGGGAGCCAAACACTTGGGCGTTTTGCTGCAATTAACAACTGTTTATTTTTATACTCGCTCACTAATGATTTATGAATCTTTCTTGCGCAACAATTATTGTCTAATTGGACAAGCAAGTGGGGCACACGACCTACATGCCCATTTTGGACCCGCCAGATCTAACAAAAGAGCATAAAAAGTAGTATAAAAAGGAATTAGCATCTACACTTAATTAATATGATGTTTCGTAAAGAAATGTATTTTCTTTTACACTTTAGAAAAGTTTAACTTAAAGCTACTTACATTTTATAACAGAGAGGGCACTATATACCGCCTTAGATAACACACAACGCTGTAAAAACAATTCTAGTACACATGGTAACCATCACTTTTACGTATTCGAAAAAAAAAAAAACATCACTTTTTTATGTAATGGCGGACGGCGGACCCAGGAGCCAACGACCCTAAGCGTATACCCGAGCTCTAATGCCGGCTCATAATGAAGAATTTTTTTTAGAAAGGGACGGCAAAAACTTTGCGCGATTTCTATTAGATTTAAAAAAAAAAAAAAAAGGCAAGTGTCCCCAGTTTTTTCTTTGGAAAACCGGACCGAAAAACCATACAATTGAGAAGGGTAAACTACTCCACCCGCACACTTAGGCACCAAAACAACTCAACTTGTGCCAAACTGGCACCCACTCAACTCAACTTAGGGGAGTAAACCACTCACCTACCACTTGATGCTACAAAACACAACTCGACTAACAACAATGTGGATGGAAACAAGATACAGATAAGCACCGCTCGGTTGGATTGGGTCATCAACACGAGACTCCATCCTCGCCTTTCGGTCGGATTGGGACATCGACACAAGGCATCACGAAGAAAGGCACCAAGAACCACCACAACAGCCAACTAACTAACAACTCCACCCAACAAAACTCCTCCACCACCGGCAGCACCCACACAAACACAACCGCAGAAACGACGAAACAAGTGGCCCTGCCACGAGACATCTCAACCAAGTCACAAATCCCCAACGACGCCTTCAAGAAGGTTACGACGTCCGAGTGCCGCCGTCGCTTGTTCAAAGCTTCAAAAGTTGTGAGTCTGTGACCCCCATTGATCGTCTAAGCTTCATCGACTCTATTAATCAAGCGCCCGGATTGGTGGCTATATCTATGTCCAATATTAAAAGAGTACAAAATTCTTTCTTCCATCTCATCGTTGGTCCATCCGATCTTCTTTACTCCCCCCCGTTTGTCCATCAATCACATCTTTTGCTCTCTCGGTCCATGTTCTTACTCCCACCTTTCTTGCTTTGAGATTGAAGCAACAAAACCTTTTGTTTCCCCAATTGTCCATGAATCACTTCGTTTGGTCTCTGTGCATGTTATCTCACTCTCACTTCGCTTGCTTTGAGTTTGAAGCTACAAAACCTTTGTTAAGCCATACCACCATTGATCTCTTAGTTTGGCCGTTCAAGGCCGTTTGTGTCATTACACGTGTGCATGTGTGGCTCCTCTCCCACTTTTCCTAAACGCACAAGCGCACACAGCAGTACATACATACTTAACTTGAGAGTCAATTTCTTATCAAATTTGCATATATATGAGATTAATCATTTATTATGGGCCCTAGAATTAATTTGATTTAAGGTTCGGTGAAGCCCAACTAAATATAACAAAAATAGCTAGCCTATTATCATTAGCATGAACATCACATAACAAAATGCTCACCTTGTTGCAACCCAGGAACATATTTGTTACTCCCTCCGTTTCAAATTATAAGACGCTTCGACTTTTTTTTTTAGTACATTCATTTTTTACGCACTAGATAGCAAAATGAATGTATCAAAAAAGTCAAAGCGATTTATAATTTGGAACGGATGGAGTAGTTATGTATAAGGCAAATCGTTATCGAGACTATGCGACAAACAATCACATTATTGGAACGACAAAATTTTGGTATTCAATCAAAAACACAAAAATAATTGAGATGACAGTAACTTTTTTAAAAAAAGAAAACTAGCTTCCATTTTTTTTATTTTTTAAATGGCTCAAAAGTAAAAATAAGTTGATTTGTAGTAAGCTGTAATATCATTTTAGATCAGTTTATGTTGTTTGTCATGACGATATTCGACTGTAGATGTCGATTTTTTTTTCTATTTTATCAGAGAAAACTCCATCATTGAGTAATACTGCTCGTATGATCCATTGTTCCTATATATGTATGTGTGTCTCAATAACATTCGTTGATCCCAGTCCTGGTTGATCCTTGGCGGCCGTGGCAAATATTCCGTTGCAACTGCGAATCCATGAGCTAGGCAGTTGACAAGGCCATGCACCCCAAGCATGAGCAGCGAGATTAGACAAAGAGGCATGTTGCACGCACATACGTTGTGCAAGTATAATAATGTCACAGTTGCAGAGAGGAACAGTAGTGTGGCCTCACTTTTGAACTTTGATCGAGTCGGTAGCAGCACACACGGCAGCATGCAGCAGTGTACGTTTTCAACTCTGCTCCGACGACCCACACAGCCACTCGCTCACTCGCCGTCACCATTGTTTAGTCTCCCAAATCGTTTTGCTTGCCCATCTGAGGCAAAGATTCCTTGGCTGGCCAACAGAGCATTTGTTTTATTTGTTTGGAGGCTTCTCCTTCCAACTCCACCGACTAAATCCATGGGGAGATATGGCCGGGCCGGTGTACACGCTGCGCCCATCTCATCTTCGTCGTCGCCGTCGCCGGTCAAAAGAGCACAGTGCCGGTCTCCCATCTTTGCATCCAAACGATTCCGGGGCGTGGCGAATTAAGAGGCGACGTGTGGATAAGTGCAAATCTTGATGGAACCGGTCCATGCAATTAAACTACTAATCGTCGTCGTTCAATTGATCCAATCCCTTGCTTGTTTAGTCAATGTTGATAGCTGGATCTGGTTGTTACACTTATAGTTATAAAAAGAAATGACATTTCTATCTTAGAATGGTTGTATGGCACGGCCCCTGAAAAATGTCCCCAAATATTAGGCACTTGCTATTTGTTAGGAGTTGAGCTCTATTTTTGGTGCGCCTCGATCTTCTTGTTGACTACCTCGTCGGCAACCTAACTGTCCTTCCTAATCTTAATTTTGATGACTTGCCTACGCGCCGCCGCCAACGTTAGTGTGGGACATCCACCCACCCCTACCCTTCGTAATCTCAATTTCGGTGAGTTACCTCCTCTTCCTCGCCCTACCGACTTTTGCCAGCATGCTGTCTGGCCGGCGGCGCGGCCGCCAACCTCACCGCCGGACATCCAACCCTACCCCTTCGTAATCTCAATTTCGGTGAGTTACCTCCTCTTCCCTTGCGCCTACCGACCTTGCCACCGCCTGTCTGGCCACCGCCCTAGCCCCCTCCCTTTCTAACACTGTTGGGTATGGTTGGTGGTGGTGTCTGTTCCTTTGAGGCGCCCTGACCGTGAGTAGCATTTTTTACCATTATGAGTGAACTAAACAAACTGCGGTACGATATAGTGGTTTCAAAAGGTCAGAACGAAGGCGAATCACGTGTAAGAATCAGATCCATGTGGGGGAAAAAGAAAGGGCAAGATACGGGCAGCTGGCCGACGTTCTCTCCCTCACTTGATTAGTTGGCGCTGAGCTGAGGTTGGCAGTGAATCGTCGATACTAGTTTTATCTACTCCACTGAGCTGAGGACGGCGGTTATACTATGCTACTTCAAAGTCTAGACAGCATGAGCTCGATCGTATTTTTTGGACCGGCAACAAGGAAGGAATGATCACAGAGCACAAAGGAACAGGACCAACAAGATTATTAATTTCCTTGTCGATCTTTTTTTACTATATATAATATATAGTATATACTACACTCCATACTAGTACGCGTATGAGCAGCGATTGGCTCCCGGAGCTGCTACTTGGCAAAGCCTGGAAAGAACCTGGAAGATGAGATGGAACCTGGATCTTCCTCGATGAGCTACTAGAACTAGAATATACTCCGCCATGGACCACTGGGTGGTTGTGCGACTAGACTAGTACTGGTAGTACGTGTGACAACGTCAGTGTTGGCGTGGCCATCGGCATCGGCACATGCCTTCCCGGAACGAACCAGAGAACGTGTTGACGCAAGCAGCCACACAGAGAACGTACGTGGGTGCCGCAGCAGCCATCAGATGGGAACGCACCGGACGCCGGCTCTACTACGTGTCGCTGTCGATCGAGGTGGATAGGACGGATACACACAGTGTCGACACGCATACTATGTACCATGGCACACCATCTGCGTGCCACATAGGAAACCCTTTTCCTTTGGTTTCCTTGGCGTTGCGCGGGTAGATAGACACCACAAGCTGCTGGTGGCTGCCCTGGTCGCCCGACACGTCCTTGTCGCCGTTTTTTCTTTCAGTTTGGCTCCACCGGCCAGGTTAATAAGCTAAAGAAACTACGAACTTTAGGCCGTCGTCGTCGTAGACTAGAGTCGTAGAGTAAGAGGATCGAGGCAGCTAGTGATCGAGGCCAGTTCACGTCGAGCTAGCAGCAGCTCTACGCGACGGCGACGCCACCACCGTCGCGAGCGAGCACGCGATTACTGTAGTGAGTAGACATATAATAGTGACCGCCTGTCCCCCTGTCCCTGTCGTGGCATCATGCATGATCATGACGGGAGCAATGACGCGACGTACATGCCGTGTGCCCCGTCCCGACCCAACGCCGTCGCCAACGCGGGCGAACGAACGAGGTGCCGGCCGTGCCGTCCGGTCCGGACTCCGGAGGGCGGCCGCCGCGTTCTACTCCTAGCAATATATCAGGCATGCCACCCACCACGACGTCCTGGCCGAGTGGCCGGTGAACCGACGACGTGACGTCGCTCGGGGGCGCACGTGTCGGTCCGCGGGGCGCCCGGACGTGAGCGAGACGCTTGCCTGCTGCCTCGGCATACGCTTTCTCTTTACACGGGACCGTGACAGCCGACGCTAACGCCCATCTACCATCTACCGCGCCGGCGGCGCGTGGGTGGGGGCGGCGGGGCCGCCGCGCGCGAGGACAACGAGACCAGCCGGGATCGGAGGCGCGCCGCGCGGATGCATGTGAATGGAGCAGCAGCCTGCGTGCCCACGGCGCGCGCGCGGCGCGGCGTCGGCGAGTAAAAAAACCAGCGTGCTAGCTGCCCAGCCCACAAAGCACCGACGGTGGGGTGCGATGCGAGAAACTGCACTGCCTGCACGTAGTCTCAGCATCCAATTCCATCCTCTCGACAACTGTTTTAGTGTACCACGGTGCTAGTATTTGGTTATCATATTACGGTCTCTAAGTAGTGGCCTGTTTGAAACACAAGAATACAGAAGAGATGAAAGAAAAAAAAACCACAGGAACATGATTGAGTAAAAACTGAAAAACTATAGGATTCTAAATGTAGGAATAAATACTTTGAGATATTTGGAATTGAGGAAGAAAAACTACAGGAACATGACCGGTCATAGCAAGAGATCGAGGAGGAGCAAAGATTCATTTCCTTGAGTTGGAGTAGATGTTTTATTTCCTTTGTTTTGCACTACTATGAGAATTAAGCATTCTTTTTTTCTAAACACCATGAAGTGATTCCTTTCCTTTGGAATTTATTTCTCCAAAATTTCTTTAAAAATCCTTTGATCCAAACAAGTCGAATGCAAAAAAAAAAAATGAACTCAGAATCTGTTTGGTTGATAGTTGAAAAGTCCTAGGATTTTTTTTAGTCCTTGGACTTACACAAAAAGACTCTCCAAGAGGTACATCTAGGAACTTTTAGAAAAAAAAAAAAAAAACTCAAAACTCAAAACCAATTTCTTAGAATCTCTTGGATCTTTCCAATTTTCAAGAATCCAACTTTTGTAAACTAGGTGGGATCCAAATATGGTAATCTTTGCCTAGCATCTTTGTCCCCTTTTTTTTGTTGGAGTTTTAAAACCAAGAGGATGTTGATACTTAGCTTTTGCCAAATTCTTGTGACCCAAAGAGCAATAAGCGATGTAAAAACTAAGGATCCAAACACCCCACTAGTTTTTGCTCATAATCAAAATTTTATAAATTAGACTAAAGATGGCTTTTTTAATAATCTAGATTTGATCCAAACAAGGTCTAAAATCAGGTTAGGATTCTACATAATATAGCACGTATGCACACAATCTTAAAAAAACAACAAAAGATAGCACGTATGCACACAATCTTAAAAACAACAAAGATTGTGTTTATTCAAGATTTTAGGGCTGTGTTTAGAGTCGTGCCAAAGAATAACGATGGTTGCTCATGAGCCAAAACCTAATACTCCCTTACTAGAAAAATCGTATTTGGATAGTTTTTAAAGCATAACTTTTGAAAAAACCTAATACTCCCCGATTTGCCAAAGTTCAGGTTGCTAGGTAACACTGAAAAAAAAAGAGATGATGATGCACAGGTTCAGCTTCCTCACAAAACATGGACGCTCTGAATAATCATGCGTGCACGGAGGTAGTAATGCCCTCCAGATCACGTTTTTTTTCTTAAATACGCAAAAAGACTTGTGCAAGCAAAGCAAAACAGAAACACAGTGTGAAGAAGACAGTGTAGCCAATACTGATCTCATTAGGGATCTTTAGAGGCCTTGATGGAGGTGAAATCACGAAGACATTTCAAGCCGCCATCGAAAATTGGTGTGTTGACTTGCCTAGGCCACATAGAAGACTAAGACATGATTAGTTCTTTCTTGAATTAATGGACTACTATCTTCAAACGAGGTACCATCATCAATCGATGCTTAAATTTATTATAGATTAGCTATTGTTGTGCTTAGTTACGATGTCGTTAAAAGTTTGGTCTGCGTTTCATCCCACCTAAATTTTGTTTGTAGCTCCCACTCCCTCGCCAAGGGCGCAGGCGAGGTGAAGAGGCTGTTTGGTTCACGAAAAACTTTGCCACGATGAGTTGTGGCGGGCCATGCTGTGGCGGTGGCGGAGGCGGCCAAAACGCCGCCCAAGGTTCGGCGAAAAAGAAGCAGCTGCATGCAGATACGACAAAGCCACATGCACATGCGACAACCGTGGCGGCCTTAACTTCCGTCAAACCAAACGCATGCCATCGTGCGTGGCAGCCACCGGTGTGGCAAGGCGATTTATGGCCGGGAACCAAACAGCCTCGAAGACGCAACTACTCAGCGAACATTGTGTTCCAAGTATGCCTGCCTGCATGCTCGAGGGTAAATGGGAGGGAATGAGAAGATTCACTGATCACCGGACAAACGACGATACGGTGGGCTGGCAGCCATGATGGCCAGACCACAGATGTCCTGTCGTTTTGGAGGAAGACGGAGCATAGAGCAGTCATGTTGAAGATGAGATCTCAAAAGGCGTCGATTTGCACAAGCGCAGACCACTACCGTACTTGCACATGCCTGCCTGCCTGCCGAGGGGAACTGCAGAGTGCACTGGTAGTGCATGCCTGCAGGATGTGCGATGTGATGTGCCTAGCATGTCCCGGGGCCGTCGGGCTCGGGCGCTCGCTCCTCTGAAAGAACCGACGAGCATGCTCCGGCCGGCCGGCCGCCAGCTACTCACTACTACTCCTACTCTTTACACGTAACAGTATGATGGAGCATGCATGATCTTATCGCTGGAGCCGTGGTGCTTGCGTGTTTCCACTGAGGTCTCTTCTCTTGCTGGGCAGGGCAGCAGGCTGGACAGGTGCAAGATCATGCCCAGGAGTAATCATTAGATTTCCTTTGGAACTGCCGAAACCGCACAGAGGTGCCAGTGTGCAGCGGTACTACTACTAGCAGTAGCAGTATCAGTGAGAAGCGCCCAGCCGAACAGTGAATCTGTGACGGTGCATGCCGATGCAGAAGGGCGCCGAGCTGTAGAAGTCTTGCTTGTGAAGCCTAAGGTGTTTGCTGGAGTGTGCTTATGATGATTTGGAAGTCTTTCTTTTATTACTGTCATTTTATCATGTACAGTAGGTTCTGTGTGGTTTAGCGGTTGGTGTTAATCCCTCCGTTTTGCTGGAACCGTAAACGCTTAAACGATTTGGTCTTTTGCAGTGAAAGGCCGGGGACACCCTTGAACTCTTAAAAAAATGAAACACTAAGTATAGGTAAATAAAAAAAACTAATTACACAGTTTGGATTTACAATACGAGACAAATTTTTTAAGTGTAGTTAACTCATGATAAAATAATATTTATCACATAGAAACGAAAAAAATGTTATAATGTTTTTCAACTTCACTTTTCATCCCATTTTTAGTGTGTAAACAGTAAACACAGCAAGCTCGATATTTGTACAAAACTCTAGGAAACCATATAGAGAGGTGCCAGTGTGCAATGCCACTCGCACTAGTCCGGGCGTTCACAGAGCTCTGGTCAGGGCTCTAGCTATTGGCCTGCTTCGTGGAAATTGGAAATGAATCTGGCTTGGGGACACACAATAGTACGTCTCTGACAGGGAAGCGCCCAGCCGAATTGTGAATCTGTGATATGCATGACGATGCACAAGAGATTTGATTTCTTTTTTCATCGAAAACGAACTCTAAAAGCACGGAGTTAAGCTACCGAGGTCCTCAGATTTCAGTATAAAGGAATCTAACTTTATTTTCTCAAGTCTGATAAAATTTTTTTTAATCAATATTAACTTCAACCACGTTAAAAAGGGGTAAATATATATATAAAAAAAACTGGAATAGTCATTTTGTCCTTTAGCTATAGTTCGAGGCGCAATTTTGTTCGACACTTTTTAAAATGGATATTTTAGTCCTGGAATTTTTACGTTTTGTTGGGTTTCATGCTAGAACTATTAAGGTGAATGTTTCAGTCCTAAAACTTGGCTATTTGGTCTTAGTTTCATTCAACCATTAACTATCAAAGCCTTTAAACTTCAATTCTGGGCTAAACTTTTATCTCTTGTCGAAAAGGGTCGCACCTCAAAAGCTCTAGCACCTGTGGATATGAACTATACAAACATCATGATTGGCCACCATAGATGATGCTTCAATGCATGTGGAACCCTTTGTTTATAAACCAATAATATACCTCGTTTAAAATATAGGAAGGTTTTTTTTTGTCTTATGTGTTTTTGGTGTTACATGAATGAATCTTATACCACTGGGCAATTCACGCCAAATTTCTTGTGTTCCAAAGAACCCTACATTTGGAACCCTTTTGTCCGTAAACCATGGCTATAGGTGTTACGTATAGGGGTGAAAATGATTAACTTGCTTGTATTTCATATTGATAGGCACTCCAACCGTTTTTAGGTTTTCTTAGAAACACGACAAAAAAATGATAGCCTTGTTTCTCTTGTGACAAAGCAAAGGTTGTGTGCAGCTGCAACTTCACAACTACAACAACTTATTATTCGAACACCCCTGAATAGTTGTTTTTTTCAACCGCTTTTGCATTTTTTTTTTTTCCCTTTTTTTTTTTTGTCAGGAGGGAGTTTAACAATTAATACAACGTCGTAGTCATGTACCGAAATCGCAACAGGGGGGAAGTCGGCAAGTCCTCCGGTACGACGGCCCAGATCCGTTCGGTTGGTTTACGAAAGTGCCCAGATGTACAGGTTGGCCGTTGGGCCGGCTTGGGTTTGCCCCGCGTGCCATGAACACCTAACTCCGTACTTAGCGCTTTGGTGGATGTAGCACGGTAGACTGGTGCACGGTCAACCTGAACCATCGCCGGGGATCCGGGCGGCCGGCGGCGTGTGGCAGTAGAGCCCCTGCTTCAGCCATATCGCGTTTCCAAGCCAAAGCTGGCTCCGTCCCCACACACTTGAAAGTAAGTATACAGGTTTATGGCCTTCCTGGGCCTGGCGCAGCTTCTTCGGCCCCGTGCCGGATACTTGTTGGTGGAAGCCGAGCACGGTAGACTGGTGCACGGTGAACCTGAACCAATCGCCGGGGATCCGGGCGGCCGGCGGCGTGTCGTACTCGTAGAGCCCCAGCTCTCCCAGCAGGTCTCATAGCCGTAGCCTAGCTGCGCGCGCGCATGCAGGTGGTGTTAAATGCGCTGGATTTGACCGCACGCGGCCGCAGGCTTAGCATCCAGCGCCATGATTGATTTTTATCCTTGACTTGACTGGGCTCAACCAGCCTGCCAAGGTCAGTGGCAGGGCAGTCACTCGCCTCAGGCTATCAGCCAACCTGCTGCCTGCATGCATGGCCCATCTCCTACATCCGGCAAATGTGTGTTGTGATTTGTTAGTTAATGGGATCCGTCCGCCTCATTGGATTGGATCTGATTCATGATCAGCAAAGAAAATCCGACATGCTTATCAACAACAATGCCAGCAAATGTTCCTATCACGACCTTCAAAACTTGCACCTTACTAGTACGAGCTACGGACGGAGTAGTACGAGTATTACTCGGCACTGGCAAAATATGCGTGGATTGACGCGGTTAACTTCGCCGCCTCGTCACAAATGCACCTGCAAGGCTGCTGCGATCTGCAGTGATTCCTCCGTCGTCTCCCTGCTCGAGGTCGAGGCCAAACAGGCGCAGCGTCAGCCAAGACGGCATCAAGTTCCAACGTGCAATGAAACATTCCATCTCTCATCCCACACAGAAAATTCAAATTACCGTCTCGTCTCCTACTGTGCATGCTTAGCACTGTTGCTGTTCGGATCTGCTGGAACTGAAGTACTGTAACCATGATCTCATCACACCTGAATACAACAGAACACAATGCATTCCATATAGGGGTAACTAGCCAGGCTGACGAAAAACTCGAAGCTCGTTAGTTTGCTCGGCTTATGACTATTTCGGTTTCGACTTGACTGTCGTCTCATTAGGATAATGAACGAAGCCGAAGCTAGGATTTTAGCTCGATTAGCTATAACGAGCCAATTCAGAATTTCATCTCTCTAGTGCTGAGCAAGCAAAACAAGCTACACATTTAGAGAAAAAACAACAAAATATATATTGATGATGTATTACTTTATGCGTGCATTATATATGTTACCGCATATTAAGTTTTTTTCAATTTAAGATGTCTAGATGTATTACTTTTTTATATTATTATTATTTTTAAACCTTAGATAAATATAATATTTATATTTATGTATTTTTTTTTTTAACAAGCGGGTCGAGCTTTTAACGAGCCGAACAAAGCCGGACTTTTGGCTTATTAAGATAACCAAGCTAGCTCGTTATCCTACTGTGAGCAGTCGGCGAAGCTAGCTCGTTATCCAACTTTAGGCCGAGAGTGTACCTACTCCCTTGTGCCCGCCACTGCCGAGAATCCATAGAGGACTTTGACTAACCACAAAACCAAGCACTGAACCATAAATGCGCCGCCTAGCTATTACCATCCAAAGAGGAAAGACTTCGCGTTTGACGGCGAGGAATGTATACTTGGAGCTATGCGGGGGAGGTCAGTACTCACAAGTGAATCTTGATTTAGAGCATCTCCGGCCAGCCAGCTCAAAAGTGAGCCTCTATTTATAATTTAGGAAGTAATTTACAAAATTTGAATACTGATTTAGAGCATCTCTAGTGGAGGGTCCCAAACTAAAGCCCCCAAGCAGGACATGTTCTCCGCGCGCCTACGAGGACCCGATCTTTGGTTATCGCGACACGTCTTCCGCCTCCTCAACACCAACACCCTGCGCCTCGTGTCGTCGACCGTTGTGCCACCATACCCGTCAGCTATAGGTCCGCGTCGGGAGGCCCTCGACCCCCCCTCCGAGGCCCGCTTCGGCCGGTGCTTCGCGGTGGCAGTGGCGGGCTCACGGCGATGGCGGCGAGATGGCGGCCAAGGCCCCGCGATGGCTGTCTTGGACGGGAGGCTGGCGGATCTAGCGATTCTTGGGCAACTTTGAAGCCCGGCCGAGGCGCCCATCTAGCTCGAGGGGATGCTGCGGCGAGGCGGCGGACTCACCGAAGAAGTGCCGAAACGGCGTGCGAGTTGACGGCCGGCAGCATGGTGAGATTATGGCGGCGGACCGGAGGGCGTGGTCCCGGCGATGCGCACCATGCGTTGGGGCGCGACGAAAGCAGCGGGTGGATGGAGTTGGACGGCGTGGTGGGAGGTTCGAGGCGGCGACAAACCGTGGGAACCCTTCGGTGACCGTGTGCGCAAGACCCGGCGGCGTGGGCGCGGCGCCTTTGCGCGTCGCTAACAAGAAAGCTCGTGCTTTCGAGCACCTCGCCGGATGGACACCGCCTCCGGGCGCGTAGTTCATGTGAGCGCCCGAGGTCGCCTCTTTAGACGCTGGACACACACGTGGTGCAGCACTGGGAACACGCCTCCCTCGGCCGGGCCGCCCTCGGCTAAGAGCGAGGGCGGGCGGCCTATCCCTAGGCTACCGCTTCGGAGCGGTGACGGAGATGGCGGTGGGCGCGGTCTGTCGTCGGAGGGAGGCGTGGGGGTATGGCGAGAAGGACTATGCACGAGATTATAAATTTGAGGGGCATGTAAAATGAGAGTTTATTTAGAGGCTACATTGAGTTGATTTTTTTTCCTCAAGCCCCCTAAAATTTAGGGTAGGGGTTTAAGTATGGGCTGGTTTGGAGTTACTCTTATAGGGCCCGATACTATAATACCACGCATAACATCAAACCGATAAAATAACATGCATATTATGACAAAATAAGGTTTTCGCAAAAGAGTAGTTAGAGCATCTTCAACAGTTTTGGTAAAGCGTAGTTTGCATTCTTCAAATTTGCCAAAAATATGAAAAAGTGGTCTCCAACCGGTTTACAATTTGGATTGGCATTTTGGGTGAACTTGGCATTTTCCGCAGGAAGACTTCGCATATTTGTCAAGCCGCTATCGACTTGGCATTCGTTGTTCCGTGTGTCCACGCACGGCACTCCCGCGCGGAAGAAGGACTCCTCCCGCGGCATATATCTTCCCGCGACATCTTTTCTTTTGCCGCCATCGTTCTTTGCCGCGAGGGCTCTAGGGGATCGCCAGCGCCGTTTCCTTGCCGTGAGGGCTCCTGGGGATCGCGCCGCCGTTCCATCTTCATCAACGCCCGGACTGAGGTACCCCATATGATCTTCTCCTTTGTACACGGTATGCATCTGCTAGCTAGGGTTCCATAGATTGCAGCAGCTGGAGCGCAGCAACAATGGCCACCAACAGGGCTGCCGCGCGATCGTGTCTTCTTGTTAATCTAGCTACTGATCGATGAGATGCATGTACATATCAAAAAAAAAAAAAAATGAATAAGCATCAGGTGTTGCTGCAACATGATCGATCGATCATGTGTAGCACCAGGTACTGCATGGAAGAAAAGCCCGCGACTGCCGCGCCTTGAAGAAAAAGGTTGCGACTGCCGCATGGAGAAAAAATTTTGCGGCAAATTGAGTTGTTTCCACAATTTGGTAAATGGCAAGTCAATTTTGCAAAAACTCTGAGATGACTTTTATTTCTACTTGGCATTTCGTTTTTGGGAGTTGTGGCTACAACCAATGGTTGTTAAAAAAATAAAACTTGGAGACGCTCTTACCTCTTAATGTTCCACTCTACCTATTCACGATCCTCCATCTTATGAAAGTAAACTCTCACATCTTGATTGGAAATTATGTTTAGAAATTCGGTTCACCGAGCATACGATACAATCATTCATAATAAATACATCTTCAATACGATTTCTCAGTATTTTCTTCATAATTTTTTCAATGGAGAAGCACCTCGCAGTGGTGATGAAATTAAAAGAAAATGTTGTTGACTAATGCTTTTTTTTTAGAATCTGAGTTTGGATTGTATTGCTGAAAAAAAAATACCTATAAGACCTAAAAATATAGATCGACTTGATTTTGTTAATAGAAAATTGTATAATTGGTATTTGTGGGTACCTTTTCTAGATGCTTAAGAGAGTAGGACAGCCGGAGAACGTGAGACCAGAAGAACAGAGCTACTGAGTCTGAGCGGCGGCTGAGCGGCGGCCTGCCCGCACCTGCATGCTGGGGAAGGCAACATATGGATGGCCTTCTCCAATTCACGTATGCGGCCTGCGTATGGATATTCATGCATCGGATGGGCTGAGCACATGCACTGCTGTCGCTGGGCTGAACAGATGGACTCCGTACTGCTACTGATGGGCCAGTACTGGGGTCTCACGTAAATTTTAGTGGGGTACAAGGAAGGTGTCGGTGTGTCATCGTACTCGGACCACGACGCTTGAACTTGCCTTCGCCCAAAGTGATTATTGGGAAAACCCGTGCAGACGTCGTGATTTTTCTTCCAGCAGTTTGGCGTTTTAGAGTTGTCGTTTG
The DNA here is from genome assembly GCA_015847255.1 of Hyparrhenia diplandra. Classification (NCBI taxonomy): domain Eukaryota; kingdom Viridiplantae; phylum Streptophyta; class Magnoliopsida; order Poales; family Poaceae; genus Hyparrhenia; species Hyparrhenia diplandra. The sequence goes on from JADLZK010013047.1 coordinate 171,192, forward strand.
GCGCTATTTGTCAACTCCCATTTCAAAAATGCGAATAAAAAAGGCCTCCTCAACGGTTTGGCATTTTTGGTTTTGAGGCGGGCGGGGAAGGCCTCGGCCGCCGAGGACATCACGTCGTCGCTGGAGCGGATCAGGGTGGCGCTCGAGATGGCCGCGGCGCTGCTACGCCGCCGCGTCGTCGTCCCTGTCGTTCCGCGCGGAGTCCGGCCGCCGCCGTCGTGAAGCATCGTTGGTTGCCCCCTTCGCGGGATCAGTTAGGGTTCAGCGGTGCCGCGCGCCATGTGCGTCTGTTCAATGGATGGACTGAATTCGAGGTGCATGGTATTGTGCTCGTGTTCTTTGGCTGTATGTGCATGGCTGATCCATAGCTAGAAAAAAGTTGCGTGTATGTTATGGTGAACTTGTTTTGATCCATAGCTAGAAGAAAGTTGCATGTATGTTTTAATGCTCGCTGATCTTGCATGGATTGGCTTGTTTTATGTCGCCCCTGATCACCATGTCAATTTCAGCGCTGGAAAACAAGGTTCACAGATGGAACCAACTACCTCTCCCTCCCCGCCCCACTTTTCTACCATTTGCCAAAACCAAAATTGCCAAACTGTCAGAGAGCTTTTTGACTTGGCATTTGGAATGGGGAGTTGGCAAAATAAGGTCAAATGACAATTCCAAAAATGCCAAACTGTTGGAGTTGCTTTCCATGCACCTAATCGCCCACTCCTTATCCTCTTGTTCTCAGCTTTTGAAATAAAAGACTTCCTTTGCATCCATAAATGTTTTCAGTTTAAATTTGAAATTCCGCACATAATGCACCATTTTTTTATAATGTCTTCACCTGAGTTAAACATGGTCGACCCAGTCCTATTTTTCCTTTTGAACAAAAAAACACTCTTTTTTATGATAGATGCTTGTAAAACTTGGAGGCAAAATGGGTTTTGTTAACATTCACAGTTTCACACTGCCGCTCCTCAATTTTCTTGTGCTATTGCATTTGAACGAAAAACACTCCTTTGGAGTTTTCTTTAAATGCCTAAAAAAACTGTGTACCTTTCGAGTCGATTATGCAAGCACTGTATGGCATGGTTGTAGCCTAATATGCTTGTACCAAAAAGTTCTCACATCTTAGCCACTTTTTCACATCTACCTTATTTCATTGGGAATTTTTTTTTGTAAAACGTGCTTGCTAAATCATTCTCAAAATTCATCAATTATAGTAAAATTGCACAAACGTAGGAATATGAAACTACCATTGTCCAAGTGCGTGGATCTAGTTTGAGTAAGGGACAGTGAAACACACTAAGCCACTAAGTTATACATCCTTGTAGGAATTATATAGGCTCACGGTGTGACTAAATGCATTATGAAATCAAATATGTATGGCAATTTCATGGAGTTACTCAAGTGTTCAACAGGGTGCATGTTCGGTTTCATTGAACAATGTAATTAGAACACAAACGATCTTCATATATTTTGGACTTTCAGAAACACCCAACAAACTGAACATATATCTTCAAACTGTGATTAGACGTCAGTACCTTAAAAGACTCAGCCTTCTTTTTCCAACATATAGAACAGAGGTACGGTGTCCTAAAAAACATCATAGAACACACAGGAAACCTCAAACCTCTCAAGTCTTACCACCACTGCCACAAAAAGATTCAATATAGCAGAGTAAACACAGTTAAAATAGAATGAACAAACTATCAATCTCAACTGGAGACTCCCCATTAGAATGTCAGGGTAACATAGTAGGTCCTCGAAACAGCTAACATTATTACAACCTGAGCATAAAAATTCAGCAATCAAGGCGCAGCTCTGACTGTTTACCTTAAGATAGCTACCTGATCATGGATATTTGCCCAAAAGGTACATAACAAGAAATGTATAAATCGATAACAATGGTAAGATCAGCTAACAAGCACGGCCTACTGCGGACTGAGAGGACAGCACAATGACAAGCTCCCGCGAGAAAAGGTTCATAACAGCAGATAGCATGCTGCACTCCAGGTTCGGTGTTTACAAATTAAGCATAACATGATTAATCCTTAGTCATCATCACAGGCACCAATAGACCACCATTATACGATGAGAAAAGTACTGATGCTTAGCAGCTTCCATTATACCAGATAACACTACAAGAACACCAGATACAAATTATCAAAAGCATTTAG
>JADLZK010013048.1:0-198645 GCA_015847255.1 Hyparrhenia diplandra
CATAATGCTATCCAAGTAATAAATAATAATGTTATCCAAGTAATAAATACATATAACTTGTCATTCAGCAAACATGAGTATCATTAATTTATTGTGTGAGCGCATTGGATAATCATGACACACTTGTCATAGTGAAAAGGATTGATAGCATGGCCATCGAACTCATTCACACTCTAACATGGTCCAAACTGGATCATCCAACTGATCTCTCTGAAGAAATCTACAATACCACAAAACGATCGAGCTGTGACATGTTACAAGATACAACACATATACTGTAGAAATCAAACCTACCAAGTACAAGTACCAAAGGAAATACAGAAATCTTTCAATCTTACATGGCAACCGGGACTGGACAGGAAACATTGATCAGATGGACAGATACCATATCATCCCGATGGAGAGCACAATGACGAATTTTGAGATCAATGCCAGGAGAAATTCACCCCTGCTCAGCAGCGGACCTTGTGGCGAAACTCGGGTGTTGCTCCAGGCTCTCCTTGAACACATGCCGCGACACGATGATGGTGTGCTCCGGCGCGCCCACGGACTCCACTGTCCTCGCCCTCCTCGTCCTCGGGTTGTACACCAACGAGGCCGTCATGGTTGCCCGGGATGGCGGGGCGCCTTCCTAATCGTCACCGGCCCGCGGCCACGCTCTTGGGGGGCGGCGATTTGGCTCCGGCGCTTCTTCCCACGGCGTGGGAGCCGGTGCGGTGCTCCCACCTCCGGCATTGTAATCCTCGAGGAACCCGAGGAGGTCGGCGTGCTCCTCGTCCCGAAGTCGACGCTGACGAGCCCGCCCTTCCATGTCGAACACCGCCGTGCAGGCGGCGGTGGCTGTCGGCGGACCGCCATCCGGATGGAGCGTCTCCGGCAATGTGTCGAACACCACCATCTGGCGTGGTGCTCGCACATGACGCTGGCGTGGCGACCGATCTGCCGGCGACGTGGAGAGCCCGCGGGGGTCGTCCTCGGCAAAGGTGGTTATCCCCATGTTCTCGGGAAGCTCGGGGGTGCGGTACACCTCCCGTGGCCGGTGATGGCCGGTGGAAGGGATGAACCACCAGCTTGAAATTTGGCGGCGCATAGCGAGGCCCGTACTCGCCGGATGGCTGGTGGTAGTAGAAGGCGTGCGCGTCCCGCACACTATCATGGGGGGTTCGGGAATCGGAGGAAGTGGGCGGAGGTCGACCTTTGCCGTCGTGGGGGGAGGAGGAAGGTGCGGGACTTGGAACGGCCGGACACGCCATTGCCTGAGAAGACATGAGGGAAGGAAGGTGGTGGACTCCTTGGGGTAGCGGATGAGCGCGCGGTCGCCTCATCATCGCCATCGGAGGCGGAGGGAGATAGGGGGCGAGGTCAACGGGGCTCGTCCGTAGTACCACTGGCCCGGCGATCTTGGCAGCTGCGGCGAGCGATATATTGTACGGGACAACGTCGGCCGGCCGGGAGGGCGCGTGGGCGTCTTGGTGGCGTTGGTGGTGATGCGGCGCCATGCCGTGACGGCGGGCCGGCGCCCGGGAGGACGGATTTGCCGGCAAGCGGAGGAGGATGTCGGTTATGGTGTCGTTGGAAGGTGATTGATGGGCGTCACTTCGTTCTGTCTCCATTTCGTTTTCCCGCCTTGTCCATCCCTATTCGGCCGGCTTTGAAATGGAAAAATGCTTCTCGTTCACGGTTCACCCACCTTCCACATTCTTCTCCCTTTTTTTCTTCTTGATTAATAAATATCTCAACCTGAAAATGTTCAAGCGAAAATTCTTATATTGCTACAATAAGGAATGTCTTGTTCCTCAAAGGCTCAAACTCTACTCTATAGAGTTTACCATTCAAAAGAGGCGACAAAGTTCAAGTTCTACAAAAAATTCAAAAACTACTACTAGTAATGCTTAAACTTCTAAATAAATAGAAATACTTTAAAATGAGCATGCCTAAGTGATGATGGAGTGTTTTGCATTGATTGTTCTGACCGTCCTCCTTTTCCATCAAATGGTCATTACTACCCTTCTTTTCTCCTTGTTTTGTGTCTCACATGGAATTTACTCTTCCTTATTTGCTAGCCAAGATGCTCTCAACCTCCATTTGGCGCTCTACACCGCCCTTATTCTCCTATCTTTGGCGGATTACGTCACTAGATCCATGACATCACCTTACCCATGTTGGTTCCTCTTGGATTGATGGATGGCCCCACTGATCTTGCCACTAGCCATGCTTTTGCTACCATAGCTAGTCGAAGCGTCCCAGCGGTCAACACCCCCACCACCACACCGCCTTCCCCTTTCATCTCTAACAACTCCCATCACCAGATCCATAACATTACCTAGCCATCGAGTTAATCCCTCGATCTTTAATTAATGCTTCTACCCTAGTCTTGCTACTAGTTGTCCTCTGCTACTCTAACCAACAGCGTAGTCTCAACCCGCCCGCTAGCATGTACCACTGTGATTCCTCCCCCTTCTGTCCTCAACAGATCCCATCACCAAATCCATGACATCACCCTCATCACCATACTAATCCCTCTTGGGTTGATATCCCCACCTCAATCAGTTGTCTTCTACTACTTGCCAGTGGGTCGCCTCACCTACAACCTCCAGCACCACGCCATCCTCCTTAATTGACCCCTCCCCCCAAGACTTTCTCCTATGGACGATTTATCGAATCTCGTGCCCCCAAATCACAAGCCCAAACCCCTAGCTCCCAAATCATGAGAGAATAGGGAGTCCAAAAAATTTGTGTTGTAGGATGTAGAAATACTCGATTTCGGTTGCAATCCTCAAGTGAAAATAGAACAATCGAAACTTGAGTTTGACTTACCTCCTTCCTTTCGTGCGGCAACGTTGCAACTCGTCCCCTATAGCGACAACAAAGATGGAGCTTTAGGAGATCTGGAGGCTTCAAATGAGGTTGTGTAAGAATCGAAGTATATGAATAAGAGAAGAAGATGAGGAATGAGATGGGAAAGGGACCTAGAGCCCAATATATAGCATTAGTGAGAAGATTGTTCACTCAAAATTAATTATTTCTATATTGATGCTAGCTATTTCATATCGTATACGTCACACAAGGTTTCACGTGTGACGATAGGGAGGTGTGGGTCCCATTGTAGCTCAAGTCGTGCTTTGGTTGTCCCTTTAGCATAGTCAAGCAAAAAACGTGAACTTGCACCAAGCACCCACCGAGCCTCCATAAGAATTTCACTATATATATATATATATATATACACAATGTACATTCAATCGATATGCATCTAGACATAACGTATGTCTAGATTCATAGCAAATTCAGTGTAAAAAGTCAAAGTGACTTATAATAATGGAATGAGTACATTTTATCTTTAGGGGCATATGGGAACTACCTTGTGAAGGATCTAGTTTAAGGCCTATTGAATCTGCCAAAATCGGCCCTGTATTTCCTATAGACACTATAGAAATAAACCTAGATAGTTTCCATATAACTAGTCAGTCTTTTTTTTTTTGCAAAAAACTACACAAAGAAATAGAGTTCCCCATGCTTGTTCTACCATGAACCAAACTTGGTATGTTTTTGTGGTATATGGACTTATTTTTGTTACATTAATTGTTTTTTTATTTGATTTGATAGGTTGTGTACCTCCTAGTGAGTGTTTTCTTCGATGGACTACCAGTTTACTTCCTAATGAGTGTTCGTATTTTGTATACGGATACGTGAAGTCGGTAGGTCATTTTATAGACACTAAACTTGCTTAGTAGTCCACCATGGGAAGACCCACGATGGTAGATTTGTCGAGGGTACACAAGAGAAAGACCAAGAAGGCGACTAGAGACACAAGAGTTAGTATGGGTTTGTGGCCTCGGAATGGCGTAAAACCTACATTAATGAGTCTTTTTGATTAGTTATCGTATGAGATGAGGTGAAAAACTAGGGTGGTCCCTACCCCCCTTATATAGTGTTCATAGTGTTTAGGGTTACAAATTTATCTCCCAACGATTGGAAATGTACGATCTATTACAAATTACACATGATTGAGGTCTATCATATCAGATTGTTGTCTTTAGGATATCCTCTAGATGTCTCGCGGTGTGCGACGACTGGTGCCTTGACCCACAATCCATCATGGCGTGGGCCGGGCCGCCCATGAGGTCGTGTCCCAAAGTAGTCCGCCATGGGTATCGGGGTGGTATCCCATCACGGTCATCGTCTCTCGAAAGGATCATCCTCCTTATCCTCCTACACCTACAAACATCGCTTCATGTCTTATAACGAGAACCAAAAACTCATGTGCGAGCCCCACGGATCCATTGTGCTGGCGTGCGTTAGAGTCTTATGAGCACCGGGCGGTCATGATGTTGTGGCGCTATAGTTGAAAAAAAAAGTATAATGAATTAAAATGGTTCTAGTTGGAAAAATGTAAGAAAATATAAGAGAAATAAATAGTGAATTTTGATCATAGGATTTACACCAAGTTTACAGCTCCCAATAAAAAGTGATCTATTAACTTCTTTACTTTTTTTAAAAAAAGAAGCACAAATTTGGGCGAAACTTTTAAAAGTAAAACCCATATAAAATTAAAATCAGATTTAAAAAAATATGATTCAAATTTTGTTAGGTTCCTTTCAAATAGAAATGACAAAACACATGCTACACTTTGAATGTTGATTGCATATTTTATATGGTGGAATTTAATATATTTATGTACAAATTTGATGTGCTGAAGAATTCTGTAAAATTTATTGTAAGTTATATCAATGTGACATTAAAGTAAAAGTTTCATTAGCGAGTTCAAAGTGATGTACTCCCTCGGTTCCAAATTATAAGGCGTTTTGACTTTTCTAGCCACGTTGTATTTGCGATGCACATAAACATACACTATGTCTAGATACATAGTAAAAAATAATGTATCTAGAAAAGTTAAAAACGTCTTATAATTTGCAATGGATTTAGTAGTGTTTATGGCGTGCATTATTGTAGGTTGTGTATGAGCTCCAAAATTACGAAATTTTGTATAGTAAGCTGATGCCGTACATGATTTCTTGGATCATATCTGATGTACCGTAATAAAGCATGCATGATGCAAAATCAGAGATGCGGCCCCATGGGGAATTATAAATTTGTAACGTAACGGTCTGAAAGGACTTAAGTTCAAATCAAAGGTAGACCTGATTCAAATCAGAGGTAGACTGGATCGTAGAGCAAGTCAAAGGGACATCGCAAGCATGGCCAATACGTAGTCTACTGCACCTGAACACGATCATTCGGTCTTAGCAGTTGGAGCACTGCAACTAATCCATGATGCAATCCTACAACTAACCTTTCCCTTTGATTGTTTTGTCTTGCTGTGCTTGTCATCCTGCTAAGAAAAGTTACCCTGACAGATCCATTTCGTTGTAGTAGTTGGCCTGAAAGGAAGCTCAAGGAAATGAAAATTCCAGTAGGAAAAGAAGAAGAAGAAGAAGAAGGGTCAACCGTAGGATCGCCCCCTTGTTTAGATTGCTAAAATTTGTAAATCAGTATGTAACATCGCACACTATAAAGACGTTTCGTTTGTTAGTGGTAAATATCATACTATCATCGTAGATGCAGCCAGGCTCAAAAAAGAATCGCCTCAAAATGTATATCTAAACCTCTTGTAATTAGTTATTTTTTTTTACATACATTTAATACTCCAAACATATGTCTTTTGGTGTATTTAATGTGATGTGATGGAGAGAAAGTGGAAAAAAAGTTTATAAATTTTAGTAATCTAAACGAGGCCCGCTAATGAAATGCAGTGTGCTGGGTGCAGTGTCACTGTGTCAGAGCCTCATAGTCAGAGCTAGGAGCACCATACTAGTGTGTGCGCGTGGGACCAGCATGTCAGTCACTAGTCACTGTGCTAGTAGTTCTCAGTTCACGGCTTGGAGAATTTGGCTGAAGGTGCGACAGAATATACCCGGGGAGAAAGGGACAGGGAAGAGGACGAAGAACGGGAGGATATTATCATTCACTCATACTCCGTGGCAGGACAGTTTAATACTGCTGATAAGACTGTCCGCAATCAAATTCCTCTATTTACTCATCTATACGTCTTAGTCATCAAGATTTTCTCTTTTTACAGCAAATTGTTTTGATCCATCACTTCTATATTATATTTCTACTCTATACCAACGACCAGATGGGGACCTACTTATAATTTTATTTAAATGTAGTTTTGAAGGATTTATTGAAACGAATTTAATAGTGTAACCGAAATTTGATTTAGCCTTTTAGTTTGTGAGATATAACAATTTTTTTGTTTCTTGTCAAAAAAAAAACATTTTTTGTTAGCTGAAATAATGGGCCCACTACTGCCGCTGCATGCGCTGCCATCTCTCTCCTCCACCCTCTCTCACGCACTTCCCCGCGGGTCCGAGCCCACCAGATAGCGCAGTTGCTGGACAGAGCCTGGACAGCGCCACAGATTCCGGGAGCGAGGTTGTGTGGGGGTGTTTTCACGGACTCCGCTGCAGACCTTTTTTTAGTTCTCGGGGAACGACCGATTTGGTCGTTTGTGGAGAGCCTTGCTGAGGGGGAGGGAGTGCACGCGGAGGGCCAGGCCCAGCAGGGAGAACGGGAACCAAACACTGTCACGGTGCATCCCGAGAGCCTGGTTCCCTTATATGCAGGGAACCAAACACGTCTTAAACAGCTGAGGTGGAGCCAGGTGGAGGAGTACCGAACAGGATAGAGGTACCAGTGCAGATAGGCTAATACTAGTGAATTCATCTTCAATCATGCACACACGCGGAGGATGACACGACACGATATTTATCCCCTCACAATATGGAAAGTGGAGCACATTTTTGGAGGACAGTGGCGTATAAAATCCCTAGTACAAAAATATGTATGAAGTGTCCACCAATAGATTATCTCCAGTTTGGGTGTCCGATAGTTAATTTTGCCTTTTGTAAATACTTATATGAAGTCATTTGGATTTTGGAACAAAGAATTTGGTCTTGACAAATCTTATGGAATTACTTGGGATGGTTTGGAGGAATTCTCCAAGATGTTGAAACAGTGTAGAAAGTTTGCTTGATTTGTTTGGCACGCCTCTAAGCAGTTTCGACTCCATACATAGCCATGTGTCGTGAAGCAAAATGGCTTTAGTTGTAACAAGATATACTTTTTTTTGGCAACAACAAAGATATATTATATTAATACAACAACTATTTTACAAGAAGGTCCTCCGATGAGAACCAAATTACATTAAGGTCCTATATTGCAGGAAAGAAAGGAAGTAAAGTCGACGGCGATGATGCAGATGATTCCGGCGGCGGGGGGTCACAGGGGCATCACAGACGCATACACCCGGATGAATTGACCTCACAGAGCGAAGGTTGAAGTTGGGCTGGTTAAGCTAATTGTGAGGTCGCACGCCGGCGACAGAAGAATCCTATTAAAATCGTCGATGGCGGTAGAAGAGGAAACCGGATCCGATCCCAAGTGGAGGTCAAATCGGCGAACCAACACCCGAAGAGGTGCCACCTTGCTGAAGAGATGGGCAGTGGAACCGGAGGCTGTTGTATGGAGGTGGAACCGGGCGACGACGAACATGGAACGGGTGAGAGCAGATCTCGACAGCGGAGGCGGGTGGAGGTGGAAGGTGGAGTGAAGAAGAAGAAGAAGGAGATCTTGCTGGGTAGGAGAGCAAGGCTAAGTTTATTTATGCTAACCTTGGAACCAACCTCGCGACGGCGAGGACGAAGATGACGACATACGCACCACGATGAAGGCGACAAGACAAAGCGCAACACGAAGGCCAGAACACCCATATGGGACTCACAACTACTACTAACTATTAGATCTACTTTGAAACTAGAGGGGAAGGGGGGGCACCCTGCCTTGCCTGGTGATCGCCGAAGTCAAGAGTGAGGGGGGCCGGCTGGATCCGGGCCGAGTTCGCGAGGAGGAAGAGGAAGACAGGTAGTTGAGGAAAAGAGCAACAAGATATAATTGGGAAAGTGGAGAGAAAACCCGAGAAGCCAATGTTTCGTGAGCGGTGGCTTTTCAATGGTGGAGCTGGAACCGGCCAAAGCCCCTCTAAAATAGGGCATGCGTATCACCTTCCTTTCATCGAAATTCTATGCTTTTACCGTGCTCCAATAGCTAAACAATTCCTTTTTATGTAGGATTTAAAAGCATTTTATTAAGCTATTTATACTTTATAAAATTTCTTCTACACTACCAAAAAAGAAGAAAAATTACCGACACATGCATCTAGGCCGGGCCATCCCTCCTGTGGCAAATGCAGGGCAACGCAATGGTTTTGCAGCAGTAACTCCGAGAGGTGTGCAGGTGGCGCCGTACGCGGTTATGAGCGTGGGCGAGGAGCAGCAGCCCGGCGGACGAATGGGTGGTGTCCCCGGCGTCGAGGGTGGTGGCTCCGTGCTCCGTCCAATGGCCGAGCACCCCACACCGCGAGCTGCCGGTGTGTAGTGCAGACATGTCCGTCTCTTCCAAGGCATCTCCCTCCCCATCTCCTCCTCCTCCTCGGGATTCACCCATGACAAAGTTTCAGAGATGGACACTGACTGAAAGAAAGAGAGACATCATGGATGAGTTGGTGACCTTCTGCTGCTCGTCGTTTTCTCTTGGACCTTTCTGGCAATAGGCCACAGGGCGCTAAGTACGTGTACTGTAACATGATTTTTGTTTTTGTTGTTGGGTCAATTCGCATCCTCTTTCGTTGTCGTGAATAAACATATTAGTCTCGAGAGCGACTGTTGCGTGTCAAAGGGAGATTACCCTTGCCTTGAGGCTACCTTTCCTTCAGCTCTCCTCCATGATTCATTCAGCAAGAAATTCTTTTACGTGGAAACAGGCTTTGATCCCAATTTTGTGTTGAAAAGAGGGTACTATGTGCATGATTGAAAGCACATATATACATAACTCTCCCCTGCTTGTTATTGCCCTTTTGTTTGTTCCCTTTTGCAGTTTGATTTGATAATCCCATGCATACTAATAATGCATTAGAGGCAACCTGTCTGTCTCTGTCTCCTTCCCCATGAGACAAAACCCCAAGGGCCCTCCAAGTGCCTGCCCCTCAGCTTTTATATATTCTTTTCATGGCTGTGGTCACATCCCTAGAGAAATACTATAATATAAAGAAAACATCTCTCAAGAACCAACATGCATACAATATATATATAGAAGAAAAAAAAAAAAAAGTGTGCACAAAAGCTACCAAAACAAATCATCACTCCATCTTATATATAAGAAAAACACCATACAAAAAATACCACTTTTATTCCCCCTATACTAGTCTTACTAGATGATGAATTAGCACAAAAATTCCTTTTTCCAACTTGAACTTGTTTATCATCATACATTTATACTCCCTCGAGTTTTGAATTCTCAATTCTCAAACATAAGCAAACTTGACAATTGGAACCTCATGACGCCAAACTTGGGGGAATATATAATACTTTTTGACAGATTGTAACTAATGCCTCTTGCTATTAACAATATATAATTCCCTAATTTGTAGGGATAGCCGGGCCACAGAAGCAATCTCCCCTAGCATCTATATATATAATAATAACAAAGTATTACTACGGGAGTATTAAAAAAATACATTTACACTTTTTTTTTTGTTATTTAGACCCAACCTGTTCGCTTGTTCGTCGCCAACTATTCAGCAATGTTTTCTCAGCATCAGTTCAACCATTGAACAATGTTTTTCTCTTACGACAAATCAAAGCTGAATCAACGAGCCAGAAAAGATCCAGTCAATAAGATCTACATAATTTATATTTGTTTGACTAAAATCTGTTATCAATTATTTTTTTAATTATACTATTTAGCTGTTTAATATTATTGTTTGAAGATATCATTGTTTAATATTATAATTGTTTAATATCTTTTACCTACAGACCACAGTAGAAAATAGTAAGTCCCATAATAATAATTAATAATTTTCAGTTTCTGCTCCCTGCTGCTAGTAAATGGAAATTACCCTCCTGTCCTTGGTGTCCTACTCCCACCGCCACCGGCGCAGACATCGAGGAAGAAGAGAAGAGGACGAGCATGTGGTGAGACCCGTCAGAGTCAAAGCGTTCCGTTCCGTTCCAGTGGCCACCAGCCCCGTCCGTCCGTGCCCGTGCCGTTCCCTCACTGACCCGCCCAAGCTTTACTTTACTCGCCGCCCCCCCACCACCTCCAACCCCGTCTTCCGCTTCCCACCCGCTCGCCTGCCTGCTTCCCTGCCCGCGCCGCCGCCTCCGGATCGCGGCCGGACCCAGGCTCACCTCCCTCCTGCGCCGGAGCTTCACGCGCCAGCCCATGCCCATGCCCGGCCGCCGGTGACCAGCGCCCCCACGGCCAGCCATGGGCTGCGTGCACGGCCGCCCCACCACCTCCAGCCCCGCGCCCGCCGCCACCACCTCCTCCCGCCGCCGGGACCAGTCCGCGGCCACCCAGCCGCACCAGGAAGGGGTCGATTCCTCCTCCGCCGCACCGCCGGCGGACGCAGCCGCGGCGCCGGACCAGCAGCCGGCCGAGAAGCCCGAGAAGGTCAAGCGGGAGCGCCGGTCGCGGTCGTCGCGCTCCGCCGCCGCGGCGCACGCCGAGGTCCGCCTGGGTGGGAGCTTCGCCAACAAGGCGCGTGGCGAGCAGGTCGCCGCTGGCTGGCCCGCCTGGCTTTCCGCCGTCGCCGGTGAGGCCATCGATGGCTGGACCCCTCGCCGCGCCGACTCCTTCGAGAAGATCGACAAGGTGCGCCCTTTCCTCCGCCTCCTTAGCTCCGTGATCCGTGCAGCGCGAACGCCGAGGTGAAAAAAATTGCATTTTTTTCTTCTTCTCCCTCTCTCTCAGATCGGCCAGGGCACGTACAGCAATGTGTACAAGGCGCGGGACTCGCTGAGCGGCAAGATCGTGGCGCTCAAGAAGGTGCGCTTCGACAACCTGGAGCCTGAGAGCGTGCGGTTCATGGCGCGCGAGATCCTCATCCTGCGCCGCCTCGACCACCCCAATGTCATCAAGCTCGACGGGCTCGTCACATCCCGCATGTCCTGCAGCCTCTACCTCGTCTTCGACTACATGGTCCATGACCTCGCCGGCCTCGCCGCCAGCCCCGACATCAAGTTCACGCTGCCCCAGGTCGAGATGAGATCCCCCCTTCCGCTGACAGCCTGACACAGCACGCACCGCGCTCAATTATCTCTGAGAAATGCGACTGATCGATTTATATGACTCCAGGTCAAGTGCTATGTGCATCAGCTCTTGTCAGGGCTGGAGCACTGCCACAACCGGGGAGTGCTACATCGCGACATCAAGGGCTCAAATCTGCTCCTTGACAACAACGGTGTGCTCAAGATTGGTGATTTCGGTCTCGCGTCCTTCTTCGACCCCAACCATAAACAGCCAATGACGAGTAGGGTGGTCACACTCTGGTACCGCCCACCAGAGTTGCTGCTGGGTGCCACGGATTATGGAGTTGGCGTCGACTTGTGGAGTGCAGGATGTATACTGGCTGAATTGCTGGCCGGAAAGCCCATTATGCCTGGACGGACTGAGGTTAGCTACAGAATGCTTCACTGTTGCATTATATTGTCCCTGAAATACCATCTGCCTATCAGCACTCGCCATTCAAGGATTCTATTCTATTTACCAAGGCTGTGAAGTTTTCGTTACCAAGGGAATCATCATAGTGTATTTTTGTTTAGTTGTGTTCCTGCTGCAGTACTGCACACCTCTTGTGGAGGCAAACCTTTGAATTTTCAATTTCTTACCCAAGCTGTATTGGTAGCTTGTTAGATAACTGAGCAATAGTTTAACCTATTCAAACTCTGGGTGTCATACAAAATGTCCTTGTTGATGAAAATCATATAAAAAACGACCGTTCTGATGATTAAAAAGGGCATGTTTTCATCAGGGTTAATAGTTTTACTACAAATGTACCTTTTTGACAAGCAGACCTGTGCCTGATTCATGGGAACAAAGAACATATCGATAATCTGTAAATCTTCATCTGCTTAGTGTCTCTTGCCACCTTTGTTACATGGTAGAACCTGAATCACATGCCTTTCTTCAGAGCTATGATGCTGAATTATTGTTCACACCAAACAATTTGATGAAATAATTTGGAAATGCAATTTTTTTTTTTTTTTTTGGGGGTGGGTGGGTTGATTTCAGACAGTTCATTGATGGTCATATGTTCAGTCACATTTTTTATTTTCATCAATTGCATTCCATGATATTTCCATTTTTTGATTGGGTGTCTGTCTTTCAGGTGGAACAGCTGCATAAAATTTTTAAGCTATGTGGCTCTCCGACGGAAGAATATTGGAAAAAATCAAAATTGCCTCATGCAACTATATTTAAGCCTCAACAGCCATACAAAAGGCTTAATAGCGGATACATTCAAAGATTTCCCTCAATCAGCACTTCGACTGATCGAGACACTACTTGCAATTGATCCTGCTGATCGGTTAACAGCAACTTCTGCATTAAACAGTGATGTAAGTTGTCTGAGTTGGTATCACTCAGTTATTATTTTCCTATTAAAGAAAACACCCTTCCCTGATGTCATTAACAACAGCATACTAGCTCACCAGGAATATTAGTACCCCAAGGTTGGCGGTAATAACCACTTTGGTTTCTCAAATCAAATTTCAGAAGAGATTAGATAGGTTACCAGGTCAATGCTCCATGTTAGTCCTTGAAAAAAATCGTTCTTTTTCCAGATTTTTATAGGGCTATCGATAGTTCAATTTTTACTGGTCATAGAAGTATATGACTTGTTAACCACTTGGTTTCTCAAATCGAATTTTGGAACGGATCATATGCGAGCTAGTTAACAGGTATTACTCTATGTTAGTCCTTAGAAAAAGGTGTTCATTAGATTTCTAGAGAGCAACAATAGTTCAATTTTTACGGGACATGGAAGTGGAATAGATTGTAGCCATAACAACTTAAAATTGTTACCTATGTACTGATCAAGATATTTCTATTTAGTTAAACCACCTTGGTCCTTAAAATTTGGTTCAGACTTATCAAGGCCCCTTGGTACCTGAGTGCAAATGTTATTCCTTTTAAATACAATATTACTGGCTTATTTGAAATTTATGTCAGTAGTTTATATATTGTGCTATACGTTGTTACTGTGAACAACTCTTTTCAAAAGCAAGACTCTTATTTTCACTGTACATGCAGTTCTTTGCAACAGAACCTTATGCGTGTGAACCATCAAGTCTGCCCCAATACCCGCCGAGCAAAGAGATGGATGCGAAACGAAGAGATGAAGAAGCTAGACGGTTTGTTGCCCTAACACACAAATTTCTATCTATATTTTGCATTTGTTGTTCTGGATGTTCTATATAGTCATCTATGCAAAACAATGTGTAGTGACGTGAAATCTGTAGTTGATACTTGCCTAATTCCACATCTTCCATGGGCTACAAAACTTGGGGCAACAGTGCTCATGCTGATGACCGGAAGACAAAACATGATAAAAATGTGTTAATCTTAAGAAATTTTATTCTTGTCTCAAAAGTAACTCTGGTCCACTTCTAGGCATGTACTGATCTAGGAGTATACTAAAGTGGGAGTCTTGGCTGTCGTGCCAAGATTCCAGGATTTCTGGGAACTTGTTGAGAATAATGCTTAGACATCATCATGGAATACTGGTTACACATCATGATGAGACATGAAACAGTTTGTCTGCCTTCTTTTCTGTTGTATATTGTCCTTTTTAGATGCAATTGCCTTATTACACTTTTATCTTAACATTCTGATTGCTCTCTGGTTGACTGACTTATTTATTTGATGCACAACAGTTTAAAGGCTGCTGGTGGCAGAGCTAATGGAGATGGACCAAGGAAGACAAGGACACGGGATCGGCCTAGGGCTGTTCCAGCTCCAGAGGCAAATGCCGAACTGCAAGCAAATATTGATGTATGTTAATTCCTTATCATTTGAGTTACTTAGCAGTTCATTGGCATGAACTTGTTTGCATATATGTGTTGCGTAGCTTGTGGAAGGGTGCCATATTTAATCTCTTGGCTAACACTATTTTTTTTTTCTCTCTCTCTCTACAGAAAAGAAGATTAATAACTCATGCAAATGCTAAGAGCAAGAGTGAAAAATTTCCTCCGCCGCACCAGGATGGTGCGCTTGGATTTCCCTTGGGCTCTTCGAATCACATGGAACCTTCATTTGAGCCCCCAGACCCTTCTTCCTTCAGCACTGTATTTCCTTACGATAAAAGCGCAGTGCCTACCTGGTCCGGACCATTGGCGGACTCTGCAGCTGGCAACCAGAAGCGGAAACAGAAGTCTGGCCGCTCCTCAAAACAACCAGCAACTGCCCGTGCTAGATGATACAACATGCCATGCTTAGTGCAAATCAAGTATTCAATACCCTCAAAAAAGATACTTCGCAGCGGTTCCAACAAACTGGGATATCCGATTCGAATCAAGAGCTACAACAATGCATTGTTTTCTTTTTTCTCGGATCCATTCATGTACGGATTTCTTTTTTCCGAACATCGGTCAATGTATAGGCTGGAGAGGGAGCTGGATTAGTCAATTATGTACATTAGGTTCTCTTTTCCATTCTTACAAGCAGCTACATGTCTGTTAGATTAATTAATTTGAGTGAGGAATGGAACTGTTAGGTCAACTTAGCAAGTCACTCTACATAGATTACTTCCAATCAATTGAATATTTTTTACCTGCTATTTTGTCAGTAAGTTACATCATCAGTTTTCCTTTGTTTCATCTACAAGATCTTCAAACAGAATGAAAAGCGTTGCAGAATTCAAATGCTTTCCGCTGTTATGTTTGTATTCAGCCCAGATCTGACATTTGACAAGTTCTATGGCAAAAATGCTGTAATCTGTGTGCTACTGCTACTAGTGCGGCCTAAGGTCAATCTCAATGTATGTTTCACCTTCCGATTTCTAAGAGGTGAAATTTGGCATGAACTCATGTAGCGTTTTCACCTCCCGATTTCTAAGAGGTGAAATTTGGCATGAAATAGGCGTTCCTCTCAATGCATAGTTTCATTGGCTCATTAGTCCCCACAACCTCTTTCTCAATTTTTATTTGCCTTAATGGCGATTTACTTTGTTCATACGGAAAGTTGATTTTCTTGATGCGACGATTTAACGCGCATTTAAACACTCCTTAAACCCTGGCCTAATGCGTGGCCGAAGGTCGTATCTCGTTGAGTCTTCTCATATGGTGATGGAAATTTTTCGCAGATTTCTTCCAGCAGGGCGCCTCCGTTTTGGGGGCGAATTCCTTGGCGCAGCAGGACGAGGTCCGGATCGACCCCGCTGTCCACTTGTCCTGCAGCTAGTCGAAGACCCAGAATAGCTGCCAAGGCTTCCGTCACCCTCTGAGCTGTATGGAACATGGATCACACCACACGCCATGTCTCCTGGACCATGGAAGCTCGATCAGATCTGTACCGGTATATGACAGTTACACAGTGCCTAGTTGAAAAGCACACAGGAAATGAAAAGGTTATGACAATTTGGTCAATTTGCGTACAATTTGGCTCATGGTTGGTTTAGGTAGCTGCAAGCAGCCGGAATAATTCTATACCATCGAATGGTTGATAAGTTTAGGCTAAGTGGCGTTTTTTTTTTTTTTTGACTCATTGGGAAATGAAAATTACATTTTCTTTTAGGATGTGGAGTAATTGACTATATCCATAATCTATTATCCCTATTAGCCACTCCTTTTGGATCCCAATTCAATAATTTTAACGATTAATTATTGTAATCCTAATATAGGATCCAAACAAGGTCTTACAATGGATGGGTGGAATTTCGTTAAGATTTTATTATTATTATTATTATTTTTACTTTGGCAACTTTTCATTGCACTCGAGTGGACAGATCGTCAACAACACTTACATTGCACACTATCCGGGACGTTGCACGGCATGTGCTCCTCACTCCACTGCTACCCACACCTTAATTAGCAAGAACATGAGGTGCCTTGTTACAAAGATCTCGGAATATGAAGGCACTCAAAACTAATAAAGTTTGAGTGATGAATTTTAGTTCTTTCACAAGACCACAAGCTAGTGACAGGTGATCGCATGCACCTCCGACGACACTGCTTGCTTGAACTTGAGCGCATCCGTTTCCAGGAGCAAGCGACCAATTCCCAAATTTCTGCTTACTGATGGCAAGCCCGAAAAGCATTCAGCAGATGATTTACACACCCCCAGCCGCTTAGCACAACATCTCCATCCATCACTGAACCTGAGTCTTTGGCTGAGAAAGATTTGTGAAGACAACTGTTTGGCCGGGCGTTCGTTCAATGACAATTCAAGCGAACAATTGCAGAGGGAAATGCAAAAATGCAATCATGCTCGTCGTTTCGCCCACAGCAGCGCCGGCGGCGTGACGAGCATCCTCCTCCTGCTCTTGGTTTCGTCGCCTTCTGCTATTCTGCATCGAATCCGATCTCTCTGCCAGTGCTTGAACGATTGGAGAGGAAAGCCAATAGAGCGCAGAAAATGCAACGTGCCTTTCCTTCCGCGCCACGGCAAGGTGCAGAGGTCAGCCATGGAGGTGGCGAGGGCGGGGGCCTGGCGTTGCCGCCTTAGTGGATGAGCAGCTCAAGGTCAAGAGGTTCTTTGGAGGCGACGACGCCATCACCGTCAGACATCGCCGGTAGCAAACCTGCTGGCGCACTGGCAGAGCCGACTGGACATATCGGCTATCCAGCGGCTTAACAGGGCCTGTCGGTCACACAACTGCCGACAGGCGTTGGCTTAGTTCTACTACTACTACTACGATGACAAGTGACTGCTGCACTGTTGAATATCAAAGCAGTAATTGTTGTTTGATTAGCACGTACAAATTCAACGTAATCAGTGCTGTTACAACACAATGCCAGGACACGACGGCATTTCCTTCTTATGGATAAATAAAAACATGTAATCATCTATCAAAAAACCTCAACGGTCAGCGGACAACAGAAACAGGGAGCCACTCCAGAAGCTGAGCGAGCGCTACAACAACTACACTTACCAATCAAAACAAATGGGATCTAGATGGCTGCACGCTCAATATGCGCTGCGCTGCCCGCCTGCATCAGTGCCAAAACGCAAGCTGTTCCTCGAGACTCAAAAAAAAGTCTGTTACAGTTGTAACATCATCTGGCAAGCCGTGCGTCTTCTTTTGCTATGCCACTTGGAGCTGTGGGGTGGCAAGCTTGTCCAGATCCACAGGGATGTCGAGGCCCGACTTTGTCAGGCAGTCTACCATCGTAGGGATGTCCATGATCAAAGCTTCCTCCAACGCCTGATAGATGCAGAGATATTTTGTTACTAGACAGGTCGGTATATGACAAACAGATACGAGGAACACAGAGTGCAGCAGTATTGATTCTTGAAAAGCAGCAAAAGTTGCTCTCAACATAATAAATAATGAAAAAGGCACTCCCCAGTCAAATTAATACCAAAACGTTGTGTCACAAGGAGAAAATGTAGCTCTGCCAGGCAGGGGAATACAAGACTCACAAATGCCTGACTGTAGGATTCAAACAAAAAATGATCAAGTATCTCACCTTTCTATTATCTTTCTTCTGCCTTTTAACCACCTCCGTAGGCCATTCAGCAATAAGTTTCTCGAGTTCATCTTTCACAAATGGTTTCCTCTGATCAGGCAAATGCTGCACTCAACCATAAATTCTCATCAGGTGAACATGCAGATTCAAGGTTTTATATGTAAAAATCATCCCTATCAAACTATTTTAGCTTAAGGACTCTGTAAAATAGTGAAATGTGTTATTGTAACATTCAAAATGCCAAACAAAAAAAATAGCTTGAGTTTGAAATGCTTGAGCAGCATGGCCAGCATAGATGCAGCAGGATATTCAAAGAAACAAATCAGCTGTTATCCAGATTTTTTTTTTTTTAATATGCGGCTGGCATGAAGCAAATCCAGTATTTTAGTAATACAGGTCTGATGGCAATAAAAAGCTAGTGCCGAACCTTGTAAAGGAGTTTAATCATGGCAGCGGCATTTTCTGGCTTCCGATCAAGCAGAGACCCCTACAAGACAAATAACAAGCCTGAGAACAGAAATCTGAAGCGCTGGACACGAACTGAACAAATCACCAGCAGCGTCTATGCAGTTATGTTCCACAAAATGGAAAAAGTGCTAACTTAGCATGGATCATGATTTAGTATGATATGCTACAGAACCACTTGACTTACTATTGCAACTTAGAGTGGCACGTTGAAGAATAGATTTAGATTGGTTAGTTCAATTTGACACAAAACAAAACAAAACAAATCAAAACAAAAGGATGAAATACTATAATTTTTTTTTTTTTTGTGTAACAATGTCATTCCAGGAACAATTACCTTTGCACATGCAAAACCTGATGCAAGAGTATAATGTTTGACAGACCTGCCTCTAAGACTATTAATGTTCCAAATTGATTGAGAATCCCCTGCACAAGCATGGTTTAATACATTAATAACAATGTTATAGGGAAACTAAGGCTTAACTACCAAACAACAAAAACTACTATTTCATAAATAAAATTAACATCGCAATCCCTCCTGGATTTCATCATGCAGGCACAGTAAGAAGGTAACTGCCCCTGGTCGAACCCATACCACTTGAAACGAGCAATGAAAGATGTTCAGTTCATCCATAACTATTTTGGCTGCAGCTGCAATGGCAATGCACCTCCAATGCTCGCTTTAGGTTTAGGTCAGCTATCATATTCAGCTGAGATCAGTAATAAGATTCAAACTGCTTACCAACTTTGGCAGCAAAGTCCATCCAAATGTCAAATGCAGCACGGTGCAGTTTGACACCTGCCTTAACAAATCTCTCTGTGTATATTGAAAGTAAATCCCATCTATCAGCATTATAGCAGATGCTGCACAAGACAATATAAATCCATGAAATCAACAATCGAAAGGAGCATGAAATCTTGAAAGGAAAGAACGAGTCAAGAAAATAAAATACAAATCAACCGCAACAAATTCTCGAGGTTACCATTTCTGCTAAATTCACAAAATTATTAATTAGACATATCACGGAAATATTGACTTATTGAGTAAGATACCTAATTAGTAGTTTATCATCATAATATTTTGAGAATTTATTTTCTTACAAGGCTAATGTGAATCCGAACTATATTGCAAAAAGATAGGGAATCATACAATGCAATGAATTATGACACACCTCAAGACTATATCAGCTGTGCCTGGTTGCAGTGGTAAGGAATTTCTCAATAGGACATGAATTACGTTTTCCATTAGTTTGGTATCATTTTGCTCTTTGGCATGTTGCTGCAAAAGGAGAGAGTCATAACCAAGTAACTAGGAAAAATGGATACAAGAAGACTTTTTTTCTTGAACAGAATACCAGTAGATAATGAGCAGAACCAATTGTTGGTGTTATTCCATAAACATTATGCTTCCATAAAGCCTTCAACCCTGCATTCATCATATTACCTTAATCAAATTCAATTACTTTGTTTTGTCATCATTTTTTTGGGGGGGTGGGGGTGGGGGGATTCTAACTAAGTAATAGTTATTATAGAATACACAAATCTGAGAAGTGACACGGCATGAGTTAGTGCCTTTATGAACCAGAATACATGTCATATATCCTATAGCATTTTAACCTTATCTAATATTATCATCTTAAAAATGAACTTAATAACTCCTGCAAAGATTATTAGAAAAAGCAATGTCTTCAATATATCATATCACTAGGAGAATGCCCTTTAGCGTTTTTTTCTTAAAAATAAATCTATTATAATACATAGCTTCTGTAGATAACTTGTATGTTAATATATTAAAGTTTTTTAGTATTTAGAGATGACATGGGTATTTTTTTTTATAATTAATAATGGATAACATGGACTTAGTGGAGAATGATGTGGACACTTTGCATGAATAGATAGAACTCACTTAGTGGGAAATGATGTTGACACCTTGCATGATGAGAGAATTCATCTAGTGGGGTTTATCTTTATTAGAGTTATAGATTAGCAGAAAAAATAGATGCATCATTCTTTTCATTAAGGCACAAGTTTCTCTCAGGAAATCCTAAATCTGTATATGGAAATATTCACTCTGCCCGTATCAGATAAAAAAATCTCATTGGTGTTTAAAAGGGACTGTACCATAGTCGATGGCGCCTACACGAGCACAAGCCTCAGTTACTTTCCTGCAGAGATTCTCATTGAAGTTTGCATTGATGCGAAGATTTGATAGTCTCTGGATCAATATTAAGTGTCAATTTAAGATAGCTTATGGTAACAGAACAAAATTTTGGAGACAAAGAACACACTTGCTGATCTATGTCCAGATTGCAGAGAACAACAATTACATTGAAAGAGAGCTACTAAGTCCTAAGTACAAAGAATAAAAAGGACAGGCATAAACCGTTTATCTTTCTTATCCTGCATCACCAATCTAAAAGGATCTTGACAATTCAGTCAAGATCACAATTCCAGACCACATACCCTTATTCCATACGTGTGTTGAAATTTATCAATACGGCTAATTGTAATAGAAAACTCTGTTAACTCAGCTGAATGAACATTTCTTTGCAAATAAATAAAGAAAATAACTCTAGAGATCAAGATTAGATATTTGTAGCCGTCACCACAAGAGTGATGATGATACCAACAAATTCGCATATGCACTCATAATTGGTACCTAAATTACACGGATACGGATACGTGTATCGGTATCGGATACGGATACGGATACGCCAATTTCCCAAAAAAACCGCGGATACGTTTGATTTTTAAAATAAAATAAAAATAAAATTCATGCAGCAGCAACTTGCTATTCCTCATGTGGATGCATATCCTACTCTAGCACTTACCCTTCCACTGGCACCGCTCAAATTGGGAGATGCTATCTACTGTATACAAGCAATACTCACCAAGAACTCACTAACTGAAGAAATAGAATAGATCAAGAATGGGGAGAGGAAGATAAAGCGAAGAGCAAAGAAATCATGCAGGAACGAGCAACCAGCTACGAATCGAAGAAGAGGAGATCGACAGGGAAGGGATTTACTCATGGCTGGATCAAGGAGAAGAGTAGGGGTGCGGAAACTCCACGGGCAGCGGCTGAGCAGGGCTGTTCCGCCGGCGAGTGGAGGCTCGTCGGTGGTGGCCGGCAGGCGGCGAGTGGGGGTTGCGAGCTCGCAGCTTCACCCGTGATGCGGCGCGAGACAAGCATGTGGGCAACTTGCGGCGAACAGAACAGATATGCGACTCGATGTGTGTTGTTAATGGGTTCGTATCCACAACCATGATGGCGTGTCCACAACCTGATACGTATCAGGTTAACGTATCCGAATTTTGTGAAATTAATTAAAAATCGGATACTCCGTGGATACGATCCCGCGCGTATTATCAGTATCGGAGACGTATCCGATACGCGCGACGTGCCTTCCCTGAAGTATCGGTGTTTCTTAGATTGGTACTGTGACTTGGTAGACAAAATATGAAATGAACCATTCTACATGTATGAGGAATATGAAGGAGACTTACAAATACTCTGAGTTTCTGCAAAATTTGAAAAAGAAGTTTGATGTCCTCCTTATTGGAGCAGCTATCAATTAGTGACCACAACCAGGCATTTGGAGGCATGGTCTTAGCTTCAACAGATTTCAACATTTTCTGGTACATCTCCTCTACAGCTTCTGTGGCGAACCATAACATGGACAAATGGTAGTATCGAACTTCAGGAAATCCATTCTACGAATAATTATAGAAATCATGCAGAAAAATGTACATGAAAAGAAATACATAATAAAAAATTCAACCAAATATCTCTCAAAGACTTAAAAACTCTGCATTTGTTGGATTTATCTGCAACAATGTAACTTTGCACAAATAAAAACATCTAGAAATAAAAACAAAATGTCACTTCATGGATCTAGCAAGAGCCAACTAGGACAAATTAGCAGATCATTCATAAACTTCAATACGCATTAGGGTCAGAAGAAAACACTGCATTTTCAGGATTACAATGATGTATTACTGCTTGAGAAAATCTTGATTCAAAGATATTATAGTAAGATAACCAACAAGATGGTAAAGTAGATTGATGAGTCTACATGGAAACGTCCAGTTAGCAAATGGTTGCTGGTTAGATAATTCCTATGCAAGGGATCCCTTCATTGCTAACTTAGAAATGGTATGGAAAAGCTGCTACTTATCTCGATAATGGACCTCCTTTGAAAAAACTGAATAAGTTAATAGATAACCTGTAGGGTGGTCCATGTCACTTGCTTCGGTTGAGAAATGTCCTGTTGTCATGTGATAGTGTACTGATTTCTCACTCAAACATTGAGAAGCTATGGTCGACGATAGGATGTTACCTAAATTAACAAAAAATAGTTATTCAGCATGGTTTAATCAATCAATTTAATCAATCAAAACTAATCTAATCAATGATGGACCAAAAAATTGGTCATTAGTGAAACATTTCATTGCAATGACAAAAGTCACTTAAAAGTCAGTTAGTTCAGATGTTCAGAGTGTTTGCAACGCCCACTTTTCTTTAAGGTGTTCAATTGCAATCAAAAAAAAAATGCTCAAGATGGACCACTTTTCTCTAAGGAAAGTTCAATATACAAAATTCTTTTAAGTTGTTGAGTTTGTAAATGTAAAAAATATGAAGATTTGTCTTAAAAAAAAAAATGCTTCATAAATATTTTTATAATAATAAGTGTTCAAAGTTGTGCAATAGAACAGAAGTATATATCAGTACAAGGAAATGAAGCTAATTAGAGTGATGTAAGCCGACTCATGCTCATCCCATCGGTTTAACGGAATGCAGCGGCAGGCAAACCCGCGAGCAGCGCACTGAAAAGCAATAAACAAGGGAGCTCACAGGGCGACCGGGAGGCGGCAGAAGCAGGAGGAAGAGAGGCCCCTGGCATGATGCGTAGAGGACGGCGAGGCGGGGGCGCCATCGGCTGACGGTGAAGCAGAACGCCCTCGGCGCAGGATGCGCGCCCTGAGATCGGTCCGGAAAATATTCCGGGGATCCCCGAGACCGCCGGGTACGCGAGGAGGCGGCGGGCGCGCGCGGCGGCGGCCTGCATGGCTGCTGCTTCTCCGTGCGGCGGCCGGAGGGGAGAAAAGTCCCCCCCGCTCGCTCCTGCGGCCTGCGGCAGCGGCGTCGCTCGAGGAGAAGGGGGGCTGGGAGGGCAGCCGGCAGCCGGAGAGGGGGCGTCGGCGCCCGCGCGATGCAAGGGGAGGTCAGAGTTGTGGCTTGTGGGCTCTTAGCAGGCAGGCTAGGGTTGGTCTGGTTGGGGAGTTGTGGTTCGTGGGCTCTTAGCAGACTGTGGTCAGTGGAAGTCGGGCCGCCACCCGAGCAAATCTAAGGGCCTGTCTGACGCGTCTGGTTTGGAACCTGCAAGCTTTTGGCGACGAAAACGAGTACCTGGCGGCTGCGGCTTGGTGTTGCCTGGGGATGCGTTTTAGTTGAAACCTGGAGTTTTGTTTTTTCTGTCCTTATTTCCTTTCTAATTGTCGGTTAAATCGTAGGAAGGCAATTGAAAATCTTGAACTGATGGTTTTGCAATCCATTTCTTAGGCAATAGAGCCATGGTTAGTAAATAAACTATTTTTTTTTTTTTTGTGTATATCAAAAAAAATGCATTAATTTATATTATTTTTTGATTTTTTATAATGGTTTATAGAACCCAAACAATGTTGAAGCAATAAATGTTTATTATGGTTTATTAATCCACCAAAAGTTTTTTTATCCATTTCTTAATCAAATTAATAAACTATGAGATTGTTTATTTTTATGGATATCATTAATAATTTAGAAATGCACTAAATTTATATTATTGTATTGATTTCTATTATAATGGTTTATAGTACTCAAACAATGTTGAAGTTACAAAAAATGCAAATATATTATCCTCTTTATTTAATCGAGGGCGAGGACAAGTTGGGCTGTAAGCAAACCGGGTTGGTATCACTTTGTTAATTGGGCTCAACTTAATTGGTCGTAGGGTCATAATCTTGAGTGGACCAATGACACAGTTTCTTTATAAATTTTAGAGGCGACAATGATGACTCGAGAACCACATCTTTTACGGGACAACTAGTTCTCCAGGGGTCAAACAAGTGTGTAAAGGGGTGAGTGTTGCCCATGTTGTGCTGGGGCGTGTCATTCTAATTACAATTTGTTGGACTCAAATCTCAATCTATTTCGGGTTAAGACGACACGTATGTATGATTCTTGAATCCATCTGATGGCGTTTGTAAATGTACAATCTTTCTAGTTGAGTAAATTTTAGTTCTTCGCTTGGACATTAATACATGATCCTCACAACAAACAATTTGTTAAAGCGAGGATAGACTGAAGATGCAGACTGCAAGTTGTGTAACATTGGGACGGAGACGACGGTCCATCTATGCAACGACGGTCCATCTATGCAAAGATTTTGTCCATATACCAAGGAGGTATGGAACCATATAAAACAATGGTTTTGACTATCCTAAACACGGTGAATGAAGTAGGCTCAACATGCATTTTGGTGGAGATGTAGGGTCAATTTCTTGAGAAAGGATGTTGATGGAACCTCGTGGAATTTGTAAATTA
Organism: Hyparrhenia diplandra; assembly: GCA_015847255.1. Taxonomy (NCBI): domain Eukaryota; kingdom Viridiplantae; phylum Streptophyta; class Magnoliopsida; order Poales; family Poaceae; genus Hyparrhenia; species Hyparrhenia diplandra. The sequence continues at coordinate 24,574 of JADLZK010013048.1, forward strand.
GAAGAATTTTTCAGCAACAAAAAGTTTGTTGCAAGTACATATCTATGCAAATTTAAAGTTTGGTTAGACAGTACAAAATTACAATTTGTTGGACTCAAATCTCAATCTATTTGAAAATTTAGACGGCATGTATGGGGATGTATGATTCTTGAATCCATCTGTTTGGCGTTTGTAATAAAAATCAACAATCTTTCTAGTTGAAAAAAAAAAGAAGGTGGTGTTGCTAAAAAAAGATGAAGTTATGAAAACTAATTTAAAAGTATATATTTCGTTCTGTTTTTTTTTTTAAATGATAGTGTATCATTGAGGGTTTTTTTTGCAGAAGAGTTAGATCACAAATTTGTTTTCGTTGCTACAGTACAATAGGTACACTCGAAAATCACATGCTAAATTAATTTCCTCGCATCCAAAAATTACAGATGACATACAACAAACAGTTGCATTGCACGCGGAGAATGCAAATGAAAGCCGGCGTGACGTCGACGGCGGCCAAATACGAAGCGGTGGTCAGCGGCGAGCGAGGGACCGGCGCCGGCGCCGGTCAAGTTGATGATCAGAGGGAGTAGAGCTTCCTGAGGTTGATGGGCGAGATGTATTTGCTGTCGCCGTCGACGATGTACTTGGCGAGCAGCACGTTGGCGGCCTCGCTGGGGTGGTATGGGTCCCAGAACACGTGCTTGTCCCGGTCGTCGCACAGGCTCGTCGTCGGCCCGCACGGCACCAGCCCGTCGTACGAGCCGCCGTTGCCGCAGCACGCCACGCTGGCCGTCTCGAACCCTGCAATACAAGATGCATGTCATCCATATATGTCCTGCTCTCGAATCTCGATCTGCTTGGTGAATGCTCTGGCTCACCGTAGTTGGGGTAGTTTGTGATGAGCTCCATGACGAGGTCGTAGACGTTGGCGAGGCAGAACCTGGCGCCGGGGAGGTTGCCGTTGAGCTCGATGATGAGGTCCCGGAGCATGGCGTTGTACTGCGCCGCCAGCTGGTTGGGCAGCTTGACGCACTCGTCCTCGCCCACCCTGTTGATGGTCTTCTGGTACGGGATGCAGCCGAGCGGGCCGACGTTGGCCACCACGAACTTGCGCGCGTCCAGCGTGTGCAGCCTCGTGAGCTGGTCCCGGAGGTGGAAGATCATGTCGTCGAGGAAGGCGTCCGGCGACTCACGGATCCTCGTCCCCGTCGACAGCACCGGCATGAGGTAGTTGTTGAGGAAGTCATTGGACCCAACGGTGATGGAGAAGATGGCCTTCTTCCTCAAAAACTCCCGGGCCTTGTCCTTCCCCAGCAGGTCGTCCAGCTGCCGCCGCGTGACGTTGAAGAAGTCCACCTGCACGTCCATCCCGATCCGGTTCACGAACACCTTCCCTGTCCCGTTGAGGATCCCGCCGCCGCCCGACGCGTAGTTGACGCCGTTGAGGATCGCGCCGCCGCTCGTGTTGGGCGCCAGGAACGGCGGCGAGTAGTCCGCCTGACCCAGCATCTCGCCGATGATGTCCGCGATGGTTCTGCCGTTGGTGAACCGCCCCGTCGGCATCCCGCCCGACGCCGCGAAGTCGATGCCGTTCGGGGTCATGTTGGCACGGGAGAGCGTCGGGATGTAGTTGTTGTTGCCGGCGTCGACTAGGGAGTCCCCGAAGATGAAGGACGCCCCGCCACCGAACTCGTCCACCACCTGATCCGCTCCTACAACTCCGGCGGCGGCGCACAACGACAGCACCGCCGCCACGGCTGCCAGCGGCGCCACCCGACGACCCACCATGGTAGCCAGCTTCTAGTGGACAGGACACTCACTCCTTGCAGGCAGGGTACTGCAGGAAGCAGGCGCGCAGTGTAGTATATACTCCTAGGCAGACAACGATGGGATCGGACTGAGGCCTCTGCTGCTGCTGCTAGTTGGAACTCGAGGTCTCCATGGAAATAGGAGACAGACGGAGAGATGGTTCACTGAACAATGGATGAACCGTTCTGAATAGGATTCCTTGCCGTGGCGCGTATGCTTTGATATGGGAGGGGAGACTGAGGGAGTGTGCCGGTGCAGTTGTTGGGTCGTCTAGCTATAGCTACTAGTAACATCTGATCTGATTTAGACAGTGAGCTAGATTGAGGGTAGCTAAACTAACAGGGTCTCACTACTCATCAGTATTCACCTGGCCGGCCGAGGCCTTTGACTGTGTGTACGCAAGCAAAGAGCTAGGGACGCGAGTCAGCAGGGTCGCTGAGATTTGGCGCGCCAGAAACGGCTTCCTGTAACCTGTTCGGGTTGGTTAGGTGGCGGTTAGTTTAGGTGGCCTGAAACAACCCAACAGGAGCCATCGGTGTGTGGTGACTGGTCAGGCCTCTGTTTCCTGTCTGTCTTCTCCGACCTTCGAGAGTACGAGATGCGCGTCGTCGTCAGTTGCGATGGATTGTGGAACTTTGGGCGTTAAAAAAAAAAAGAGACGATTATCACGAGTACCTCATGCACGTTTATGATACATGTTCAGACGTAAGCATCCAACGAATAAAGAGTAGTTGCAAAGAGAAACTACTCTACCACAAACACTACAATCGATTTGCCTAGTATTTACTATCGTAGCTCTCTTTTAATTATCTGAAAATTATACTAAAATGTACTCCTCTCCAAAAAAACATGCAATTCTCACTTTTCGTGAAACAACTTTAACTTTGATCAAATTTATATAAAAGATCAATAACACTTATAATACAAAATAAACATCAATAAATTAATGATGAAATATATAATGAGTACTAGAAGAAGAATACCCCGCGTTGTCGTGGGATTTTCTTAAAAATAAATCAATTATAATACATAGCTTGTATAGATGACTTGTATGTTACTAGATTCAAAAAAAATTTTAGTATTTTGACATGGGTGTTTTTTTATAATTAATAATGAATGACATGGACTTGTGGATAATGATGTGGACTTAGTGATGAATGATGTGGACACCTTGCATGGCGAGAGAATTCATCTAGCGGGGTTTCCTATATAGATGTAGTAGGATACCTCATGTTTGCCATGTCAATAAACTCCTACTGAGAGTGGCCTAATTAATTGTGACATATAATAATAGTGCCGCTTCGTAAGCTTGATAATGATAAATTATTGATGGCCACCAAATTATTATTGCAAGTATGCGTTCAGTAAAGTATGAAATACTTATAATGAAATGTGTGTACGTATTCATTAAACCCCAAAATTTCATTAATAGTGCCTACATATGGTAGACAATAAGTTTAGATACAAATATTTTATTCTAATTGTAATTGTGTGTCATTTTGTTTCCTAAAACATAAGAACTAGGGGAATCCCACCCGCGCGTTGCTGCGGGAATTAAGAAAATGCAATGATCATAAAGAAAATTTTCATGATATCATGTCTGCATGATAGGGATAAATGACCTTATTACGGATGGTTGAAATAACAATTGTATTGAGCCTACACGGCTATTTTTTAAGACCAAAGTGCGAAGGTATTGACTTGCAATATCTGTAGCAGTTATTTTTCCCCTCAAGTTTCTCAATAGTACACAAATAATGTATTTACATTTGTCATCATTGATGACATAATAAGGCATATACATATATATCTCTCATCATTTCTTCTTCTTTTTTCACGAATGTGTACTGATGAAATGGAACTACTACTATATGTGTATATATATCCCGAGAAACATTCTTTGTCATGAGGCGCCTCCCCTTTTTGACGTTGCCTTGAACCTGCTGAACTGGCTCATGAGAACATCCTTGATATATTGACGTTGTCACCCTTATATCCCCCATCATATAAAGTTAGAAGCACAGACCCTACAGAGGGTTTGCAGGGGGAACATGTTGAAATGACATTTATCCCAAGTTATTCAAGCATAAATAAATATTTATCAAAAGTAAATACAGAGAGTGAAGGATTAAAAACCTTACACAACAACACCTAAAATCTTAATTCCAACTGCAATGGGTTTCTTAAACTAAAGCCTTTGTGCTCGACTCCACCAACAATAGTGTATGATTAGTGAGTCCGATTTCTTCCAAGTAGAATGATCTGTAGCTTGCGAATTTAATATTTATTTATAGTAATTAGAGCTCAAATGCAGCAAAGTGAATGAGGTTAGAGCATTCAGAGTCGGAGTGTAGCATAGAGGAACAATGTACCTGCCCTTGTAAGTTTGGAAGCAAAGAATCGCTAATATTGTGAGTGACTCCATCACCATCGATCCACCCTTATATCCCCAATCATATAAAGTTAGAAGCGCAGCCTACGGAGGGTTTATAGGAACATGTTGAAATTTCATTTATCCCAAGTCATTCAAACATTAAATTTTTTTTATCAAAAGTAAATACAGAGAGTGAAGGATAAAAAACCTTACACAACAACTCCCAAAATCTTAATTCCAATCGCAATGGGTTTCTTAAACTAAAGCAACAGCCAGACATTGATGAATCATGGAAGGTGTAGACCACCAGGATACATGACCATTTTAAGTGAAGCAAGGTACAGATAATAACTGAAGTAAGATGTAGATAGTAATAAAATTTTATGTAAATGAAATAGGTGATTTATGAGAAATCATACCTTTATGATATGCTTTGTATGGAAAGAAAGAGCATATACCCGACATCGAGAAAATTTGTACTGATCAAAGATTCGGGATAATAAACTGTTGTTTATATTTGTATTGATCAAAGAGCAATATATATAAAAACACAACTATTATTATAAAAACCACTCATTATCAATAGCAAAAGAGTCAATTATTTAGATATGTTCTACAGGCCTCGACTCTGGTGAATGCATTAAAGATATAATACAATAATGGGAAATGACAAAACTAATTTTATTTGTGCCCTCAGAGTTCCTAACACATGCATAAGTATTCATGATCTGTAGAATAAAACAGACGGAGATACTATGCTACATCACTAATTTTCTATCTAATCAAGAAGGAAAAACCCAGCAGGCAAATGCAAGTCACCTGAGACATAGAAAAGCAAAAAGAAAAGTTGAATTCCAAACTGAATTTCCACAGCTGCAACTTGTATCCATATGTTTAATTAGCCTAGTTCCTAAAATATTGGATCTCCTAGCTGAAATGTAATATTAGTTGATACCTAACAGACAAATATAAGTACAAACGGAAAAGTTCGATAGGTAATGCTTGGACAAAGTAGGATTAGATAAATGTAAATAATATTTCCCTCTAATAATCATCGACTGAAAATAATTGAGAGAGTTCTCGCTTTTTGATTATTTCTCGGGATTTCACAATACAGGACATATTTCATTTTGTAGCTCTCATCGCTTGAGCTGTAAAAGCACACAACATGAAACAGGGATCTATCAAAAATCTCCAAAAGACCTACATACTCTGCTCAACTGAAAAGCAATGAGTTTTAGTATTGGATGTGTATATACACATGGTAGGCCTCCATATGCTCTCCATACAAATAACCCCCAATACAAATTTCCTATGACGCATTCTATCAAACAAATGACAGGCATCAGAATTGACAAAGAAATTTATCCATATTGGCGTAAGAATAATTGGCTAAGGGGAGGGTCATAGGAGGATTATTCAATAGATAAAATCATGGAAGGATGTGAACTTACGCATTGGGGGGCAAATACTTGTCTCCCGATAATACAAAGACCAAAAGAAAAAGAAATTTATTTTCCACCATGCTCGTGATAGCCCACAAAACTATATAAGAGTGGACAATGAATAATAGTGCTTTTCAGCTTATTAGAGGGGTCCTTTAGCAAACCCGACGAGAGCACTTCAGCAGTCATAACAAATGACATAAAGGTTACCAACCGCTCCATGAAGGCCGCCAATGCTCGTGGTGGTAATTGGATATGCTCAAACAAATCTTCTTTTGAATCTCAAAGCGCCCACTTGGCTGAAGCACACATAGTGAAGTTAGCAACGGCTCACAAACATGGTGGTGAGATAACAGAGGCCAATTAATACATATACTACATATCGTAAGTATAACGAAGGATGGTGGCTTGAATGGATAATCTCGAGGGTAGCTGGATCCCGCCATGATAGATTCCATCTTCAAACTCGTTGTCTCTCGGGCCAAGGATAGCAAATTGCCACTTTCGAAGATGTCCTCCTACTCAAATGAATGTATTGTGAAGCTTATCGGTGTCAATCGAAAATTGGCATATTGAGCCTTCTTGCCAAAATTATTCCCGTTCCTTGAGAGATGAAATGTAAAACATATAATCCACTTGATCCGCACAACTACTAAACGGCAAGGTCTTACCGCTAATCAAACAAATTACCAATTGAATTAACAGATCTAGAAAAAAGCTAAGCAAACCAAACATCACAATATGATAAAATCTAATCAATAAACAATTGACATTCGATTAAGTCCTAAATCGGATCGATCAGGCAAATTTCGTTATTAAAGCGAGCGATTGGGTTGAGATTGGACCTCGAGGGGGAGGGCCATGAAGTCGGGCGAGGGGTTGGACTGCATCTCCTTGACCTCCTGCAGGATCCAGTTCACCAGGAGGCGGCGCAGGAGGACGGGCTGGAGGCAATGGTGCCCGTGGGCCTTAATGAGCCGACCTACCTCACCGACCGCCGCCACGGCATTGTCCAAGCCTCACGCCGCGCCCATCCGCATGTTTCACCCGTCGCACGGACGACGCATCGTCGTCCCCACCGCGGATTCGTCCTCATCCTCCTCCTCACTTCGGCGGCGATGGTACTGGTACTGGAAGCGGCACCCATGGGCGTAGTCGAAGTAGAGGGGGACGGTCCGCATACGCGAGGACACATCTGTAGTGGAAGTGGAGACGGGGGGATGGAGGCGGGGTCGGGGAAGACCAGGCGGCGAGAGGTTTTTTCCCCCTCTTGGTGCGCACCACCGAACGGGAAGGGGGGGTCGGGCAGAACCTTTGGGGGAGGAAACCGAAGAGGCCGCCGCTGGGTTCTGGGTGCACGGGAGGAGCAGGACAGTCGGGGACGGAAATCCGTGCAAAGGCACGCGAAGAGGCCGCCGCGGGGAAGGCGCCGGAGGCCAGCCGGGGCGCCGCTTGGCCGCTTTGATAGGCTGCATGGATTATCACCGTCATGGACCAATTAAGGAGAGCTATCCGAGAACTCCTTAAGGAGAGCTAGTGGGGATCTCCTATATAGGAGTTATAGATAGATGTCTATCACATCTTTCATGATGTATGTTCGCGAAAAAAAAACTCCCATGATTTTAGTACAGGCTATCGAACTGTGTTTACAATAAAGAAATATTGTTAGGGTTGTGTGGTTTTTTTTTTTTTTTTTTTTGTGTGTGGGTGGGTGGGCAATGGCCCCTGATGGTTACCAGATCTATGATACACCCAGATCGATATAGGAGAAGGATGACACGCCATTGGACATAGCTCGGTCCACTGGTGAAGCGTAGGTCACCCTTAGCCAGACTCCTCAATAACGTGGGAAGTAGCAGTCGTTGTTGCCGCATCTCACAGTGGATACTATCTCACAGTGGACGTAGTAAGCCTGTCTCGCAGCGTCCTCCACACCATACTCCCTGGTGAAGGTGGGGCTCATGGCACGATGGACGGTGTGATCCTTCCATGCGCCCTCCTCGTCACACTAGGTCTTCACAAAAGCCTTCATCATGTAGTAGGTGGTGTCTCGGGACGAGTAAACTTCCTACTGCGATACTCTACCTTTGTGGGAACGGGGCCGCATTGCTGCTGGACAAGCGTAAAGAGCTTGGAGTGGTAAAAGCTCTAGTCGTGGTCGGTGGTGAGCGTCTCCCGGGTCCACCTAGGACGTGGCGCCTCATCTGCGTCGTCGGCTCTGACGTGGTACTCGGGCTAGTCACCAGCCTCGCCTTGTCATGGCCTCCGTGGCATGGGAGCTATCAGTGCTGTTGGAGTCGCTGCTGCTGTCAGAGCTGTCGCTCAAGTCCTTGGAGTCATCGGGGTCTCCTCCAGCCACCACCCACTGCTTGGGGTCCTCTTCCTCCACGGGTTCGAGCTCGGGGTGAACACGAGCGTGAACATGGATACCAATGCTCCTCTGAGCGGTCTCTTAGTGCGATCCATCTATAAAATTTTAAATATGAGTTAGATATGATAATTTTATAAAGAATGGAGGTAAAGTACCAGAAAAAATTGTAAAGTGCCAAAAGTAACAAATTTTTTGAAATTTATCCTTAAAAGGGAGTCCAGTCTATCTAAAGTGAGTGTCCTACAATCAGCTCGGCTTGGATAGCAATTTGTGGTATCTCATTTTCTAAATAAAACAAAGGAGCAAGTATACATGGGCCTAGGAAGTCCTAAACCACATATACATACAAACTGAAGTAATATCACAACACAAACTACGATTATAACTTATTACATCACATGATCATGTTTGTCACATCATGAGTAAAATGCACGCTGGGTCCTCAAACTTTTGGGTCCTTTCCATCTAGATCCTCAAACTATAAAAGCGACTATCTAGGTCCCTAATCAATTGCATCCATGCACCAAAGGACAAAGTGGCAGCAGCAGTACGTGAACTACCAGCCGATAGGGCACCCGTCCCCGACGGTTTCACAGGAGGCTTCTACAAGTCGAGTTGGGAGATCATCAAGCCAGATGTGATCACCGCCGTCAATTCGTCTTCAGGGATAATCATGGATTTTGGCGCCTAAACAACAGCCTCATCATGCTATTGCCAAAGAAGCCGGACGCCAACACGTCATCATAGTTCCGACCAATCTCAATGATCCACAGCTTCGGGAAACTCATCTCCAAGCTCATGGCCATGCGGCTGGCATCAAGGCTAGGAGAGCTTATCTCGCCAAATCAGAATGCCTTCGTCAGGAGTCGAACAATACATGATAACTTCAAGTTCGTGCAGAGGGCGGCGGTCTATCTGCGCAACAAGAGGATTCCGATGTCACTTCTCAAACTAGACATCTCAAAGGCCTTTGACACGGTCTCCTGGCCCTTCCTGTTTCAGGCGGTGCAGGCCTTTGGCTTTGGCGACAACTGGCGACATTGGGTGGCCTCCCTACTGTCCTCGGCATCATCATCCATCCTGCTCAATGGGCGACCTGGGAAAACAATCCATCACATGAGGGGCGTTCGCAAGGGAGACTCCTTATCACCCATGATCTTCATCGTCGTTATGGAGGTCTTCACGAGGCTCACGGCAGCTGCCGAAAGCAGCGGCCTGCTGCAGGCCATGCCAACGTCGGCCATCAGATACCGTTGTAGCATATACGCGGACGACGTCATCTTCTTTCTTCGACCCGACCCAGCCGAGGCTATGGTGGTCAAGGAGATTCTCACGATCTACGCGTAGTCATTCGGCCTCAACACCAACCTCGAAAAATGCTCCATCACGCCAATATACACGACGGATGACAACATGCCCGACATCCAGCGGACCATGGGTTGCCAGCTCTCAGAGTTCCCCATCACATACCTTGGTTTGCCTCTAAGCACCAAGAATATTCCAAAGCTCAGGATCCAGTCCACGGTGGATGCAGTCGCTAGGAGGATTCCGGCATGTCACGCCCACTCATGGCGAGAAGTGGCCGACTTGTGCGGATCAAGTCCGCCCCCTCAAGCTTAGTTCCCATCTACACCATGTTGGCAGACGGCCTACCACCATGGGCTATAGAAGACATTGACAACATCTGTCGGGCGATTCTTTTGGACCGACAAAGAAGGCTCTGTCAGGTGGAAGTGTATGGTTGCTTGGCCTACGGTATGCTGCCCCACCGGACTTGGTGGTCTTGGCGTCCTGGACCTGCAACTGGCCACAATCGCCTTACAAACCCGGTGGGTGTGGGTACAACAAGCTATCGAGAACCGATCTTGGGCAGAGCTCCCGCTAAAGGTTTCCAAGGACGTCCAAGCTTTCTTCCGCATGTCCACCTTCACGCAGCTGGGGAATGGTCGTTCCACCAAGTTCTGGACAGATCGCTGGATTCAAGGGCAGGCGGTCAAAGACATTGCACCAGCGTTGTTGGACTACGTCAGCCGCAGATGCATCTCCAGCACCACTGTGGCCGTTGGCCTACCCGACTATGCATGGATACACCAGATCACGGGTGGAATAACCGTGCCTGTCACCTTTGAATACTTCGCGCTTTGGAACCTCGTCAGCCACGTACAGCTGTCAGACGCCGAGGACCGCCTCATCGAGAGGTGGACGCCATCCGGGGACAACTCCTCCTCATCAGCGTACAAGGCAGTTCAGATGACATCCCATCCAATTTCGGGATGCAACAGGATTTGGAAGGCATGGGCTCCGCTGTGAGTAAAAATTTTCCTATGGCATTGGACAACGGGTAGGAGGCGACGACATGGACTGGAGGCACATGACGACTGCTTCCTCTGCGATCAGGAACCGGAGACTATCGACCACATCATTGCTTCTTGCTCTTTCTCTAGGCAGGTGTGGTGGACCATCCTCGCGGTTTTTAGAGTTGACTCGTCTCGGGTGGGTCATGCAATGCTGCTTGACTGGTGGGACAAATGGAGAATGAGATGGCACGGCGAGAAGCGGAAGGGCGCCGACACTCTCTTCGCACTAGTAGCCTGGGAGATTTGGAAAGAACGGAACGCAAGGTGCTTCCGCAATGAAACATCCTCCACCGCCCAGCTTCGAGCTAACATTAAGCACACCGCCGATCTATGGATCGAGGCTGGGGCGCGTAAGCTTAGTTGTCTAATTCGCGAGTAGTCGGCTACGATTTAGTTTGGGGAGACTGCGTTTATTGTATATTTTTCTCCTCCCAAACTTGGTTTGTTCAATGTAAAAAAACTCTACTTAATATAAAAGATACGCAAATCGTATTCGAGAAAAAAAAAAATCCTTCTTCCTGCACACCAATTGAGTGGTAGCTCAACCATACGCTCGGCAGCCATTTTCGCAGGCTGGCAGTGCTTATCCGAATATCATTAGTGTGTCCAATTTGCATCTCACATGCATCTTTAGGCAGACTGAATCATATCACTGTCAGCTACTCAGATTATGTAAGCATGTGAATAGAACAGTTAGGGGATTCTCTCTAAACTCTAAAGTCTACAGTCTGCACACAGCGGCCAACGCTATCTTAAGCCATCCATGACAACTACTGCTATCTCGACAAGGTTATGCTGATGGACATGTCACAGGACGCCGACATCTCCGTGCCGACGGGGCGCACGTTGAAGTACGCCGGCTGCTTCGGCTCCGGCAGGACCGCGCCGTCGCCGCTGCTCAGCATCCTGACGACCTCGTCCATGGCGGGGCGGTCGTCCGCGCTCTCCTGCACGCACAGGAGCGCCACATGGACGTGCCTCTCCATCGTGTAGTCATACGTTCCGGTCCCTAATAAGCTGCGGTCCACCAGCTCCGGCCATTGCCCGGCTCTCCACAGCAGCCATGCCTGCAAGAAAAGTAGAGCATCGATCCAGCTAGTTACCACAAATGTAATATATGCAATACTGTAATGGACAATGTCATGAGATTTATATCTGTATATAGTACTGACATATGCGATTAGCTTGTATAGTTTTCCGTCGAATCTATAGGAGCCAGTGGTCATTGTGCCGCTGATAATCTCCAGGAGCAACACACCGAAGCTGAAGACGTCAGACTTGACCGAACACACTCCATCCGAGGCATATTCCGGAGCTATGTAGCCACTTGATGATCATATTATATATACAACACCAATCGTTGAATTCAAGTTTGTAATTAGTGGAGATATTCTAATGTAATAAACTGTGTACATACAAAGTCAACTTCGAATTTGTCTTGGATCTGATCTACTCGATCGACTTACTGTGTGCCCACGATCCTAGTGGTGTTTGACTCGGCCACGCTAGAGCTGAATATCCTGGCCATCCCAAAGTCGGAGATTTTAGCGTTCATCTCGCTGTCCAAGAGAATGTTGCTGGCTTTGAGATCCCTGTGGACCACGCAGAGGCGCGAGTGGAAGTGAAGGTAGAGAAGCCCCTGAGCTATCCCTTCGATTATATTTAGACGTTTAGGCCAGTCTAGTGACGCTCCTTTTTTACTGTCTGAAGAATAAAACATGCAATGAAGTAAAACGTGCATGCGTAGACACTGATGAGAATTATAAATTTGACAAATTGCTCTGGAGTCTGGATATGATTTTGGTTTAGACCACGACTGTGTCATCAAGGGAGACATTTTTTTTTTCTTTTCCCCAGAAGATTTAATTTCAGTGGAAACATCATTTCATTTATGGAGAATTTCTTATTTCTCAAGGAGAAGAATTTAATTATTGTGACAAGTTTTCAAGGATATCTACATACCGAAGATGATGTGGTCTAGGCTTTTGTTTGGCATGTACTCATAAACCAGAATCTTCTCGTGCTCCCCTTCAATACAGCAGCCCAGCAGCCTGACTAGATTCCTGTGCTGAAGCTTTGCAATGAGCTGGATCTCGTTCTTGAACTCTAGCAAGCCTTGCAAAGAACATGGACCAAGTCTTTTCACTCCTATTTCAAGTCCATCAGGTAGCACTCCCTTATATAACACCAAACATATATAATTATACATCGACATCGTGTATAGTAAGTAAAAGGATGTGTGGAGTACTTGATTTGAAGATAGTGAAAGGACTTATTGTAAATGTCTGAACATTGCTGAAAATGATATATGTACCTTATAGACGGCACCGAAACCACCTTGTCCAAGTTTGTTTTCAATCGAAAATCCATTGGTAGCGCCTTTCATCTGAGAGAAGTCGTAGAGCGAAAACCCTGAGTTGCCTTCTTCCAATCTCCAGAGGTTGATCACATTTTTAACAGCAATAGACAACCTCCGTAATTCTCCCCGGGCAAGTTCTGATCACAAAACAGTTGGTAGAAATTCGATATTGATCCAGGTTCAGACAAAGGAAAAGGGGATTTCTCTTGAAATTTCTTTGTGAGTTTATATAAGCTTGAGAAAAACAAATATATACCTCGCTTTCGCCGCATTTTGATCCATCTGGGGACAAAAAAACTAGCAGACAGCAGCAGTAGAGAAACAACGGCTATGGTAGTCCAGAGCCAAGCCTTGCTTGCTGCGAGTTTAAACCAAAGCCAGAGTTAGGAGTAGAATTGAAATGAACCGTGAAACGTGCTCATGTTTAATGTGTCTCCTGTATGTACTCTACTCTAATGCAGAACGTTCACGGCACACTTTCAAAAAAAAAAAAAATATTCAAAATAAACTTCATCTAAAATCAACTTCTGAAATCTTCTGTTTGTCCTTTTAATCTTCTGTTTGCTAATTTACACAATGTAAATATACTTGTAATTTAGGAAATTTTTGCGAGCATACTGTGTAATTCTAAAAAAAATAGTTTGCTCAATGTTTTTTACTTCATTATGTAATAAATAAGGTTAAATAAAAAAAGTTAGTCGGATGGATGAACAAAAGGGATCACGCACACGTACGTTTGGCCTGTTTGGGCTTGTTCAAGTCGACTGACAGGTCGGTGGTGTTAAAGAAAGTGTCGTCGGTCTCGTAGCGCACGGTGCACCGCGGCACAAGGATCCTGCCGCCATGCTGCCCACTGGGAAACGTGGCGGGGAACGCCGAGATGAGCTCGTCGAGGCACGCGCGGCACCGCTCCGGCGACATGTCGACGGTGCACTGCACCAGGGCGAACAGCGTCAGGCGCTGCTCGTCGAACCACGACCGCCCCGTGGCGTACCTCCCGGGCTTGCCCGCAGCGATGCCGGCGATGGTGGTGACCAGCTCACGGACGAGCGCGTCGAACCGCCGCGCCGCGTCGGCGGGGGTCACGAAGTTGGTGTTGTTCCCGGCCCACCTGGGCACGGTGCCGCCGTCGCCGGAGAGGAAGTCGGCGCCGGAGAGCCGCAGCTGGTAGCGATCGTAGAAGAGGGTGATGTCTCTCAGGCGCGGGCCGCAGCCGAACGCGTTCTCGGAGTCGTTGACGGCGGCGCTGGACAGGGCGTCACGGAGCCCCCGCGCGCAGGCGTCGCCCGTGAAGTCCCCGCGACAGAGCGCGAGGCCGTAGGCGGCGTCGGGCGGCGACGACGGCGCACCAACGGAGCCGACGGCCGAGCCGTTGGCCTGCGCGCCAGCGACGAGGGTGGCGGCCAGCGCGTTGAGGTTGGACCTGTAGGCGGTGTCGCTGCTCGTGCTGCTGTTGCCGCCCCCCGCGGCCGCAGGCATGCCGCACTTGTGGCCCAGGATGGTGTCCTCCGCGGCGGCACGCAGCGTCGCCGCTGCGTACGCAACCATGGCAACGGCGAGGAGGCGGTGAGCCGACATGGTTGCGCCGCTCGACGCACGTGTATTGATCGAAGAGACTTAGCGTCTCTACTCTCTAATGTGTGCAGTAGCTTGGTAGCGGAAGGGAGTAGCAAGGAGTACGTACGTAGTTGGCATGGAGGCCGTCGTCGTCCATGGAGCTCTCTCTTATATAAAAGCTAGCACGGTCGGAGGTTGCTGTTGATATATTTGGCTGTAAGCTAATAACCCGGCCGGCCAGCATCATCATCAGCATGGAGCAAGGCATATAGTTGACCAAGATATATAATTTGGCCGAAAAACCTCGTCAGATCCCGGGACTCTGTTAAAAACAATATGAAACCATGGGTTAATTTTCCTGTTGCTTATATCATCATATTTCAATTATCAAGCATTCATTATTACTTGAAGAAAGTGCTTAGTAGCTGCATACATAGCTATCACATATCACTCGAAGACTAAAAATTCAAAAACACTGTATCTGCGGGTTGACAGGAGGGCCAATTTGAGATTTCAATTGCTTGGTGAATGCATCTCCATACATCAGTATGCAGGCGCCTTGTGTCTTGTCTCTTGAAGTCTTGAGTGTGAGCTGACCTGACCCCTGACCCTGATGCAGTGTTGGTTATCAAGATGACCACGGGTGTTGCATTGCATTGAGTGTTGACTAGCCAACAAGGCCCAAGTATAAGATGGGCATGGTATTTGACTTGAATATACTGTATCACATGGAATGGTCAGTAATGGGGAAATTAAGGGCCTGTTTGGTTCCCATGAAACTAGAGACTATAGGGACTAATTTTTAGTCTCATTTAGTCCCTAAATTACTAACAACATGAGGACTAGGGACTAATTTTTAATCATAATTAGGCCCTATTTCAATAGACTCTTGGGAGAGACTAGAGACTAATTTTTAATCTCATTTAGTCTCTAGTCCCTAGTCCCATGAACCAAACAGGCCCTAAATATGGAAAGACATTTATTAGGAAGTTAACGCGTATTTTACACTGGCATTGCAGCTGACGTCTGATAACCAAGATGAATCTGGCGACCTGTTGTAGACTGAAACAAGCCAGGGCCAGGCATCGGTCATAGTTCAATCTTAACACAAAGTGAGGTAACACACAGTAGCTGCAAGAAATTGCCAAGAAAACAAAGCTAGTCATGTGTGCTGTATGTTCAAAGTCTGCCACACATATATATATATATAAAAATATAAATCATCATCTGCTACCTTGAGCGAAGTGGATGATGTGGATGTCATGTGGACCTGTTCACCGGATGGTACAAGAGAAGGGACTTCCGCCGTCGATCTCAATGAAAACGGCTTGCAATTGTCCCGACAGACCCACTCTAGCTAGCTCGCTAGTCCATACGTATGCGAGAATGAGATCGACGCAGCAGTGACAATGATCCGGACGACGTCCACTCCAATACTCCATTGACTTGACCTAGGTACTAGTAGTATATACTGCAGTATTTTCATTTACACATATGCTGTATATTCCCCATTGGCTCTGACAACGACATCCTCTAAACAATTCCATGTGCTGATGTGCATGGCCAGCCCGTCCCAGTTGAAACAAAGGTGGGAGGCTATGTGCTACGAGGGTCAAGGACGGTGGCCATGTGCTTCAGCGCCTGTGCATAGAGGACGACGGGCCAAAAGCTACAAGGTCTATGAACAAGGACGGCATACTCAAGAAGACAACAGAGTGATGATATCTAGAACGGATCGACAAGGCGATGTGATCCATGGCAAGATGTTGGATCCTTTGGTTTCCTCGCCCGCGCGCGAAGTGTGCATGACGCTCGCTATATATACACCCACTGCGCCATTTGCAGAGACAGTGCAGTGTGTGTGCATGACTAAATGCAGAGCACGAACAGGCGCTGCTGATCATCTCCTCAACCTCATCTTCTGAAGCTCAACTAAATGCAGGCAATGACTCAGATCGCCATGGACGAGCTTCCACTTCACTACAGCTACCTCCTCCTCATCTTGATTCCTCTGCTCGGCGCCATCCCCTCCTCGGCCTCCACCGTTCGTCGTCGTCATCCCAGCGCCGGCAACTACAGCCACTTCCTCCTCCGTCACCATGGGCGCTCCCAGTGATCGGCCACCTCCACCACCTAGCCCTCGCTGGCGCGCTCCCACACCGCGCCATGCGGGACCTGGCGCGGCGCCTCGGCGGCGTCCCACTCATGCTGCTCCGCCTCGGCGAGCTCCGCGTCGTGGTGGCCTCGTCGGCCGACGCCGCGCGCGAGGTCATGCGGACCCACGACCTCGCCTTCGCCACGCGACCCGCCGGCCACACGTCCAGGGCTCTGCTCGGTGACCACAGCCCCGGCCTCGTGTTCGCGCCCTATGGCGACGGGTGGAGGCAGCTCCGTAGGATCTGCACCACGGAGCTCCTCTCCGCGCGCCGCGTACGCTCGTTCAGGGCCGTGCGTGAGGACGAGGTCCGTCGGCTCCTCCGCTCCCGCGGCGGCGACGGCGGCGAAGGGTGTGGCGACGGTCGACCTCGGCGCGATGGTGTCGGCGTACGTGGCTGACGCGTCCGTGCGCGCCATCATTGGCAGCAAGTTCAGGGACAGGGACACGTTCCTAAGCCTGCTGGAGCGCCGCCTCCGGAACGTGCCGGCGCAGAGCTTGCCGGACCTCTTCCCGTCCTCGCGCTTGGCCATTCTCGTCAGCCCGACGCTGCGGCTCTTGAAGCGCCAGCGACAGGAGATGATGGCGTTCATCGACACCATCATTCAGGAGCACCAACACAACAGAGATGACGACGAACAGGACTTGCTCGACGTGCTGCTCAGGATCCAGAGGGAGGACGAGCTCGATCCACCCCTCACCACCGACAACATCAAGGCCGTCATCATCGTAAGATTTAATAATTTCCAGCTAAATCCGATCCTGACAAACGACAATTCAGTTGAATCCCATCGTGGATAATGATGTCAGGACATATTTGGAGGGAGCAGCGAGACGTCGGCGACCACGCTGCAGTGGACCATGGCGGAGCTAATGAGGAACCCAAGAGTAATGCGCAAGGCGCAGGACGAGGTCCGGCGAGTCCTCGCCGGACATGAGACCATCACGGAGGACAGCCTGAGCGGTCTGCGTTACCTGCCGCTCGTCATCAAGGAGGCGCTCCGGCTACATCCTCCGGCGCCGCTGCTGATCCCACGGGAGTGCCGGACGCCGTGCCAGGTCCTGGGATTCGACGTGCCGGCGGGCGCGATGGTCCTCGTCAACGCGTGGGCGATCGGCAGGGACCCCAAACACTGGGACGCGCCGGAGGAGTTCTCGCCGGAACGGTTCGAGGCCAGCGGCGCCGTCGACTTCAAAGGGGACGGACTTCGAGTTCATCCCGTTCGGCGCCGGGCGACGGATGTGCCCCGGCATAGCGTTCGGGTTGGCTAACATGGACCTCGCGCTCGCCTCCCTCCTCTACCACTTCGACTGGGCGCTGCCGGACGGGGCGCAGCCCGGCGAGCTGGACATGACGGAGGCGCCAGGGATCACCACCCGCCGTCTCTCCCGACTCCTCCTCGTCCCTACACTCCGTGTGCCGCTGCAAGGGGGTTTAGAGTAATGGAGCCTCGCATGAGCTTGTCGGTGCTCCCTTCCCTTGTGATGATCCACTGATGGCTGCACTCGGCCCTGGCCATCTGATCTGATCATGTAGCTAATCTAAACCAGTTAAGCTTAAAACCAGTGACCGTGTAGTTAGCGGCGCAGCACTAGCTCTAGCCAGATAGTGTGTTCAGCACTAGCTACCATATACTCCCTCATGGATGTCCCCTTTTTAAATGTCGCCCAAACGACAATAACGTGTCTCGTTTGAATAAATGTCGTAATTTTGCCTACGGACACCCTAAGCCAATACAGCATCGAGCGCAGGCAAAAGTCATGGATGTGTAAAGTGCTATAGTTCCCATCGTCACATCAAATCCTTTAACGCATTTCCATGAAACATTAAATGTAAATAAATAAATAAAACTAATCACATAGTTTGGTTGAAAAGTATGAAAAGAATCTTTTAAGCCTAGTTAGTCCATGGTGAGACAATAATTACCAAATACAAACGAAAAGTGTTACAGTATCCGAACCCAAAATATTTCACCAACTAAACATCCCCCATGTCGTGTCCCTCTTCAGCCTCGGTCACCAGGCCACCACCACCACCACTGCACAAAATTCACCCACCAGGCCACCACCACCGCACAAAATTGTGGATTAAAAAATTACTGCATGCCATCAATCATTGTCACTAGATATGTTCAGCTAGGTGGCTTTCCATCTTAATTCCCGTGCCCAAACCCCAACGGCGCTTAAAAGAGGGCGGAGGGAGTATAAGGATGGGAGCATCCAATGGCTCTGATTCAGTTTAGACCATCCAACGCCGGAATCGTGCCAGCCCAAAATCCGTGGCGTGCACGGGCCCGCACTATGGGCGAACTTACGGCCGAACACGGCCGGCACTAAGGTCAAGGTCGCCGTGCCAAGCACGGGCACTATGAAGGTCGTGCCCGAGCCGTGCTTTCACGCGTGCCGTGCTTGGGCCGCCCATCGTGCTTTCGTGCCAAATGGTCAACTTTACATAAGAGATCGATTAATTCATGATGGCACTGATCCTCCTTGCCACTGAACTCGACTGGGCTCCGGCGTCCGCCGTCACCGACACCGAGGTCGGGCACGGCGGCACACGCCTGATCGGCGTGGCCGGAACAAGGACCCCACTGATACGCGTGGTGCACCAAGGGCACCGCCGCCTGTAGGTGAAGATGCCAGACTCATTCTGGGTGTTCACCTATAAGGTGGAGCGGTACCCATTCCCGGGCAAACCACGTGTGGACGACGCATTCATACGTGCACAGTGGCGAGCGCGCGCCGCCGCGACCGTAGATCCTACGCATACGTCGCCGCGCCCTGCCCGGAGTACGCCGAGTCGAGGCGGCGGCTCCAGCCGCTGGCCGGGTCCAGAACGGCGCCCACCTGCGCGCGTGGCCTCCACTGAAGCGCCGCACACAACATCGTCGAGACGTGGTTCCGCACCGTCGTCACGTGCGACGGCAGCGGCGTCGAGTGCCCGCGCAGCGTATGTTTCTTCGCGCACTGACTCACACGCAGCGCCGGAGCGAGGACGACGAGGTGGCACTTGTCGTCTTCCCTGCCACGCCGCCGCTGCCCACGGCTTTCTTCGTCCCGCCCGCGTCTGGTCCGCGTCGGCGTCTTCATCCTCAAGCTCTCGATCCCAGTGGGTCGTCGCTCGTCAGGTTGACCGTTTTACCTCACTCAGGCCATGGAGCAGGGCCGCACCGCACCTCTCCTTACGCGCACCTCCGATGTACCACCGGATTCGTCCTCCTCCTCCAGTGCCTCTGTTCGCTACTATACTGCTGTGTCGCGACACAGTGCCGGTCGGTGCCACCGCGGCGATGCTGCAGGCCTCACCGTCGCCGATCGACGACGAGGATGTGGACTTCGTCGCCATTGTCATCACCCGCTGATGCCTCGCCTCGGAGGAAGACGTACTCTAAGGCTCAAGGCGCAACGACTAGTACCCACACTTGGACCTTATCATGGACATCGTCATGAGCTAGAAAGATAGGGTAAGGATCTATCGATCGCGAGTACAGTAACAACTGCAAGAACCCGTTCATGCGTCCACAAACACACGCACACGGCACACATGCACACGCTATAACTTTTGATTGAGACGTTTATATCTGCCAGCTGCGTTACGTTACA
Organism: Hyparrhenia diplandra; assembly: GCA_015847255.1. Lineage (NCBI taxonomy): Eukaryota > Viridiplantae > Streptophyta > Magnoliopsida > Poales > Poaceae > Hyparrhenia > Hyparrhenia diplandra. Next base: position 44,580 of record JADLZK010013048.1, read on the forward strand.
TGTGTTTGTGATGCAGTGCATGACACCCATGCATGCGTGCGTTTGGATGGATCGGCGGCGCGACAGGTGGAGAGGGCCGGGTCTGGACGGCGATAGGAGGGACGCCAGCAGCATCAGCGCAGCAGCGCCTCAAGGTAATTGCTCGTGTACACCCGGTCGTATGTGTCATGTCCTTTGTTATGAACTTCATTGGATTATTACCGGATGGAGTTTTGGACATGTATTATGGTATATACATAGTGGATCCGCCAAACTTTGTATTATATATGTGATGGATGTATATATGTATATGTTTGTAACTATGTGTGGGCTTGTATGAAATGATGAATTAAGAAATATTATTACCAAGATAGCTTGAGTACAAACTTTGATGTTCTTGTGTTCTGTTTTATGAGCATACATTTGGTGTGAACTTTTTAAAGGATAAAGAGGGGGGATGGAGTATCATATCCCACCTGAATTTTTTCATTACAACATATGCAGGTATGAAGGAACCGGGAATGGTACTTTTGTAGGCATTAGGGCACCTGGCTACATGTTGGCTTAGGCCAAAAGCAAATTGGGGGAGGGATAAGGTTTTTCTAGATTACATCATAGTGAAGATTGGGCATCATCTTCTTAAGACCCAATTCATCATATGATGTGTAATCTAGAAACATAGCTAGTCCACCCCCGATTTGCTGTTGGCCTATCTAGGCCATCTTGTAACCAAGTGCCCTAATGCTTGCAAAAACTATTATTCCTGGTTTATACCGACATCTATTGCATTGTAATAAAAAAAAATAGGTGGGGATACTTCAAACCTCCCACCCCACCCCTGTTTATCGCCCTCTTAAAAAGTTCACAACAAAAGCTCATAAAAGAAAGAACACAAGAGCAATCTAATTTTATACTCAAGGATAGATTTAGATGATAATATTTGTCAATTTACATATTATTCATCATCATTTCACTAAATCCATACAAGCCCACACGTTATTTCAGACACATATAATAGATCCATCACATATATAACACATAGCTAGACGGATCCACACCACCATAAAACAAGTCCAAAACATCATCCTACAATAATTCAGTTAAGTTCATAGTAAAGAATACGACACCTTGTATTATATACTGTACTATATACAGCTATACTATATATATATAGTATACAGCCGGTGTATAGGACCGGACGCGGGCCTTGAGGCCATGCTGTTGCTGTCCCTCATTTCACCGTCCAGACCACCTCCATCTGGCGTGGCGTCGATCAATCCAAATGCACGCATGGACGCCATGCACTGCACCGCCGTCACACATGTAACTACTAGTAACGTAGACACAAACAACGTCCGTCAAAAGCTATATAGTAGTGACTGTTTGTGGACGAATGCACGGGCGGTAATTACTTGCAATCGATCGGATCGATCCTTAATTACCTAGCTTTCCTCTACCTCCTCACGATTTCCATGATGAGGCGGTCGATGTGCGGGTGGCCGCTGCCCTCAGCGTTAGAGTCTGCCTCGGAGGCGAGGCAGCAGCTGGTCACAATGGCCACGAAGTCCATGTCCTCGTCGTCAACCGGCGACGGCGCCGAGGCCTGGACCAGCGTCGCCGACACCGGCAACGGCGCCGTGGCGGCGGCAGCGGTAGCAACAGCTGAGGAGGACGAAGCGCCGGCGGCATCCGAGCCGCGCGTAAGCAGGCGCACGGTTCGGCCCTGCTGCATTGCCTCCGCGATGCGGTCAACCGGCCGAGAGACGACGACCGAGAGCGTCTGGGAGCGGGGCCGGGAGGATGAGGACGCCGACGCGGCCAGCTGGCGCGGGGCGCGCGGGACGAAGTCCTGCTGGGGCGGCTGCGAGGTGGGGAAGACGACGACGGACACCTCGTCATCCTCGCGCCGGAGCTGTCCCTGGCAGTGGGCGAAGAAGCAGACGCTGCGCGGGCACGCGGCGCCGCGTTCGCACATGACGGTGCGGAATCTCGTCGGGTGCAGCCACGTCTCGAAGACGCTGTGCGCGTAGCCGCAGCGGAGGCCACGCGTGCAGGTGGGCGCCGCGCTGGACCCGGCTAGCTGGAGCCGCCGCCTCGACTCGGCGTATTCCGGGCATGGCGTGGCGATGTACGGGTATGATCTAGGGTCGCGGCGCCGAGCGCGCTCACCCTTGTGCGCGTACGGGCACGTGACCCATACGTGGTTGCCGAGGAACGGACACCGCTCCACCTTATAGGTGAACACCCAGAACGAATCTGGCATGCCCACCCAGAGACGGTGCCCTTGGTGCGCCCAGGCGCACCAGCTTAAAGGGTCCCCGTTCCTTCGGCCACCGCCGTTGGGGCGTGTTCTGCCGTGGCCGTCGATGGACGTCGAGGGCGGATGGCGGAGTCCGGTCGTGACCAGCGGCAAGGAGGAAGCCATCAGGAATTGATTGATATAAATCTCTTTTTGTGCTCTAACACACACTAGATAGAGCTAGCTAGTGAGCTAAAACTAACTACACGGTCACTGGTGTAGTAGCTAGATTAGGTTCTGTTCTGTGCGCAAATCTGTATGCGAGGCGATTATGCCCGCGTGACCTTTCCAAAGGAAGACGATCAAGTATATCAGGAAATAAACCGTGCTGGGTGGTGGTGGTGAGATTTGCTCACTAGGTTCTAGCAATATGGTGAGATTGCCTATACGGTTTTACCGTGTACCAACCAATATGGAAGGAGGCTAACAAAGTGTAATGTGTGTGTTGTGAAGGTTTGTTTGTGAGTCGATGATGGTTTCGAGGCCCCGAGCGAGGCATGTATTTATGAATAAATTCTTTGCCGAAGTGCCAAAAAACACTCGGCAAAGAGGCTCTTTGCGAGTGTCTTTTTTTGCACTCGGCAAAGCATGTTTTCAAATCAGTTTTTGAGGCTCTAAACGAGCTTAAATAAAAAAGTTTTCAACTACAAAGTTTCATAACTTCTCAAGCTCTACAAGTTTATTTTGGTCATTTCTTCATTTGACAAAGCATCAATAACGTTGTTCACAAAACTTACATCTCTTTCATATCATTTCTTAGTTTCCTACAACTAGAAGAGAGATTAATAAGATTTATGAACAATGTTACTAACATTTTATCAAATAAATAAATGATCAAAGTAAACTTTGTAAGTCTCCAAAAGATATGAATCTTTATAGTACAAAACTTTTTGATTTCAATTCATCTTATCATGCAAAACTAGGTCTAAAGCGCTCTCAAATTTAAAATTCGAATTTTTCAAATGACCTCAGATGGAAAAACTTCCTAAATGAAAATGTAGATCTCAAAAAGTTATGAAACTTTGTAGTTGACAACTTTTTATTTAAGCTCGTTTGGGGCCTCAAAAATTGGTTTTGAAAAACCTATTTGCCGAGTGTCAAATAAAAACACTTTCGGCAAAAAAATTCTTTGCGAGTGCCAAAAAAAAAAGGCACTCGCAAAAGGCTCTTTGCCGAAAGTGTCTTTTTAGGCACTCGGCAAATCCTGTTTTCAAACCGGTTTTTGAGGACCTAAACGATTTTAAATCAAAAAGTTGTCAACTACAAAGTTTCACAACTTTTTCGAGGTCTACAATTTTTATTTAGAAAGTTTTTGCATCCGAGGTCGTTTGAAAAATTTGAATTTCGATTTAGTATAATATATGAGGAGCTAATACGGAATCTAGACACAAAATGACGGTGTAGTGCGGTGGTAAGGTAGTAGACACGCGAGGGGAGAGGTTGTGGGTTCGAATCCCACTTTCGCCAAAAAGTGTGAAAAAAAGTGTAGAAAAAACTTGGAAAAAAGATCATGGTTGAGGGTAAGTGGTAGCTGGTCAATGGTGGCCTCAAAAAAAAAAAAAATAAATTTTTTTGCTATTTTTTGGTTTTTTTTTCGACTTTTATCTTTCTTAAAGTGTTTTTCTTTGCCAAGTGTTTTTGGCACTTTCGGCAAAGCCTTTGCCGAAAGTGCCCGATACTTGGCACTCGGCAAAGAATGCTTTGCCGAGTAATTCTTTGCCGAGTGCGCTTTGCCGAAGTGCGGCACTCGCAAAAGCCTTTGCCGAAGTGTAAAGGGGCCTTTGCCGAGTGCGGGCGAGCACTCGGCAAAGCGCGGAGATTCCCGTAGTGCAAGTGCTTGCACTGGCGCTTGCTTGTGTTGTCTCGTACTCAATCTATCCCAATGTAGCATCAAGATGGCGTTGCAGACGTACTTTTTATGTCTATGGATCATATATTTCTCTAGTGACATGTCCATATATGACAGATAGATAGAGATAGATTCCTTGGTTGCTTCTACCACAAGAGACACTGTGCCGTGTAAAGATGTTGTATATCTCTATCCAGGTCACTAGGGGTAGAGCAGCGATTTGTCCCATGCCAATGTGATAGGGATCACTCCGGAGTATGTGTGGACACCCTGTTGCACGCACTTCGGCACTTTGTGTCATGCATCGTATGTTGCCTGATGATATTGACGAAATTGCCTGTTGGTAAATGGCAAAGTAACCCAATGTGCCTAGATATGTTTAGGTGGTGTGAAGTGTTCTTGTGATTCCAACATGTAAAAAGTGAACATGGCTTAATTTCACTAAGTTAGTTGGGCCAAAAACCCTATTGTTTTTCTACTCCAAAATATTTTCTTCTTCAGAGGAAGTTGTTTTTGGGTTTTCCCAGTATGCCCCCTTTATATAGGATAATACAATAACACATATACTTATTTTAAGAACTAGATGTTCCATATGAGGTAAACATCTATAAAACAAAAAAAAAAAAAATAAAGTAATAATGTATACCACAACACAACACTAGTAAAAAAGAGAGAGAAAGCACGTGTTGCAGTGGTTATGTTTGTTTCCTTCCATTTGATCCTATGTTTTGGAAACCTTTTATGTATAAGAAATCACAATATTTTCATTCAGACAACAACAATTTTAAATCAATCCATGTAAATTGTAACTAATATGTAAGAATATTCACTCCACATCCAAACTATTGTGATGTTAGGGGAGCTTGAATACTAATATCACCACGCAGCAAATAGCCACAACATGCATAACTTGTCCCAAAAGAAAGTGCGGACTCAAAGCGTAAAAGGAAAATAAATACGGAAAATATTAAAAACATATGATAGATCTGACTTGGTATAGAAGAAGGTCGATTAAAATTAGATCGATGCCGCAATAGACGAGCTCCAGACGTGACCTAAGAAAAGAATGGATTAAGCATAGTAAGATTTAACAATAACATGTTAGAAGCCTGAAATTCAAAAACCCTTAAAACTTGACCGGTCGCAATAATACCTGAAGGGGGAGGGGGTCGGACTGTACAACAGATTAGCATCATACATAGAACGCAAGCGAGATGAAAGAGGGCCATGGCAAAATCTGCTTAGGAGTGTCCCGCTATCCATGTTTGATGATGGAATATGTATACAAGAATGATCGGTGGGGGACGATCACCGGACCGGCACTATTTATGTCCGCGGGAGAGCGGCGAGTTGCAAGCGGTTGCACGGCAGTGACGCGTCAGCGTGTGTCGTTATCAAGAGGAAAGGTTGCGTGTACTAATTTCCGCACCGCATTCTGCGGTGCTCATTGTCGTATACGGCGATAAGATACCAGCGGTGCAGTCCTGTGGGCGGCGACCGGTGCTCATTGTCGTATACGGCGATAAGATACCAGCGGCGCAGTCCCGTGGGCGGCGAAACAATTCACCTCTCTTGGCAAGTAATTTTTTTGGGGGTCATATTTCAATGCAAAGCATCTCTTTGGCATAGTACCATTGTCAACTTTGGGATGAAACCTTTTATCTAGTTTTTTTACATTTCTTTTTTTAGATATTTTTTCCTATATTTTGAAAATTATTATTTATCTGCTGTTAGTGTGATATGAATTTCCTTCATTTATCGACTGGGAGTGACTAAAATCTGTATGCTGCCACTGCGTGTGTGGTAGACTAACCACTGTAATAACACACGCGTGTAACTTTGTATATTAGCATCCACGCCAGCACTTGCACAATACATGGAAAAGCATATACGGCCAGTGACTATTGTCTGTGGCACACGTATGAGGACCGCTGTTGTTCCTTCCTTGCATTGGTACGGTGTCATCCACGAAACTAAACCCGTGTGCGGCCGGAGAGTAGCACCTAGTTTTATTATATATCATATTTTGTCCTCGCAAAAAAAAATATATATATAGCAGATTTTGTTTGCATTATATATTGCTTGCCAGCCTAAAAAAGATGTGAAGATGATGATGATGCTGTTATGCGTTTCTCATCTTTTATTTATAGCTTTGGATCCAAGCACGCAACAGCCGCGCTGCAGCCTGCAGAACTCAGAAGAGATGCATCACGTATCAGCAACAGAATTCGGCTTGGCTTGGATGCATGTGGCGTCATGCGCGCAGACAGCAAAGCGCGACGCGAGAGCTGACGTGTACGTGCATGCCTTTTATGCATGGCTTGGCTTGATGTGTTGTCCGAGCACCAGAATTTTCTTTTGAGGGGCGGACATTACCATAGAGATGGTCTGGGCCTCACGACGACTCCGTCTCTTGGGCTAGCCCGTTAGGATGATTGGGCCTCCTGACCGGCCTTGTGATCTGTGTCCACCAGGACATCGTCGAGATTCTGGTGGAAGATCTGGTCCACTTCCAATCGGACTACTCCACGCCCAAGTTATTACTACAAAAACAATTTATTTTAACTTATTTCAGACTTAATAAATAAACATTTTTTTATTGGAAAGTGCTTCCATTACTCATAACTTGTTAGAAATCCCGTCTTTTTCTTGGAGGTTCATCAGGTAATAATGAGTTGGTGTCGCACAGTTGAGTTGGTTGGGCCTTGGCAACTCTCTTTCTCAGGCTAGCCCATTGTAGCCCAGTACGACGATTAGGTGTTTGGATCACCATCCATCCACAAGAACCGGGATGCGAACTCAGCTACTTTCCTTGTGGTCAAACCTGTCCATTTGATTTTAAATTCTCGATTTGGCACGGGATTGTATTTTTTTGGATTTATTTTAGAATTTATCGGCGTTATGCTTTAAGCGTAAGCGAAGTTCTTGTCGAAATGAGACGTCTATAGTGTCTTCGGGAATCTATAGATGTGTCGGCTTCGGTCCTTCGGAGGTGCTCATATGGTTAGGGTTTACATACATGTGTTCATATAGATGAGTGTATGTGCGTGTGTGAATATTAGCGTTGTACTCTGTAATCTCAAAAAAAAGATCCGCATGAACCGGCATAATTTAGTCCCACAAGGCCGCCTTATCAATTTTGAATAATAGGTCCTTGTAGGAAAGCTTTAGTTTTGCTCCCTCCAACTTAAAAAACAATGTTCTACCAGCGGTTCGCCATTCTAAATTATAAAGTTGTTTTTTTTAGTATGTCCATTTTGTAATGGATCTAACACAAATAATATGTCTATATACAATCAAAATAACTTATAATTTATAATGGAGGGAGTATCGTTCAAAAAAAATTCTAAAATAGCTTTGATGTTTTAGCTTTTGATAATACATTGCACCAAAACCAGCTTGATATTGTGGGTATGCATGTCTCATAATACATTACTACCTTTTACCGGGGCTTATTCCTTAATTAGCATGGTTCACCTTCAATAATAAGGGTATATGAGTAATTTCAATGGAGCATTGATTTGTTCTACAAATCCTAATCCTTAAATATCAAGTTTTTTTTTTTTGGATGATGAAGGTAGTATTCTCTAAACTATCGCAACAGTCAAACTTTCTTTCTCAAACTTGAAAATTGGAAATTAAATTTACCTCGAGGTTTCTCTAATTCTAGTCCTGATTAGAAGTGGTTTTCAAGATGGTTTCAACTTTTTTAATTAAAAATCCAGTGATCACATGATAGTGATCACAAGTGGTTTCAACTCAACCTTTTCAGATGAAAAATCTAGTAACCACATGATATCAAATAAAACTAGAGAATTAATCCCCAAAGCATGTATGTCGAAATACGCATCTAAAACTCTACAACAGAAATGAGATACATGCACCATGAATGCATTCATCATTATTGAATGTTGCATTCTTGCGGTTGCATATCATATTATGAATGAATGTTGCATTCATGTGGTTGCATATCATATTGTTGTCGTTGAAACTTTCTACAATGTTACATTAATGTTTAAACACTTTGGCTCTTCCTCCTACTCAGCCTTTAGTAAAGGTTTGGGCATGGCGGCGCCATGAAAAAACACTCTGTGTTTTGTTTTTTCAATTTACTAAATATATTTCTTATTTTTCCTAGAGCTAAATAAAAAATATTGGAAGCTTCTAAAATTTTTTTTTTCATGATAGAAACAGTTTACTTGGGTTTCTCTATATATATTTTTTTTTACAGTTTCTGTGGTGTGAAAGCCTTATTAGGTGTTTATCGAGGCGTGTAAAATGTCCGGATTTGGAGTTCGAGTAGTAAATGTTGGTCTATATGTAAGGACACTTCTTTTTAATCTGACTCTACCAGTAAACCAAGCTTATTTATACGCTACCAAGGTAATAAATAATTTTAGATTATATGGTAGAGTCCGCGATTGAAATGTGGCTTTAATCGAGCCACTAAAAGAACAAGTCTTTTTAATCAGTACGTATGTGGTTGAAATTTAATCTTGAAATGCAAACCATCCCTTGTTCTAGTAGAAGAATATTTCAAGATGTGGAAAAAAAGTATCCGAGTTTTAGCAGAAGAAAATCTCAGCTCCATGCTTGCGCATTCTTGCAGGTAACTCTCACAGTTGCATGCAGGTTTCTTCTTCCCCAATGCCCCGGCCTGCTGCGCTGCTCCCGAAGCCGCCACGTGCATGCCGCTAGACCTGCACAGATGGAATGGATAGCGCGCCGCCGCCGGGCACCGACGACCGTAGACCTCTCCGACTCGGAGTTTGGGACTACACCCATGTTCTCCACGCAAAGACAAACTCGTTTTTTTTTTTTTTTTTAACAATTTCGATTTCGACAGGGTTGATTGATCGATTGGTACCAAAGCAGAATGCGTAGGTAAGGTTTTGCCATCCATATATCCATAGATCCAACCCAGATTGGCGGTGCAACTGTGCAAGAGATGCTGGGCACCACGGCGAGATTCCTCTGGACGATGCCACCAATCCTCATTAACTAATCCAACAAATCCACGAGAAAAGGACGTCCTTCCCGTGTAGCCTAGGAGCAGGGAAGCAGCAAGAGAAATTTTCTCGTCAGTGCCCACTGCCCAGCGCCCGCCCCGGCGGCGGCCTGGCCTACCGCCTTCAAGTTCTTGGCACAACCAACCAACTTCCCCCGGAGGAGAGGGAGAGGGGAGGAGGAGCCGGCCGGCCAGCCGGGCATATTCTCTCTTGAGTTCCCCCTCCGGTGCTCCCTCCAGCGCCCTGAAAGCGACGGCCAACTGCAGGCAAGGGAGGCTCCCACACTCTTCTTCCTTGCCGAGCACTCGCCCCGTACGTCTCCTGCACCTTCTTCCAGTTTCTCCCATTTCGGTTTGTGTTTGTCCACTCCCTATCTTCCCTGCCGCGCCTCCACCTTCCCGCTCCGGAAGGTCAAATCCTTCGCCTATAAGCTGTTATTCTGTTCGTGTGTTTGGGAATCGTTGCCTGCTGCTGCACATTATCTCCGCATTCTGAAGGAATCGCTCTGCTCGCTTTCTTTTCTTTCAAAAAAAAAAAAAATTGTTCTGCTCGCTTTTGATTTGAGTGATTGATGTGTCTCTATGTGCTTCAGCCGACCCGTTGAGATTCAGCTTGGATGCTTCTGCAGGTTCAGGTTCAGGGTCATGGAGAGATGGAGGCTGGGTACCGGCGTGGTGACTCTGGTGCTCTTGCTCACTGCTTCTTCTCATGGAAGAGGTAGTTCCGTGTGATACTCTGATGCTTGCTGGGTTGCTCTTCTATGTAAATTGGGATTCTGACAGCAAGCTAGCTTCAGTAGTAACGAACAAGATAATAATTATCGTGTTTTCATCAACCGTGCTATGAGTGGAATAAGCATGTCATTGCATTTGCAAACTTCTCAAATGGGTGTGTGGTTTTGCATAGACAAAAAGGGATACCTACCAACTATTTGATAGAATTGCCAGCTAGTGGTTGTCCGTTTTAGAGGGTCATGGCAGCAGCTGGGCTAATTTACCACGCTAATAACTGACTTTTATAATTGGTACAGATATAAAACATCTAGCAAAAATCTCTAGCATCTCTAGCATCTGTCAGTTCCTGCTACAGGACCTTGTTGTTTGTATAGTGTAATCATGGTTACTGCAATTATTGGTGGCCCTATAAGACAAAAGGAGTTATTGCTAAAGCAGATGGTTGATGAACTGTAACTACAGAGAATCATTACAAATTATTTTTTAAAAAGTTGATATTAGCTGTCTGCATTCTTAATATCCAGTCTGCCATTTTTATTTTTTTTCCTTTCTCACAGAGTTGCCTGTCAAGAATAGTGACCACAGTTTTATCTACAATCATACTGTCGCAAAGACTCTTGTGGAATATGCGTCAGCGGTAAGTTACGACTTTCCCTAATTGTTTTTGACAGACTTTGGTTTCCACTTGAATATTCATAGTTTTTCAGGGATTTCCACTTCTTATGTCACATTAAGCTTAATCTCATGATTCTCTGCTGTTTCTAGGTGTATATGACAGATTTAACTGAACTGTTTACATGGACATGCTCGAGATGCAATGACTTGACTCAAGTATGAGACTAACAAGTTTGTTATCTTCTGCTTACCGAAATTCTTTAAAACATAAAGTTGTTCTTTAAAATGGCTATGGGACAGGATAAGCTTTCTTCTGGTTTTGATATGGTTTCATATTGCTGAAATAGGGCTTTGAGATGAGATCTCTAATTGTTGATGTGGAGAACTGCTTGCAGGTACCTATCCCTCCACATTTTCGATTAAGTTCTCATAAACTTTCCATGGAATTGTATGGCTCTTTGTTATCAAACCCATCAAGCTTTTCAAGATATATCCTTCCCTTTACCTACCCTTCTTTGGATGAATAATGTAACAGGCATTTGTTGGTGTAGATCATAATCTGAATTCGATAATTGTTGCAATCAGGGGAACTCAAGAGAACAGGTACTGAGCTATTTGTTATTATTTCCACTTTAGTTGTTTTGTGTTTAAATAAAGTTTACTTTGCCTTTACTGTTTTCAGTTCAGATGTGATTTATGCTTAGATTTGATTAACCAGTGTACAGAATTGGATAAAAGACTTGATATGGAAGCAGCTTGATTTAAGTTATCCAAACATGCCAAATGCAAAGGTTAATGCCAATGAAGTTTCTATCGTATTCTCTTTAGAAAAGAAAAATAAACTGAAAGTGTGATTCATTCGTTTGTATTCCTCTGGTTAAAGGTGCACAGTGGATTTTTCTCCTCATATAACAATACAATTTTGCGTCTAGCTATCACAAGTGCTGTGAACAAGGCAAGAAAATCATATGGAAACATCGATGTCATAGTGACAGGCCACTCGATGGGTGGAGCTATGGCTTCTTTTTGCGCGCTCGATCTTGCTGTAAGTATCCCAAGGCCCAAGGGGCTTCAGAGATACTTAACTGTGCTCTCTTAGATACTTTTGAACTTGTAATCCTGGAACCTAGTTTAAACAGAACATTTCTCCATAGATGAAGCTTGGAAGTGACAGTGTGCAACTCATGACTTTCGGGCAGCCTCGTGTTGGCAATGCTGCATTTGCCTCATACTTTGCTGAATATGTACCCAACACATTTCGAGTGACACACGGACATGATATCGTGCCACATTTGCCACCCTATTTCTCCTTTTGTAACACCCCGCCCTCCAAAGCCGCACCGCACAGCCCTTCCGAGGGGCGTGCGCGCACACATACCACCCCGCTTACACTTTTCGTCCTCCTGTAAAAGGGTTAACCCGAAGGTGATATGGCTGGATGGCAAAGGCTTATAAGTTGGCTCCACCCTTGCTAAACTAGCAAGGTGGTACTAAACATGTGCACTTCTCACTCATAGGGGTACTGGGCCACATCCTTATTGGGCCGGGTGTTACACCTTTCTTCCCAAACTGACATACCACCACTTCCCAAGAGAGGTATACTATACCTTGCACTTGCTGCACATGAAATTTACAAAGCTACTCTTTTGCATTTTACATCCTGTACATGTATGAGCGACATTTTTGAAATTTCAGGTATGGGTCCAGGATTACGATGGCAACATAACTGAAAAGATTTGTGGACGACAGCGGTGAAGACCCAAATTGTTGCAGGTTTGTCTGTTGATACCATCGTGGGAACTCTAGTTTGGTTTCTCGCCAGCTTTCGTTCTGACATTCGCCTCCATGATGCTAGGTGCCTCTCCATGTTCAGCTTGAGGATTCAGGACCATTTCACTTACCTAGGAGTCGATATGGAAGCAGATGATTGGAGCACCTGTAGAATCATCACAGCACAAAGCGTTAGGCAATTCCGACAGGAGCTAGCCAGCAACATCATCCTGACAAAGCTTGATATTGATGTCTCCATTGTTGAACCAAGTGTACAGACAGATTGGAGCAGTTCTAGATAGCCAGAGCATTCCTTTTGTCCAGATTCAGAGCAGAAGCGGCCCCTTCTTTATGCAATGCAAATTATTCAGTAGTCCAGCCAGATTGGGATGTTGTTTTAGATAAAGGAAATAAATCCAGTTTCATCTCTTGTAACAAAGAGAATCAGACCATATGTAGGTGTATACATAAGAAAGGAAGGAAGGATGGTAGGCACAGTTTATGTTGGATGGTGATAGGGATTGCTTCTGTAAATATATATACACGATGTATGTAAACTTAATAACATAGAATGACCACATTCTATACTTGGTATCTATGTATTTGCAGCAACATAAGCACCAAACTAACATATAAAGATATCAATCAACCAAATGAGGCGTATCTATATCTATATACACACGTTGTAAACCTGCAATGACATAGAATGTGGCTGTACAGGTAGATATACAGACGGACCTGATCAAGAACATCTTGACAAGAAGGTGTGGCAGTGGTATGACGAAGCCAACTCCGCAATGCGCATGAGGTGGCCTGTGGCCATGGTTGATTCGATCGTTGCGCTGCGGTTGTATTGTAGGGCAACCCGTCATATCTTATGGCGTCGTTGTGCTGTGCAGTTCAGATAAAAAAGACTGCCCCTGGTACTACCAATTAGGCACTCAACAGCTCTATTAGTGATTCCTTCTATTTACCTAGATATAGCTTGATTGGTTTCGAACTGCTCACAGCCTGTGCTGTAAGATGGCAGATGTTTCTGCTTGACGTGTGACAGATAGAAGAAATTCTCCGGGGGATTTTTCCCCTTGGGCTTCTTCCTTATGCCATTCCAATTAAGCTCCAGTTAAAGTTTCAAAATTAAAAAAGACGCTCCAACTAAAACCAAAGAGAAGCAGCACCCTACCACAAGGATCAGTGTTCTTCTCCATTCGTACAATACTATATGATGAGTCAATGTTACGGTACCAAGGAAACAAAAATGGAAGAACCTTTCTTTCTGTACAGACTAAAGAGCTACGCCTGACATGTCTGCAAATCACCCCATTACATCATACCAATGAAGAAAAAAAAAATCAAATCTATGGACAGCTCTACTTACAAACAACCCATTTACATATACAAGCACACAGTCCGGGATGCAACTCTGTCAGCACATTGTCACACAAAAAGTGCTTCCTACAAGAACAAAACAAAACAAGAAAAACTCGGCCATATTCCTGAATGATACATACTGATATTCAGAATGTAGCCGATTCTCATCAAAATGCACACTCTAAGAGTCTAAGGTCTGAATCTCAGCAACTGAATAGTTATTCTTTTCATCAACCTGCGTCTTCATGTAAAACCTGGAGGAGTTGTAAAACTGATCCATGGAGGCAACTAAAATCCAACCGAGCATGAGGCTGTCCGGGTCTGCAAAATCAAGCATGTTGCAGTAGTATTACTCAGCTCTCGACAACAGTCCCCTTCAAAAAAATACTCATGCTAAGTAATGAAGTTTCCTGGCAAAATTGATACCAAATATGGAAAGAATGCCATCCATTGAATGTGCTATCAAAGCTGCCTGCAGAATTTGCCTAGCTCTGCATTCTAGTTCCCACGGGCACCGACCTTAACGGTGGACTTCTGAATGTTATCACCTTCACTGCGAGCTTTGCCATTATTAGGGACTGCCAGAAGTTGTGGAACATCCAGGCCATCATTCCTTCCAGAGCTACTGCTGCTGCCAGAAACTTCAGCGCGATCCTTCTCGAATTCCCCTCCTCTGACAGTCTCCTTCCTCAAGTCCGGGAAGTTCAAAATGAGCGACTCAGCAGCATGTTGAGCATCAGGAACACTGGTCGTCCGTCGGTGTGCTTTTGCCCTTGGGGTAGATGGGCAGGTCTTGGAATCCTTTGTGGAAGGCGCATTTGGATCATAAGGATGTGCAGCTAGATAAGATAGTGCAGTGACGACATCTCCTATCAGTGGCCGAGATGCTGCTTGCTCCTGCAAACACATAGCTGCAACAGCTAAAGCCTGGTACAAACCCCTTTTGGGGTACCGACCTTGCAGCGATGGATCAGCAAGTTGGCAGAACTTCCTTCGGCCTCTAAAAAGTGGACGAGCCTGCAAATTTTGTGGAGATCAGACATTTGGCACATGTGAAGAAATAACAGATCATTTCCCTCCCTATACCAAATGAATGGAATAACTTGGTAAAGTTAAACCTACCCATGCGACAAGATTTTTGCTCCCCTGAAGGCTGGGTGTGATCGATTGCTTTGCGGCCTGTAATAAGTTCAAGGAACACAACACCAAAGCTGTAAACATCAGACTTTAATGTCAACTGTCGGTCATGGCATATTCAGGAGCTTAATATCCATATGTTCCCATAACTCGTGTTGATACATGAGTTTTGTCACCAACTGGACCAAGTTTTGCAAGCCCAAAATCAGACAGCTTAGGGTAGTAGTCTTCACCCAGAAGAATGTTTGATGATTTGAAATCTCTGTATATGACTGGTGGATTTGCCTTATCATGAAGATACTCCAGACCCTTCGCTGCACCGGCAGCAATCTTCATCCTTGTATTCCAGTCAAGAGGTTCCTCATCTGGTGGACCTACCAAGAAAGTGGTGCCATGAGTTACAAAAGAAGAAATATGGATGGCAGTGTCTAGATATGCTATGAATGGCGTCACCAGTAACAAAACATTGACGGTAGAGAATACTGCAGCTAGAATCTTTTCGCGTTTGAATGTAGCAAGTTATAAATACATTCTTTAAAAAATAAAAAAAAAAAAAATGTAAACTGAACCCAAGAGAAATAAGGCATTTTGGATCCTAGGGAAATCT
Source organism: Hyparrhenia diplandra (assembly GCA_015847255.1). Lineage (NCBI taxonomy): Eukaryota > Viridiplantae > Streptophyta > Magnoliopsida > Poales > Poaceae > Hyparrhenia > Hyparrhenia diplandra. The sequence continues at coordinate 59,950 of JADLZK010013048.1, forward strand.
TCAATTCATGATCTATTTAGCAACTACTATAATATGGTGCAAGTGTGCAACTTACCAAACAGATGATTTTCTAGTGATCCCAACAACATATATTCGTAAACTAGGAGGCGCTGGTCACCATCTGCGCAATAGCCAATTAATCTGACCAGATTAGGATGGTGCAAGAGACTTAGCATGAGAACCTCCACAAGAAATTCACGGTTTCCTTGAAAGCCATTTCTATCAAGTTGCTTCACAGCAATGGCCTAGGCAAGATTGAAACGAGAAATGAAGGTGTCAGGCAGTCCAACCAATTATAACACTCAGGGGACTTCTCCTTTTTTTCTTCTTAAGGAGACTTATATCCAAATTTGCAGTGTACAGAAATTAGAACACAATTAGCACATGTTAGCAAACCTGTCCATTTTCCATGCGTCCTTTGTACACACGACCAAAGCCACCTTCTCCCAACAGGCAATCTCTCCTGAAATTCTTGGTGGCAGTAGCCAACTCCCGGAAAGTGAAAATCTGTGCTGGGCCATGTGCAGTGTTTCCTCCTCTGCGAACAGGTACAGAATCTTCCTTCCTGGAGCTCGAAGCACGTGAATTTGATCTAACTGATCCATTGGAAAGATAAAAGTTAGCATTTACATCCTCACTAGTGATGCTTATGCTTTCATCAAAATAGATAGATAACCGACATACAGAAAAACAGGGGCAAAGAAATGGACCAGGGGATGCTACTAGCGATATTCCTAGACCTATCACAACATTCAATCTGTTATTGGTTACTCCACTGTTGCATCCACGCATTCTGTGTGGTATGAACACACTGTATAGTGTATAGTGAAGTTGGTGGAGAAGGGATGGTATTACTACAGCGTTGCACCCACACATGCAGTGTGGTATTAATAACCCCTAACATATTCCAATTATCCTACCTAGCTTTAAATTGCTAAATACTTCGACCAGACAAGAAATTGTTGGAAATAAAGATATGTAGTATGGTTAGAGATAATTGGAGATGGAAACAAACTCTAGGATTCTTTCCAACAGAAATGTCAGGCAGCTCACATCAGCATAAGTTTATTGCCTTATGCCTTGATTTGTAATATGAGTAGCCATGTGTATGATAAAAACTTGAAAGCTAATAACATAATCACTTCTAGGAATTCTGACTAGCATCTTCATTACTAGTGCATTTCAATGCGACTGAGAAAAATTTAACCCAAGTGGACCATCAAGTGCTCTTTGCATTAAAAACTTTCATCAATTTTTCTGACAGTTATTTAATGTAAGAGATATCTCGGTCTGCAGATGGGTACTGTAACAAAATGCAACAGCCACATAACAAACAAATGAACAATAGCTTGCCTTGAAGGTTAAGACTTGCAAGTACAGCAACTAAGAACTAAACTGTGATACGTGTGTGGAACTCATCACTCGCTCTACCAGCCACACAAAGAGTGAACCCGACTTGAAGCAAGCTCGAAGCAAGAAAATTGACAGTGCCATATTCAGCCAGACAACACGTGTACAGAACACATGGAAGCATTGGTGTTTGGTTTGCTCGAGACAGAACTCACACGAAACTATTGTACACTGCAGGCTTCACCACGTAAATTTCCTTCCCTTCCACTCCACCTCTTGAGAACAAGTCAAAAGTCAAATTTATAAGAAGTGGTGCTTTTATGCCCTCTTCACCACTATCTGAGCAGACAATGGGAGTAACATAGTAATATTCACATACTTGACATACATAAAGCCATGAATTACTTATAACGATTAATTATTAATCGCACTAATATTCTGCTAGCAAAATTTGTCCATAAAATAAAATAATACACAACTAATGCAGTGAATCCTCGCTGGCACACAACTAATGCAGTGAATCCTCTCTGGTAAGATCGATAAAACAAAACCGCGAGAAGCAACTATTACACTCAATTCCTTGTTTACTTGATTGATCAACAGCTCCAGCTTTGTATTACTAGTAAAAGCAGCAACACCTCTGCTGCAACTGCAATCAAAAGGCAAAAATCCTGCCTTTATCTCTCCAATAAAAAAAAGGTGCCCAGAGCAGCGAATCAGTCACCGCAAGTAGCAAACATCTGTAGCTAAGCGAACCGAACAGAGCAAGAAGCGGGATCACAAAACTATCAGAGAGCACTTGCAGTTTCCGCCAAAATCGGGCAAGCGCGCAGCACAAGACACGGGTTTTACCTGGTGCCGCCTTCGCCGCAGGCCGGGGCGTCGGCGAGAGTGCCTCCAAGCTCTTGGCCTCCTTCCCCGACGAACCGGAGCACGGTAAGCAGCTCATCTCCCCGTTCCTGAACACAGACACACAGTTCCTGCGAATGCCAGCCAATCCGCCAAGAAATCCAGCTCAAGGCTCGTCCTTCCTCCTCCACCGGCCGATCTCTCCCGTTAAACCAGCTGAATTTGGGGAGATTTCCGGCCGCCCCGCCGCAAGAGAGAGAGAAAGGGGAGGGGAAGTCAAGACTGGGGAAGCGTAATGATAATAAACAAAAGCGGGACTTTGGGCTGGCAGCGGAGGTCCAAACTATTGGTTGGCAAATTTGGGTGTTTTATAGTGCGGTTGAAATGTTCCTCGGGGAAGGAATTTAGGTATTTTGTACCCCCAGTTGAGTTGAGGTGGTTGGTTGCGATGTCAATCAAAAGGGAGGGGTTGGGCTCGAGAAAACAACTGTAAAGATAGTATATCTGCCCTTTTTTCTTTCCTAAATAACAGAACCTCACTTTTCTATTTATTTTGCCTCTTTATAGATAATAATTGCACCACTGTATATGTTTATTGAGAAAATACTTGAGGATATGTTTGGTTAATTAATCGCCAATCCAAAGAGATTTAAAAGATGATTTTAGAGGAGAAATTTGGTCATTTTGTTCTAAAAAGGAGATGGCATTAGTAACCATATGCATGTAGCTCGTCATAGGATTGTGTTGTGTTCTGTCCCTTTCCCTTTTTTTTTGAACAAAATGTCAACCTAAATTAAAGTAAACGAGGGTGACATGAACAAGAATATGCTCAAACACTGATCGCCAAAAAAAAAAAAGGGCTCAAACACTATTTCCTCTAGATCATTTATGCGATACGGCTGCAGAGTTAGTTTTGGATCCATTTTGGGCGCCGGACAGAAATGTCGATGTCACATTGTCACTCCTTCTTTTCTATTCATAGCTGATAAGATGTATGATTCAGGACACATGCGAAAAGGTCAAACTAACGTGTTCGTATATGGTTGTCTGATTAGGTTCGGTACAGTGATCTGTATATGAGTATATATATACAGATACTACGTATATATGTATTCTCTGTTGTATAATAGAGAATCACTATTGTTGGAAATTAGATAATGGGAAATACAAGCGGGCTCCGACTATAATAGAGTATATATATACAAGTGGCTACTAATGTCGATTCTATTAAGACCCTTGCTTCAGTTTGGCTATAAGTATATTTGCTTCCCATGCAGCTTTTCATTAGAGATAAGTTTTTTAAAAAAAAAAAAAAAAGTTTTTCATATTAGAAATAAGTTGATGGCGTGATACTGTTCCAAACGCCAAACTTCTTTATAGTTTTTAGCGACGCTTCTTAATAGACCTTTTTTAAGAATCTTAATAGAACATATTACTTTGTTGGATTGGATCCAAAAGCTCGCACATGAGGAACATTTTAGGTTTCTTCCTCACCTCCACACTTCCTTCTTTATGTAATTGTGCCTTCCGCCTTCCCATTCGTGGGATGGAAGTGGCTTCGTTGCGGTTAACGCTCCTAGATCCCAAGTGGGGTTAACGCTGGGCAAAGCCTTATCTCCTACGACTGTTGCGGGAAGGTCTGGTGAGAAACTGGCTTCGTTGTCCTAAAATTTGAACCGTTTCAAATAGAATTGTGGCAAAAACTAAGTATGATAAACGATTGAAACTAGATTATTGGCGAAAATGTAAAGTAATATGGCCACGTACGCGTGTGACGCGGAAGAGGTTTGAGGTCGCTTTCTCGGGACGTGAGAGCTCCAGCTAGGCGAGAGCTTCCAGTAGATAGCCGGCCGGCTGGCTCTGACTATAGGAATGGAGCAGGTCGGCCATCCTCTAGTGTTTGGCTGGCTCCATCTCGATCATGTGCCTGCCCTGCCTCCCAGGATCTTTCTTGCAAGCATGCAGGGCCTGCGCGGGATATGCTCAGAGCAGCGATGACCTGCTTGCTAATCACGATGTCATTGATTACTAATACGTACTCCTACTATATGAGTACTACGTAGTTTTCATAATCAAAATTATTACTTGTAGTTATACACCGTATACCAGCTGTAGAGGCTAGCTGCTTGGAACCCTGGTGTCCACTTGTACGTGCATGTTTGGATATGTGAATGGATGCTTCGAGAAGAAAGTGCATCATCCAAGTCGTTTGTTCCCATGCGAGAGAAAAAAACGACAGTAATAATATTTATATTATTTATTGTGTGGCTTAGCTTGGGATCGGAACACACGTACGGCCGACGTGCGTTCACGGTAACAGGTCATTGTCGTCTAGTTTTACTGTGAGTTCATGGTAACACGTCACATACAGACAGCAGTCAGCAGGCTACTTAATTACTTGTTGCACCGATGAGCCGGTGACGCGTTGAGGTCGAGTCCAACAACTCCATGCATGGGGACATCGGACATGTGGGTGGTGTAACGTATACGTGGCCAAGTATTTGATTTGATTTGACTCGCTCGCGGTGAACTTACTTTTGTTTTTGTGTGTGGACCCAATCTAATACCTGCAGCGAGGCTCGGGAATCCTGATCAACAAGGTCAAGTTATAAACGACCCGATCCTTATTTGGCGCACGCGCGCCGTTTCAATCTGCTGGTGCACGGCTCAGCACGTGTCACGTTCGTTTCCGTTTCTCTGTCCGGCTTCTCTTCAGTCACGGACACGTCTCTCGCGTTTTTAAAATAATTCGAAATACACCGGCCGTTCCTTTCCCCTTCTCCTACTCAATGGGCAGTCCGCCGGTCGCCTGCCGCCGCTGCACCTCCACCTTCCACGCCTCGAGTCGTCTGGCACCGCCGCAGCCGCCGCCTCCGGAGAAGGGTCGCCCGCCCAGTCCACTCCACGGCGGCGTCCTTCCCCACCGGGAGGCGCTCGGCTCGGCTTCCTACTCGGCGGCGTTCCCGGCTGGTTGGTGGGCGAGAGCTGCTGTGCTAGGCTCTCCGCGAAGCGCTTGCTCACCTCCTCGTGCGAGGAGAGACGCGCGCGCCCGATGCGGCGGGATCGCGCGGCCGGCGCGCGGGGCCTGCCGTGATTCGGCCCGATTCGGCGGGGAGGCTGGATCTCGGTGCGGGAACCAGTGAGTTTTTGTCTCTTCTTCTTCTTCTCTTCCCGGGCGGGCCGACAGCGCGGGAGGCGGAGGCTATCGGGAGCCGATCTGGTGCTCTCGCCGCCCGGAGAGGTGGTGCTGCGGGCCCATTGCGAGGAGGAGGTAACTGAAGTCCCACGCCTCGTCTCATGGGGCTCGCGCCGCCGGAGCTGGGCCAGTTCGACGGGTGGGAGAGCTCCGGGGAGGAGGAGCGAGAGCAGGAGCGCTGGGGCTGGTGCCGCCGCCGCAGAAGCAGCACCAGGCGCCGCGCGGGCGCGGGCAAGGCCGCACCCAAGGACGACGACAGCGACGACAACGCGGTCGCCACCGGTTGCTGCATCCGCCTCTGGCCCGTCGGGACGTGCCCGCCGCAGGCGCCGCCACGGCAGCCGAGGTCCAAGGTCGACACCTCCACCAGCAGCGCCAGCACGCATGGCGGTAAACGTCTCTTTCTCCGCCCGTCACCTGGATAGATAGATACCTTACCTACCTACCCCCTACCTACTCGCATTGTGCTCCTTGGCTTTGCTTTCCTCGCGTGGTACTACATGGGATTTGCGAGTGTGAGTCACCATAATTGCGACACCCCGTACTGTGAGCCGTGATTTCGTTTCTCTGGGGTAAATGATGGAACGGACGTCGCACTTTGTCACCTGATGTTGAGCTCCCAGCTGATTGTTGACTGTAAATGCTCAGGACGTGTGCAGTTCTCGGTAGTTAGTATGCTGGTGTTTAAGGGCTTGTATTGACCACTGAATTTGTGGATGGACTGGTAATGATTGCCTTCAGCATATACAGGATCACCAATCTGTCGGCAAATCCTGTACCACAAACATCTTACCTGCTGAGCAGCAGTGCACATGATAGTTAGGGTTCTGGAGGAGCAAGTGTGAGTGGAGCAGAGTCATTAGTGGTTTCCTGAGTATCTATTGTTAGAAACTTAGAATAGCATGTGTCGTTTTGGGGTCAATACTGTTCGCACGGGGAAAGAATGTTATTGCCTTCTCCATTGCAAATAGTTATTGGTGCGTTAGGCTCATACACCTGACTCTGATTCACAAATAGCAGCAGGTGTGATGTTTGAAATCATTGTGGCTCTATCAAATGAATAAAGTAGAATTCATTAGGACTGCGGGTATTAACTTGTTTATGAAGACATGTGGTTACAGTTTAGTTGCTATTTACTGTTTGTTGTGCTCAGTATGGTACTGTACCTCATATAGAAAATCTAAGCCTAGTTTGTGAATTGATGTGCTGTACTATGCTATGTCATGGAGCCTACTAACTTAGGTATTCACTCCCAGTGATATATTCCTATTATGGGCCTACGCAAGTTTTATGCTAATGAGTAAAAAGGTCATGATGGTTAGTTAACATTCCCCAAAGTAGAATAAGAAAAATGCTAAAAAAGGATCACTCCAGAGACAAACTCACCTCTAGAAGGTTTGTCACCATCAGCGTAATAGATTGTGCAACAACTGTATGCATGAAAAGGAAACTAAAATATCATAGAAATAAACAGAGAGGGATTTATAGTTCTATGGAGTCTAGATAGCAATTAATTTATTTTAGTACGAGTTGAAATGCCTTTTCATACTTGAACTAGCTGACTAATAAACTTAAAAAGTACAAAAGATATGTGATGAAATGATACCAGTTAGCATTTCGATACTTTTAGTAGGAACATAGGGTGCTCATATTTGTATTTACAACAGGGATATGAATCACAATAATGAATTAGTGCACCTCCTGTAAGTTGGTACATTAACTGTTACGAGCTTTAGGGCGATGATCTACTGCATTTATTGGATGCTACCTAAGTCATTTTTAGGCTATTAGCATGGGCTGTCGGTTGTGTGATGTTCATGTGATATCCTGCATTTTTTGTATTTTGCTTCGGTGTTCAACAGGACACAGTGTGGTCTTTAATTCTTGTTATATACTTCATTCAGTGATCTTTATGATATGCTTTCAAGGAAGCAGGATAAAGCATGTATTCTGTCATACTGAAACTGTGCATATTGAGCTTTTGTTCTGATCATATTGTCAGAAGATTCTCTTTTGTCAGTATGGCATACTAAACTGTCATAATTTCATGGAACAGCAGAGAAGTCAACAGAAAATGGTAGCAGGAATCAACCCGATCGCATTGGTAGTCTCAGGTTCTACAACTACTAGTAATGCTGAAAGCAGTTCATCCGCATCTAAAGTTGGAGAAGAGATAAAAGTTGCCTCTCAGCTGCGCAAGTTTGCATTTAATGATCTAAAATCTGCTACACGGAACTTCAGGCCTGAAAGTCTTCTTGGAGAAGGGGGTTTTGGATGTGTTTTTAAAGGGTGGATCGAAGAGAATGGAACTGCACCAGTGAAACCTGGTACAGGTCTCACAGTTGCTGTCAAGGCAGCTAAACCATGACGGACTTCAAGGGCATAAAGAATGGGTGGTATGTGCTATGTTTTACCTATTTTTCAAGTTCATATATCATCTTGTTTTTGTATTTTGGTTTCAGTTCATGATGATTGGGTCTGATATATTCTGCTTTAATTTGATCTGTTCCAGGCTGAAGTTGATTTTCTTGGGAATCTTCACCATCCCAATTTGGTCAGGCGAATGAAGGCGCTCAATTCCATACACAATTTGGTAGTCGTTGGACTAGACCTCAATCAAGCACCCTAACCAAGAATATTCAGGATAGGTTGAATCTTTTTGCTTCTAATCTGAAGAGAGCTGCTGATAGTGATTCTCTGATTGAGCGAGGTGTGAAGGAGAACTATCCATTGTTGTCTATCCTTGACAAAAGACGGTGAGAGTTTGACATTAGTTAGTAACATGAAACTAAAATTATATTTAGGATTCAACATTTGAGTGGATTCTTATCTTTATTTGCTTCCCAATGAACGTGACTCTTCTCTGTGACCATCATTTTATTCTTCATATCTAGATGGTTACATGTACCTGTTCTGTGTTGCAAATAGAGTCTGCACTTTCAAGTATTTCCAGGCCTATCATGTCCTTGGATGGGAATGAGGATGCCATTGTTGGAGCCCTGAAACAAAGCTTGGTAATGTACATTAGTTTTTATAGCTGGTGGAACAGGTAGTAAGACCTTTTTTATAACTTGGCAAAACTTACTTTTTATTTGTCAACAGAGGCAACTGGAGTCTCTTGGAGCACAAAGGGCAGGTCTTGAAGACATGCTCAAAGAAATGAAATGAAAGGTGCAACTGTTGTTCCTGTATTTTTTATTATAGTTCCTTTTTCACAAGTTTTTTCTTGGTCGTACCTATAGAATACAATTCATCTGGTGCTAGCATTAAATTACAAGCCATGGGTCTGTTTTACCTTTTCAGTGAACATATCATGCCTAAAGTTTTAATGTTCTTGACTTCTTAGAGTGCTGTATTAGTACTAATTCATCATGGGTACAAGTTCCTTTGTGTGTTCTGTTGTTGCTCTACTTAGTAATCTTCTTCTTTGCATTGCCCCTTCCAAATTCCACAACAATTATTCGAGAAAAAATTCCACTTGACATTAGTCATCTAGCTGAAATTCATTCATCATCTTTCAATACTTAGAAATTGTATTTTACTGCGCTGAGAAGATCCATTTTGCCAGGATGATATATTGCCTAAGTTGATGGCTGGCGTGGGATCACATGATGATCTTTTCAAAAGGAGATTGCTAAGTATGATCCTATCTGTGCTGATATTGTTGTTAACATTGAAGCACAGGAACAATATTGCTACAAATACAGGTAAACAGGCATACCTAATAAGTAATGGTCGTGCAGTATTTTATTTTAGTAATGTTCTTTACATCCTTGAGCCCAGCAATTACAGTGGTTCCCTAGATCATGCTGGCTGGTTGGGCAGTTATTGATTTATGGGCATTTTTGTGCAAATTTCAGCAATTTGTCTGCCTCAGCATATGCTTCCTTAGCAGGCTAGGTGTTGGTTGTATATCCTAGATGTGCGCCATTCTATGAAGTAACTTCAAATTGATATAAGCTCTGCTTAATTTCTACTTCCCTATTCCAAATTAGAGGTCACTTTGGCTTTCTCCTAAGTCAAAATTGTCTAACTTTGACTAAGTTTTTAGAAAAAAATATTAACATCTACAAGTTCAAATAAATGCACTGTCACGACATGTTTCATTTGAGAACTTAATGAAATTAATTTGTAGTTTTAAATGTTGATGTATTTTCTTGTGAACTTAAAATTGAAGTTAGAGAAGTTTGACTTGGGACAAAAATGGCCTATAATTTTTTGAATGGAGAGGGTAACCTGTAATCATTGATAGCATGGAACTGTTATCAGTCAGGTGCTATTATCTTTTTTAGATCTGTAGGAATCAGATCTTCTAACAATGTAATGTGTAATTCTCTTTCTTTGTGCAAAGCTAATGTGCAATTTTGATTTGTTAATCTCCTTTTTTCTTCAGCTGCTCGTGAGAGATGTTACAAAGCAAATTGCTGCTGCTGTTGCTAAATACCGGAGTTTAAAAAGAACATTAACGAGGGCCTAAACTTTTTATGTGACTTTACAGGTGTGGCTGCATTTTCATTTCCATTTAGTTCCATTTGCATTGAACATAGGACTGCTGATGTCTCTTCTCGAATGGGCTACTGACTTTTGGTCTGACCCTTGTGTACAGGAAGCAATAGGCAAAATAAAACAGCAGTGCAGTGACTTCATAATGACCCAAAACATTCAATGCCGTGAAATGATCGAAGATGTGCGCAAGAAGCTAGCGGGTTTCAGCTTCTCGTCCTCCAGCCACTCTTTGTAGAGGAATGCTTCTGTACCACCTGATCAGAGCAGCCCATCACCACCACTGCATGTTCAGGCTCCTATGCCTCTCAGACTCAAGGCCTGGATATTCTCACCGGGCCAAGACCTGCTTACTCACAGCCATACCCCCATCCTATGGGGCGCCACCACAACAGCCTCCATATGGTGCACCACACCCTGGTCAGTACCAGCAGCCAGCGCACCAGCCGCCTCCTGGCCATGACTACGGTCAGCTGGCATATCCTGGATGGCGTGGGCCATATTACAATGCCTATGTTATCAGGGTTCTTGTTCAGGTATATGACCACAAAATTCTCATCAAACTCTATTTATACTTGCATCTTTCCAATCTGTCTATTGTGTCCACAATCCAAAAGGAAAGGTACTCCACATTTTGCAATATTGTTGCCTCTCTTTTTGTGTACTGTTTTAGGATTATCAATCCATCCTACATTTATGTGTGATGTTTTTTGTCTCTTTATGTTGTTGAAGGGGCTACATTTAGCAAAAGGCAAACCGATTTATAACATTTGATTTGCTTCCTACAAATAGGGATCAGTTAAAACAATGTTCTAACTTTCAGTACAAATTTTATTTGGGATCAGTATGATGTTTATAATCTGATAGCTCAAACTTTTTGAAACCAGTACTAGAAAGTTTTTGTACTGTGATAGTTAAATTTTAAAAATTTTCTTTGGTGTAAAGCTTTCAACCTAGTACTACAAAGTTTACAATCTGGTAGTTCAATTTTTTTGAACCCCATTGAAATATAAAGTTTTTGTAATATTATAAAGTTTATAATCTGATAGTTAAAATTTTTATATAATTCTGATGTAAATTTATAAGCGAACAAGTACAAAGTTTCAAATTTGGTAGTTCAAAGTTTCACAACTGTAGTATAAAGTTTATGGTTTGATAGTTAAAAGTTTTTTATATAATTCTTAGTGTAAATTTATAAAACAACTTGAGTACAAAGTTTCTAATTTGGTAGTCCAAAGTTTTAGGACTATAGTATAAAGTTTATGATTTGGTAGTTCAAAGTTTTACAACTATAGTATAAAGCTTCTAATTTGGTAGTTCAAAGTTTTACAACTATAGTATAAAGTTTATGATCTAATAGTTAAAAGTTTTATGTAATTCTTGTATAAATTTATAAAAGCAAAACGAGTACAAAGTTTCTAATTTGGTAGTACAAAGTTTTACAAGCATAGTATAAAGTTTATGATTTGATAGGTACAAGTTTTTTATATATATTCTAGGTGCAAATTTATAAACCCGAGTACAAAGTTTCTAATTAACTTACCTTTGTCTTTTTTCAGAGATTTTTTAGCTACAAATAGAAGCCACATGTGGATTTGTATTTGTTAATTATTTACAAACACATATATTTGTCTGGACAAATATGTCCTTATTTCCATGGACAAAGTACTCCTAACTTTATTTTTTCACTTGTCATCTATATGTGGATTTTTACTTTCACTTTCATTTATATGTGAAACCATCCTCCCCCCATATGCTTCACCCACAAACCCGATGTCCCAAAAAAGAAAATGTTAGCTTGTAGACAATAAATTTTTGCAATGTCATAGTTCAAACTTTATAATTTTCTGTGTAAATTTTTGAACTTAGCAGTACAAAGTTTATAATATGGTAGTCAAAGTATTGAACCTAGCATTATAAATTTTATAATATGATAGTTCAAAGTTTTGAACCTAGTTTAAAGTTATTCAAATTCTGAGTGTAAAGTTTCTAACCTAGCAGTACAAAGTTTATAATGTGTTGGTTCAGAGTTTTGAACATAGCTCAAAGTTTTTAGTGTCATAGCTCAAAGTTTATTAATTAGAAGCGTAAAGTTTTTTTCACCTAGCACTACAAAGTTTTTAATGTGATACATTCAAGTTTTTTAATCTGCTTCAAAAAAGTTTGCAATGTCGTAGTTTAAAAGTTTATCATTTCTGAGTGCGAGAAGTTTTGAACCTAGCATAGTACAAAGTTTGTAATGTGATAGTTCAAATTTTATAAATTCAAAGTGTAAAGGTTTAAACCTAGCATTACAAAAGTTTTATAAATTATGACAGTAAAGTTTATAAAATCTAATCATAAACTTTTATAGATTTTGAACCTAGCATAATACAAAGTTTTTTTTAAATTCTAACAGTACAAAGTGTGAAGGATCATGAGCCTAGCAATATAAAGTTTATAGTGTCATATTTTAAAGATTATTATAAAAGTTTATATAAATTCTGAGTAGTTTTAAACTCTACAATACAAAGTTTATAATGTTATAGTTCAAAGTTTTGAAACTAGAAAGTACAAAGTTTGTAATGTCAAAGTTGAAAGTTTATAAATTATGAGTGTAAAGTTTTGAACCTGATAGTGCAAAAGATTTGTTTTAGTTAAGTATGTTTTGGATTTATATTAGGAGGTTTTGATAGATGTGTGATTCCGCTGTTTTTTTTTTTCCATCAGAACAAGCCGCCCGACTGGCAGGACCGTGGGTATCATCATTGTGCTCATCATCAACTCCACGACCATTTTCATTGAGGAGAACAATGCCGGCAATGTTGCTGCCGCTCTCAAGGCGCGCCTCGCCCCCAAGGCCAAGGTACTGACAGGATACTGTTTGCTGTGTGGTTGGTTGGAGCGTCGTTTTTTGTTGTGTTTTGCCTTGATGTGGATGGTGTATTGATTCCGGTTACTTTTTGCCGTGATAATAAAGGTTCTCAGAAATGGTTAGTCGACTGAGGAGGAATCGGCTATCCTTGTGACAGGAGACATCATTAGTGTGAAGCTAGGGGGATATCATTCCAGCTGAAGCTTGTCTGATTGAAGGGGATCCACTGAAAATTGATCAGGTAATGCAAATTGAAGCTACTCTCTAGCTATATGGATTGGGCTGTTCATTGAGAACATAATCAATATATTTGTGTTGATGAACAAATCATTTTTACATGTGGATAATGATGATATGTGATCTGCTCCAAATCAGAGGTGGTTTTGTTGCATTATTATGACCCAGCAGAAAAGTGTGCCCTTTTGTGGTGCCGATCATTGGATGATAAAAGACCCTGATAGAAGTTACACATGGAGCCCTTAAAGTTTCAGTCACAGATAATACTGGGAAAATCATATTTATTTCCTTAAAAGCAAACTTAGCATTTTTCAACACTATTAGTGTTAAAGATACTTATTTTTATCTTTACTCCTAGTTGTAGATTTAGAAAGTCAGAATGGTTTTATGCGTTACCGAATGGTTTGACCATAGTTTTCAGTTTTTCACTTTCTATCACTGTTTATTTTATTCTTTGGCGAATGTGGGATATTTTTCTTTGGAGACATCTTAGACTAAAATTTTCCCTGTCCATTTGTAGGGGAGCGTGCGCGTAGAAGAAAAAGAGGAAGAAGAGAGAAGAATGGAAAGAGAAAGGGAGAAGGTATTTTCTCAACTCTCCTTTTGACCATACTGCTACTTGGGTGCTCCTCTGTTCCACTGGTTCTCTAATAAACAAATATTAAAGTTTGAGACTGTTTACATTGATTGTGGTTTATGAATATTGTATTTATAGATGTCAAATAAATCAGTAAAGCCATAACAATCTTCCTGTACATATTTGTATACACAAACCAGTGCATTGAAGCTAAAGGGTAGAACTGATCAGATATCAGAGGGATTATTGTTTATAGACTAACCTTGTAGACCATTAGGCACTACAGATCATTTATTTATTGAGTTATTCAAATATGCTATAGCCTGAACAATACAGATTGATCAATTGGACATTTTAACATTTTCCAGGAGAGAATAAGAATCGGAAAAGAACTTCTTGAAGCCAAAAGAATTGAGGAACAAAATGAAAGGAAACGGTTGGTTTTTCTTACCTTCTCTGTAATTTGTTTATTTTCCCTGTTTGCTTCTGTTTGATTTACTATGCTCATTCCCTGTTGATTAACTTCTTTTCCACCAGCATGATAGAACTGCGAAGACTTGAGAAAGAGGAGGAGAAAAGAGCTAGAGAAAAAATCCGACAAAAATTAGAAGAAGATAAGGTTCCTAGTTTTTCTCCACTTCATCATCAAGAATCTTTCTTGCGCTGTAGTAAATACTAGTAATTGGGCCTTAAAATGTTTTCTTGGGTTCTCAGGCTGAAAGGAGAAGGAAACTAGGATTGCCACCAGAAGACCCAGCAGCTGCCAAACCAAGTGCACCACCTCCTATTGAAGAGAAGAAGGTATTTTCTTTTGAATTTGGATTCCCCATTACCAAGATGGCTATAGTTTAAACATCATTTTGTTCCATTTTTAAGCTCACGTTTTGCCCTAAAGGTTTTGCCTGACCTATTGGACTGATGAGATGAAATTTTTTAAGAGTTTATATTATACTTCATAGGAGAACATATGTCATCTACTGGTCTGTATATTAATCTTAATTCATTTCTTGTTTTTATTTAACTCACTGCTGTTTATGAATCTGCAGAGTGCATTACCTGTCAGGCCAGCCACAAAGGCAGAGAGGATGAGGGATTGCCTAAGAAAATCTCAAGCAACAGAACAAGGTATAATGTGGCAGAATTTAACATCATATGTGTTTTCTGTGTGTCGTAATTTGATGGAGTGCAGAACCTCCAACATGACCTACAAGTCCTGAAGGCGTCAGGCTGAGGTTCATCGTTCCCGTGGGTAGTGAAGAAAGAATTAAATGCTAATAATATAGGATATTATAGAAGGTACTTCTACCTCTATTCTAAGGTGGTGGGTAACATGTTAGTGTCTGAATGCAAAAGATTAATTCTGAGTGTTAAATTAGAATGGCAAAGGGCTAGGATTTTTAATTTTTTCAAACTCCATGCTTTTGTCGAATCACCGTATGGTATACTTTCATTTCAGTGGCATGTGGCGTCCCTTGAATTGTTTTTAGTGTACTCTGTTAGATTATAGCATTTTCTTTACTGAATCTACAAAGTCTGGTGACTAACAAATATAAATCACAGGCTGTAACTTTAAGATGTCTCCTGTTGCTAGTTGTTCCAGGTATAGTACAGTTGTAGTTCATGGCTGCAACTTTGAGAATTTGGGTAGGGTTGGGGACTCGCTGTGTTAGGTTAGGATCTTGTCCTAGTCAAACTGATAGCAGCAGTAGTCAAGGCCCTTCCTTCACTTCTTTACCTGCCTAGTTTCAAGGAGATCAATCAATGGTCTCTAACCACCACCCTCCTTAGTCCTTTCCTGCTAAGCAGTGCTCGTGAGCAACTACTGCTCTTTTTTGAGACTTTAACATGTCCCATGTGAAATTCCAGCAATCATGGTCATAGATAGCTTGATCAGGTGGCTACTGAAATGCACAGATGGTTCGCCAACTGGTTTCCTGTCCTATCCTTGCCTTCCAGTTTATTTATTCAGTACAGGACTCACCCCAAAAGCGGAAAAAATACCCACCATTGTTGGTGATGTGTCGTTGACCGATTCCGTGGCCGAGTCTCATTGAGCTTTTGTTTTTGATTTTTCGGTTGCTTTAGGGTACCGCCCATATTGGTACCTGACACAGGTATTAGTACCTGATAATATTTAGCCCCTTCTAGAATGTAGAAACAATCCATTATTGATCATATATAGTCATATTTCAAATCATATTTTGATTGTAGTTCGACATCAAGAAGTTTATATTTTAATAATGATTTTTTCAGGAATATAAGTGGCTCTGGAATATTCACTAGTTTTCAAGTGTTGAAGACAACAGAAGCAACATTTACTTTTTTATATTTTTCTTTTTTGGAATTTCAAATGTCACAAATAAATTGTATTTGGTTTTTCTCCTTTTTCTCATTGTAGCACTATTTAGTTTTTTAACGTAATATTAAGTACTTTTTATGCACAAGTTAAAAAAAAGTACTTTTTATGCACATAAGATATATGGTTTTTATTAAAAAAATTATACTTTCACTTCCATATGGATGTGAAACCATCCCCCCGCCCTTTTATTTCTCCCACAAACCCGTTGTTCCTAAAGAGAAAATTTTAGCTTGTTCGAAAAAAAATCTGGCCCAAAAGGTTGACTGGAGAAACCAGAAACAAAGTCGGGCTGTAAAAAATATCTTGGCCCATTGACTGGGAAAGGCCAGAATCGAGAAAACAATCATGTGGCCCATTGACTGCGCGTGTGCGCCACTACGGTTCGGTCGCGCGCGCCAGTCCGTTGTAGTGCGCGTGCGCCGAGCAGCCGTGCCCAACGAACGATGAAGTAATCTCACGATCATACATGTTTGGTTCGTTTCCAAGAGCAGTCTGGCTAGCTTAAGTCTGGCTCTACTGCTCTAGCAAGCCGAGACCTAGTTTTTTTTGGCTGCTTGTGTTGTCTAAGCCTTGCTAGTGCAAGAGTGTTTTTGGCTGGCTGGTTTGTTTTGATATAGCGGGGAGCTAGGTCGGATGTGGCGCCGGAGATCAGGAAGCATCTCGGCGTGGTGTCGAGGGGCCGGGTCCAGTGACCCATCATTTTGTTGGACTCGCATAAAAGTTTTCGGACTCGGAGGAGTGACGCCGAAGAGGCAAACGAACCCGAGCGGGGCGATGAGGGATCCACACGAGGAGAGGACTGGCCCAAGCTTGCAGGATTGAACGACGTAGTGGGCGTTCTCCCCTAAGCAAGACCCCAACTGTATGGATAGCCAACCCAAGCATGTGAAAGGTCCTAGACGGCTAGAGGGAGTGAATAGCCTAATAATTTTTTACAAACCACTAGAGCAACTTATTACAACAAGAAATGGCGATAAATGCGGTTGCACTAGCTCTATTTGTCGGCAAGCCACCTATTGACAATTCTAGTTGCTAAAGTCTCTAACTCACTCAATTAGCTAGGTAACTACTTTACCAACTAGGTGAGCAAACTAGATTACACTAAACAAGTCTAGGCAACTAGCAATTCTTCACAAGGTAAGCTAACTACACAAGCTCAATATGAATAACACAAAGTAATTGCAAAAGTTGTGTAAAGGTGATATACCAACATGTCGAGGCAATGAACCAATCATCGAGAGACAATCAATCGAGTCGGTCCAGAGTGGTGCTCTCCAAGAGCAACAAGAAATCACCGCAAGCAACAACGACCCACAAGTGCCTCTAAATGCAACTCTCAAAGCAATGCACTTGAATCTCACTCAAACTCTCAAAGTTATGCTCTCAAGCAAATAGGGAGAGAGGGAGAAGTTTTGCTCAGCTCAAAGTGTATGGAATGATTCAAAATGTCCAAGAGAGAGAGCTAGAGCGGCCACCAAACTATTTATAGAGGTGGAGGGAAACCCCACTTCCAACTCAAACCGGCGTGGGCGTCGGACGCGCCCGGGGAGATGAGTGTCGGGGACGTTGCACGCTGGCGTCTAGCGCACCACAACATGCCATGTGTAAATGACCATTTGAAAAGAGTCGTTGGGCGTAAAGTTGGACACGCGCGACGGACGCAATCCAAAAGCTTTGTTAAATCTAGCCACCATGGACGTTGGTCGCCATACCGTCGGACGTTCAACACGTGCTCGGCCAGCCTGGGCATTCGGTATTGCCGAACCGATCGGTTCGGGACTTCAATAAATGAGGAAAACGGGTGCCCGATCGGTTCCTTCAAAAATGCGGTACCGAGGAAATTCGGTTTCGGTACTTTTCGGTTCGGTTCCCATATTTACCGAAAAGTACCAAATTGATCACATAGACAAGTAATTGCAAGTTTAAAATCCAATTTTGACATAATTTTTAACATGATTTCATGGGCAATTATAGTGCAAAATTCATATATAAGAGTAGAATACCATAAATATATAATATAATAATATACCATAACACAATCAATAATGCAACAACACTCATAATTAGCACATTTTGGTAAATTCGGTAAACCGAGGTAAAGAACTGAATGTACCTCGGTAAAATTCGGTTCTGGAAATCGGTACCGAACTCGGTACCAAAAATTTTGGTTTCGGTACTTTCGTTCGGTTCTCGGTTCTTTCGGTTCGGTATTCGGTACCGTGCCCGGGCGAGTGCTCCGGCCTCGCCCGGCTTCTTCACCATGCGCCGCACACTGGCTACGCGCCCGGCGGCCCGACGAAGAGCGGCCGGACGTGCCGATGCGACCACTTGCGCCCGCGCGAACCACCATAGGCGGGACGCGCTGCCGGGCGTCCGACGCTTGCGTTAGCGGCGTCGGCCGCTAAGTAAAACTTCGTTTTACGCCCGTGGGCGCCGCTAACTTCTCCATCTTTGCTCATACATGCTAGCCCTCAAGTGTACCAACTTGTGCTCAAAAGATAGCATGTTTTCACCAAAAATTTGCATCCAACGCAATAGAAAATAAGCGTTTTATTTTCTCAAAAACGCTTGAATCTCAACAACCTGCAACCACCACCACCTTTTGCAATCGTGCCAACACCACCAAGTGTACATCACCATGTGCTTGTGTGTTAGCCTTTTCAATCGATTTTAAAGATTTGGTTAGCTCTCTAGATTAAAAAATGCATGCACATGATTATTGAACCTAGAGACACATGAGGATCGATGTTCAGATGTTTTCCCTATTTATAGTCCGGCTATCGATCCTAAACCACTCACACTCTCTATGGTGTCTAGAGTGTGAAATCCAAATGTCCCTAAGATTATACCTTCGCCTTGAGCCCATTTTGACCACCTCGATCTCAATTCTCTAAAGCCCGAGCACTTGATCATCTTTTGGATCACCTCAATCCATCCACTATAACCATCGTGCTTCTCACTCGACTAGACCAATCTCCAACTAATTCACACACTTAGCATAGAGAGATTAGTCCTAGGATGTCATCAATTAGCCAAAACCAAACTAGAGATCTTCAGCCTGGCTTGGAAGCCCGATTTTGCAACCAACACATGAAATTCGTGGCTGAACCTAGCCTCGGCTAGCCAAGGGCTGCAACCAAAACACCCTAGTCAAGGCTCATATGCAAGGGTGGTGAGTGGAAGTTTTTTTCCTTTTTGTATGACCTTGGACAAGCCCGTGTATCATAACAATTGCACTGGGCATGTTTCTCCGATGTTCATGGTGGGTCAGTAGTTTTGCATGCTGATTGTAATTTAATTGCTATTTTTTTAGGAAAATGTAATTTCAGTGTTTTTTTAGAAATATGTAATTTCGGCGACGAAACTCGGTTCGTGATGGAAAACACATGGGCGAAAAGCGGGGGTGTACCACATGGGCCCTACTAGTCCAATCACACTATCGTGCGCTGAAAGGGCCTACTTGATTTGCCAATCCATATCACATCCCATCCCATAGAGATCTCGCGGTCGGCAGTACAAGGCAAACTAGAGCTATACACATTTTTTTTTTAATAAAAAGAGGAATACAGTCATCACAAAAAAAATAGCTTGGCAGCGTTCGAAAAGATAAGGATTTCCCTCAGAGCAGTTGCAAAAGTACACTTGCCCATTACTTGCACTCACACGGTGAAGAAAATATATCAAACACAATAGTACAAATGGCTCAAAATTTTGTTGGAAGTAACAATATCAATTTTACGGCGTCTTGTATCGGCTCGGGGCGCCACTTTCGATAGCGATGTTGGACCCATGTTCATATTCCTTCGTCGTCGACTATCTTCACTACAGTCTATCGGATGAGTGTGAAATTGTAATTTTAGCCCCCTTCCTCTTAGTTTCTCCAGATTTCAGCCCCTTTCTATTAGTTTATTGATGGATCTGAATTTGAGCAAATAGTAGTTTCTATTAATGAAAAGTTGATGCTTAAACTAGATCGATAGTTCCCCGGACCCCGAGAGGTGGGGGTGCAAGAAAAGTCTAGGATTTTGTTTGTTGAAAGGTTCTACAACAATAAGAAGATAGGGGCTGGGATTTTTGTATTGCTATGGAGTGAATTCTTGATAGTGCAGTTGTGATCTCAACTATTGCCATGTGAATTTCAATTTTTTGAACTGATTGGTAGTTCTGAACAGTTGTGTTTGTTGGGGACAATTTCTATAATCGTAAGAACAAGAAGAATTTAGAAAGTGGTTGGTTTGCAGGAAGAGTGGGAATATATAAACACTTACAACCATGACAATATTTTTTTTTGATTTGATTAACTTTTTTCTAGAAGTTTGTAGAAGTATCTCTTAGAGGGATTTTTTTTTAGGGCGTGCTAGTTGTTGACCTGGTCGGACGGGATGCATCTACCGACCTCAGCGCGGTCTTTGGGCTTTTTGCTCTGCTAGCCACTTCCATCCCACCAGCGGGCAACAAACAAAAATAGCCGACATCAACGTAAATCTCATGTTTTTTTCAACTTTAAAAGAGTCATATCTCCTAAAATAAGTACTCAAACGAAAATTGGATTTCACCATCGTGTTCCTTATAATAAATCCTTCAAAAACAAGACCCCACATATATATTTTGATAAAAAAATTAACAAACATTTATACACTAGCGGTTTTAGAGAACACGCAAGAAACACTCGAACATCCAAGAAAACGCACTAGAACATCACAAGAAACATGCTAGAACATCGCATAAACGCACTAGGAGATCGACTATTTTCCACCACGAAATAGACAAATTTTTAGAACATTGCACAAACACACTAGGATACGGGGCTATTTTCAACCATAAAAATAGCCGGATTTTTCTGAGTAACATCATAATAAACACTCTAGAACATCGGAATAAATGCTTAGAACATCGCAAGAAACACGCTAGAATATCGCTCAAACACACTAGGAGACTGGCTATTTTCGACCCCAGAAATAACCGAATTTAAACGAACATAAAAAAACACGTCGAAAGACTAATCCAATCCATAATGATGTACCGAAAAATACAACATTTAGAACATCACAAGAAACACTTCAAAACATTACATGAAATACAACAAACACATCATATAATAATAATAATAATAACATACCACACAAAAAAATAGAAAAAGATAAAACAGTTAAATAAAATAAATAAATAAGAAAAGAAATAAAAAAATAACAATAATAACAAACCACATTAAAAAAGGAAAAATAAAAAAATAGAAGAAAATAAAAAGAAAAATAAAAAATAAATAAAGAAAAAGATAATAGCAATAATAACAAACCACAAAAAAAATAATAAAAAGGAAAAAAGATAATAAAATAAATAAGAAGAATAAAAATAACCTCAAAAGTAAAAAGAAAATGAAAGGAAAGGAAAGAAAAAAAAAAAAAGGAAAAACACTGCAGGCCACCGGGGCCGGCCCGCTTAGGGGTTGGTCGGCGCGCCGACTGATCGGCTGGTAACATTTCCGGATTTTTTCTCCCAAAAGTGCTGAAACTAGAGAAGGTAGCCTTAATCGGCCAGCCCATACCAGACCAGCCCACAGAGAGATCGGTGGCCGGCGAGTACAAGGCAGCCCGGTCCAGTCCACCACCGACGACGGGTAGTGTGCTGTGGAAGGAGCCTCCGTTCAAGTCAGCCCACTGACCGACCGCACCGCTCCCCGCACGCGGCCCTTCGGCGGCCATGTCGTCCTCGCAGTCGCCGGAGCCCTGCACGCCGGGGACGCCCTCCCCGGTCCTCAGCGTCCGCATCGTCTCGCTCGACTACTACATGGCGCCGCCCCTCCCGGGCTTCGGCTTCTCCCGCAGCCCATTCCACGGTGCGCCCTTTCCCTCACCGCCCCCACCCTTCCTCCTCCTCCTTCGTCGTCCGACCTGTCTCGCTCTGAATTTCGCTAGCCGCGTGCCTACCCCCGCAGGAGAGGAGGTGGAGGAGGTGCCGGTGGTCAGGATCTATGGCTCCACCCCCGCGGGGCAGAAGACTTGCCTCCACATCCACCGGGTGCGTAACTGCTTACCGCCCCCACAGCTTCTTCTCTCCAACGTCCTGTCTCTGTCTCTCTCTGCACGTTTTTTTTTGTTGCCCCCGAGCATTTCGGTGCTCGTCTTGCATCGCGGAGCATGTGTGGCACGGTTCAGGCGTGTGATTCCCTGCCTGGATTTGAATTTGAAAATTTGGAGGGAACTTTTTGCTCTCTGTACCGACCGCACCAAACTGGACTGTCTAGGATGCTGTTGCTTGGCTCCATCAGTAGTTCGTAGTCATTCCATTTGTTGATTTAGATTGGCTGTTTGTTCACTAATTGTACTAGCTTAAGAATTCCAGCTCAATGCTCATGTATAACTTTTTCACCGAATGGCCGGCCTGGGCTGAAATTCAGGCATAACTTCACTTTTGTTCTCCTAAGTTCATGTCCATGGTGGCATGGAGTAGTTTCTATATATTTGACGATTACAGTATTTTACTATTTTCCTTTGTAATCTGATTCTCCCGAATATCAGATGATGGTCTGTTCTCACCGCTTGTATTTGTAATCCCTAATGTGTGAATATCAGTTGTCGGCCTACATTTTTCCTATGATTTTCATCATAAGTTATTTCATCAGTCCCTGATCGTTTCAACTAGTTTGTAAATATCTATTCTCTCTCTTTGGTGTTCAGGTGCTGCCATATTTTTTATATCCCTTGTCCAGAGGAGCTGCTCAGTAATCTAGAAAAAGGTGATTTGTAGCTTGTTACATATGCACCCCTTGTACAGATTACAGACCCTTACGATTTTTAGTGTTTTCATGCCACTTTTTCTATTATTTCTTGTTTTTGTTCTATATGGTTTTTATAAATTGATTAGGCAGGGTACCTGAAACTTGCAATTGTATCCATTTGAATGCAGATTCTTACTTTGAGTTTCTTATGGCCTAGTCATGAGATTTTAGGTAGTGTTTTTTTGTTACTTTTTAATACACATGATTTGCAATAACCTATTTTGACATCTTAACTTATCACATATTTAGGTGTCTCATAGGTAGACTAGATCTTACTATTAACGTGACCTGGCTGCTGTAAGCCTGTAACACATCTGCCAATTGTTTACTGGGAAAAGGCAACCATGTCTAGGAATCAAGGAGCCACACATTTGTCCTATCAACAGCATACATGTTAGTTTTCATGCACTGAACCTTGTCAAAGAATGCCATTCTTGACTAGTTGAATTAATACATCCCTTTCATCTATTCTTTAGGTGATTCATATATAACTGGTCTCTTGAGTGACCTTGAGAAAGCTTTGCAGGTATTATAGAGTCCAGTTGTTTTATATGTCGCGGTAATTTCTCTTTTTTGTGTGCATCATTGTTTTATTGCAGAAGCTTTGCTGCGATTCTAGAGTCCACTTGTTTATTTGTTGTGTACTTTCTATCTTTGTGTGCATCATTGTTTTATTGCAGGCTCGCGGTCCATCAAAACGGAAGCACGTGCATGGATGTAACCTTGTCAGAGCAAAGAAGTTGTACGGCTACCATTCGTCCGAGGAGCTTTTTATGAAGATCTATCTGTATCCACTGTTTACTCATTTTCATAAACTCAACATTGCTTCTACAAATGTGTATACTAGTCAACATTACTTGTCACATCTTCTTCTATCCCGTATTGAGGGATTTAGAAATTTTGAATATAGCTTGCTCCATCGTTTCATTACCAAACAAATCAACAAAAAAAATGTGCTGAATTAGAGTTAAATGCTTTGTTCATCTGGTCCACCTAGGTGCCTCGCTTGTCCAGACCAAAATGGTGTCACATAAACCCTCTATTGCTGATGTGATTTTGGGGGTTATCACAGCTGCAGCCTTATAGAGTGGTGTTTTGAATATAAAAAGTTTGTTATGCATTTGACTTCCTTCATTTAGTCTTTAGATATTACCCTCATGAAGTTTCTCGAGCTGCTTCCCTTGTGTTGGTAAGTTGTAATGTTGGAAAATTCATTTGTCTTTAGAGAGATAAATAAGTCCAAAGTGAATGGCTCTGTGTTTCAGTTTTCTTATTTCGTTTTTAGATAGTATTTGCTTTTGCTGTTTAAGGGGCATCTGTGAACCATCTTTACATATTATTGTTCTTTCCACCTCATCGGATCTTTTCCCATTAATTATGCACTAGCAGTTATGCACTTGTCCACTTTGAGGGCTGTAGTGGCTACTGGAACTTGTATATTTGTGGTGATTGATGAACAATCTCGTGTCATTGGCCTTCACTATTTCACCTGAAAACATGCCCTTAGTTTGTACCTATATATTTTGTGTGGTGTGAATCCATGAGTTTGTTTAACCTTTCATTTTTTTTTTTGAAACAAATAACCTTTCATGGTTTGAATCCGTCAATTCTGTCCTCCAACAATCTCAAATTATTAGTTGAGCATGCTAGTGTTTTTCTGTGCCCTTCAATGGAAAACAAAATCTTATTGTCAAAAAAAAAAAAAAAATGGAAACAAAAATCTTATTGTCAAAAAAAAAGGAAAAAAA
Source organism: Hyparrhenia diplandra (assembly GCA_015847255.1). NCBI lineage: Eukaryota > Viridiplantae > Streptophyta > Magnoliopsida > Poales > Poaceae > Hyparrhenia > Hyparrhenia diplandra. The sequence goes on from JADLZK010013048.1 coordinate 84,401, forward strand.
ATCTTATTGTGGAAAAGTTTTGAAATATTCATTCATAATCTGATTTAAAGCCATTTGATTTCAGAGTGGTGCTGTTTCTAATAGAGCATTTCAACCTTATGAATCCCATATTCCATATCTTCTTCACTTCTTGGTAAGCACATTGCTTTCTTTGTCATAGTGCATGACATGGTGCTACAAGTTTGTTTTTTTAATGGTTATTTCTGTTGAGATTATGTTTTGAGGTTTTGAAAGGTAATTTATGTTTTAGGTTGACTACAACTTGTATGGAATGGGACATATACATGTCAAAGACTTCAAGTTTCGTCCTCCACTGCCAGATGATTTTCATCCTAAGTCATCTCTTCACAGGAAGGTGGATTGTTTTACTGCATTAGAGCACAGATATACTATACCTCCGCCTTGAAATGAATGCAGTTCTAGTTCTGTCCTTAGTCAAACTATCTAACGTTGGTCAAGTTTATCAGAGTAATATATATTATGAAAAAATATACCATGAAAAGTCTAATGATAATTATTTGGTATAATAAATAAATATTGATCCTTTTTTTTTAAAAAGTTGGTCAAACTCTAGATGATTTGACTTGGTACTATGCTAGAACTGCATTCTTTTCTGGACAGAGAGATTATTTGTTTATGTTGTAATATTCTTTTTATTTGAGTTCAGACTTTATTCTTTGTTCATCCTTAAAAAATATTTTTCTTCTTCTGTGACAATGATAGGCACAGTCAGATAATTCGGAAATAAAAAGTCCAACAGTTTGGATATCTTCAACAGTGTCACATTCTTCTATCTTGGGCAGTTCTGCCCCTTCACATTACTTGGGAGGAACTAATTTGAGCTTCGCTGTTCGACAGAGTTCTTCAATGCTTGAAGCTGATTCAAGAGTAGAAGGTCTGGCTATCACATTCTAGCACTATTGTTTGGTAATATCCTTAAGATGCATTGTAAATTTCAGTTTCATCCTCAGGTATCCTAAATGAGAAATATAAGATGTACACTTCTCTTTCTCAAACAACAGAAGATACAAAAATGGTTCAGTCACTTGTAGCAATTTGGGAGGTATGTTTTCTACTTTGTTTGTGTACTTGTGCTATGAAATGTTAATAACTGTTAACCTCAATGTTATTGTGTTCAGGAACTGGGACGATTAAGACTGTTGGAGGAAACAAAATATGCTGATCTGGGTAGACCTTTAAGGGAAGAAGTTCTTAAAGATTTTCTTCATGGTATTAAGTATGAGAGTGCCCTTTCTGTGTTGTTTTCACAAGAAGGGCCACATCACAAAGTTTCTACCATAGAAGAGTCTGAAAGGCTAGAAAGGTGCTTGAAATCATTGACTGATATTATTGGGACTGTTACATTCTCACAGGATGACTACTGTGGTAATATTGATGTTGGTAATTCTGCTGATGTACAAAATGACAAACCCAATGCAAGTCGCTCAGGGTCATTAGTACAAAACATGCAGATTATATCTCCAGAGAGAAACAGTGAATATCCCGTGTCCTCATCTGTACCCCGAAGAACACTATCTCAGTTATCTGATGAAGGTGTAAAGGTAGTTCCTGCTCCTCAGATATTAGTTACATTGTTCTCTAGTGTAAACAAAGGCAAAAAGAAATAGTATATACAGGGTCAAACCAAATTTTCCTACAAGCTTATGAAGGTCACATAAATTGTCTATAAGTTGGAGATTTACAAGTTTTGGGTGCTGTTCCTGGTTCTTGTTGCTCCTGCTCTGAGCAGCCCTAGAAGGGATGCACAAGAAGGGAGGAGAAAAAGAAACTACCTTTGAAACTCGAAAAAACAAAAAGTTTGGATGCTAAATGATAGTATGATACAGCACTTGATTGCCATTTCTGGTCCTATTATTCTAGTTGGCCTGAAATTTTCACTTTTTTGAATCACTGTCTCTTTTGGAAGCATTTACTTTTGTTACTTATCAATTGAACTCCTTGCCTCCTTGGAATTGCTCTTTTGTAGCATGTGGATGCTGAAGCTCTTGGACTTTTAAGCTGGTTGGCCTCTTCACAAGCTGCAGAAGAACCAGCAACTGATGATGAATTAATTAATGAAGTCATCCTCAGCCCTTTGTTTGCCAAGAAGTCCATTGAAGTTGCTTTGGAGTCTGCTCACTTGGATTTTGATAGCGCTTCTCAGCAGGAGTGCCAGGATATTCTTGATTCAGTTGACCCCGTCAGGGAAGCAGAAGAACCAACCAACCATACATCTTACCTCGATTCTGGGAAGTCCAATTCTGCAGCTTCGCTGGGCAATATTATTCCTCAGGTTGATGGGTCTTCTGATGAGAACCCAAAAGTCTCTCAGGAATATGATAGAAGTAAGGTCACTAGGAAAGCAGTAGTATCGCCAAGTTACACATCTACTAAGAATCCTTCAAAATCAGCCAGTAAGCGTGCAGGAAGTGAACATCTCTGGGGTTCTTTGCCTCTTTCCAGAAAAAAGCGGCAACATGGAGATGCTGATGATTCATGCAGTTCAATGCCATCACAGGACTTAAATGCATCTAACAAGAGTACAGTTGATAAGGACTATCATGATACCATAGGCAGCACTGACACGGAATCTTCTAGTTTTTTAGGTGTACATGATTCAGTTTGTCATTCTGTGAGGGATTTGATGAGGCGGAGGAGATCTTTTTCGGGCGTGAGCAGTTGGAGTTTGGTTGTTCTGGAGCTGCAACACGCACCATAGATAAAGACAGTGAAACTGTGAATTCGGGGATTGGAATCTCACGATTTCAAGAAAGTGATATCCCAAACTTAGCACTGACACGGATGACATTTGTTCAGAAGCCTCCATTGAAGAATGTCGCATGTTCTGGTTTGGAGAGCCCTTCAGGCTGTGAGCAACGTGGATGTAAGTACCCAACAAATCTTTATGTTACCTCAATGAATGATACTACATTAGGCTTGTTCTATCACAGCATAATCTCTCTTGGAATGCTAGTATCCCTCACACTATAATGTCGTAAGGCACGCCACAAATTTATATACATTTCGTTCTTTCTTTTTCAGCTGAAAAATTGGGAGTAGCTGATCTCCTTCCATTTTTCAATCAGAATATGGAGGAGAATAAGCAGAATGAATCATTTCAACTTGTGGAAAGCAGTGACTTTACAGGGGGTGTATTGGGTGTCCCAACTCATTTCCAAAATGATGGATCAGCCCTATATTTGCTGACACATGCACTTTCACCGCCATCTGCAGGAGCTGTTGGCCATTGGCTAACCCAACAATCTAATTCCCGTATTGTCTCGGTATTCTAGATTTCCTGCATAATTTTGTCGTCATACTGTGGTACAAAAAGTTTCTTGTACATAATTTTTATTTGTTTCTGTATATGTTTCAGGTTATACCAACTATGATGAGGGAGTCCCAGCTGCTAAGGAAGAGGCGCACATTTCTACTTTATCACAGAATTTTCCTACCAGATTTACTAAGGAGAATTCTGCAAAAGATATTGTTGTGCACGGAGATGTGATGGAATCGACTCTATCTAACAAAGAAAGCAAACATTTGGACGAATGGCATGATTTTTCCCAGATATCAGCTGGAAGTGAGAAGGATAAGCTCACTCCTCTCAGTCAAATTGATTTCGTGACCCTGCTAGTATCGGTGGTGGGCAACAACTGACTATACTTAGCATGGAGGTTCTACTTCATTCTTTTCTCTTCTGTTCCCAATAAATATATCCTTTTCTTCATTTGTGGATGGAGCCAGTTGGATAGTTTATTAGCCGCAGACCAACCAATAAGAATTCTATTTTTATCACTCATGAAAGTTTGACTTGCTACTGACTAAAGGACAAACTTATCAGTCGTGAAAGTTTGATTTGCTAATGAAAAATAGACAAATTGTTAAATAGAAATATTTTAATTGCTTGGGATATCAGCAAAAGTAGAATGCACTTCTTGATATCGAGCTTCTTTTCACTGTAAACAGGTTTTAACAGAAAGCAGAGGAGAGCTGCGTCCTGATCCACGGTTTGATGCCATTAATGCTGTATCTTTGGCCATCCAAGATGATGCTGACAATACTGTTGAAGTTCATGTGTTTATACGTGACAACAATGTCAAATCACATAGGAGGTCTGAAGCCACTTGGGATCTGATCTTTTTCATTTTGGGATTGTCAGACTAAAGTGCCCTTAGATTTTAGATAGAAATCCACAGAGCCTTCAAAGTTTATCTCAGATGGCAGCTACCAGTTACTTCTTATCTTTAATTTTCTTTCTAAATTTACATGCCAGTTGTCACTGGGGTATCAAAACCCAGTTTCCAGACTCTGGCCAGGAGCCAGGAGCAGGCATCTAGGCAGTTACCAGCCAATCCTGCCAAACGATTGACTCCCGTAGAATATGGACAAGTGAGATTGACAGGACATATTGGCTCACTAGGATGGTGACAATGACAACTGATTTATGTTGCCTTATATAGCCAAGTTACTAAATGATCTACTGTGAATTTCTTGATTCTATCAGAAACAGTGTGCGCTTCCTTGTGTTGGCTTGTGATATTTTCTTTTCTTACATGCTCATAGACCCAAATGTCTCAAAACTTTCTTATATGTGCAGAAATCTGGATGGTATTGCCTGTTGTAATGTAGACGTCTTCCCTGAAGAAAAGGACCTTTTGAATAATCTTATCAGTGCAGTATGTTCAGTTGATCCAGATATCCTAGTCGGATGGGAGATTCAGTTCGGATCTTTAGGATTTCTTGCTGAAAGAGCTGCTTATCTGGGTATAGGCTTACTGAAAAGAATTTCAAGAACACCACCACATGAGTTGAATCATCCACCTAAGATTCCAGTTGATAACTCTAGTCAGGTGCTTTCTGAAACATCTTCTGCTGATGATATTATTGATGATGTCAGTGAGAATGATTGGAGCCATACTCATGCGAGTGGTATACATGTTGGTGGAAGAATTGTGCTTAATTTATGGCGCCTCATGCGTGCAGAAGTTAAGCTAAATAATTACTCCCTTGAAGCTGTAGCTGATGAAGTACTGAGGCGAAAAAGATACCACTGATACCAAGCAGGATATTGAACCGATGGTTTGCAACGGGTCCTGGGACGAGGAAGACACCGATGCATAGAATACATTAGCAATAGAGCTAGAATCAACATTGAAATTATGAATCAACTGGACCTGGTAAATTGAATTTCCTCCATGGTATTCTTGCTTGGTTCTTATTTTTTTTGTTCTGAAAACCTCAGCTTTTCAATTGTCCTAATGTTGACCTGGCATGCAGGTGAATCGAACATCTGAACTTGCTCGTGTATTTGGTATTGATTTCTTTTCTGTTCTTTCTCGAGGGTCTCAGTATATCGTGTTGAATCTATGCTCCTGAGATTGGCTCATACACAGAACTACCTTGCAATTTCCCCTGGAAATCAACAGGTGCATTTTCTTGCCACCTATTAATTTTGAATTGTTAGTATTTTGCTTTAGATACACTGTAGTTGCTGATTACCCAATTCTAAACCTCCAATGTTATTACGAGTTTATAACAAAAACTTGTTCATTCACCACACCACATGAAACTCGAAAATAGGATATTTTTTTTCTGCTAAACTTTTAATTACCAGTACCCGCATCTTGATGTGATTCAGTGCCACTTTGCAGGTTGCTTCTCAGCCAGCCATGGAGTGCTTGCCGCTTGTAATGGAGCCAGAGTCTGCCTTCTACCCTGATCCAGTTGTTGTATTGGATTTTCAGTCCCTCTATCCTTCGATGATAATAGCATATAACCTATGTTATTCTACATGCTTGGGTAAAGTTTTCCCATCAAAGTCAAACGTACTTGGTGTCAGCTCATATTCAGCAGATCCACATACACTTGTAGATCTGAAAAATCAGCTACTGCTTACTCCAAATGGGGTCCTGTATGTTCGACCTGAGGTGATTTTCTAAATTTTGTTTGCAATATATGATGTTCTTCACATTGCTAGTGGAAAAATTATGATATACCAACTGACTGAGCTATATACCTCAGAATGTTGTTACCGTATTACATTTTACCTAATTACCTCTGTGGTTGGTAGATTGACTTGTGTGATTGCTCTTGATTACCATCCAGACGAAGTACTTGCTATATTCTTGAGAATATTGTTTACCATTACATGTTTAGTGATTCCTGGCACATTCACTATATTGCTGCACATTATGTTCCCCTAGTAAGTACTGATCTTTCCAGAACAATCTCAATGGTATTCTGCAGATAAGAAAAGGTGTACTTCCTCGCCTTCTTGAGGAGATATTGTCAACAAGAATTATGGTGAAACAAGCAATGAAAAAGTTGAGTCCATCAAAGCAAGTTCTTCACAGGGTATTCACTTCTAAACCAAGTTTTGAACATCATGTGAAATGCCTGAATCTCTTGTGGATAATGTGATTGCACTATGGTACCATAGTTATTTCGTCAGTGCTGTGCTTAGGCAGTCCTCTTGCTTTCCTTTTTGCAACATTTGTATTCCAGCAGTTGGTGGATATGTTATAAATAATTATTTTGTTTGCAGATATTCAATGCACGGCAGCTTGCTTTGAAGCTGATAGCTAATGTAACATATGGCTACACAGCTGCTGGATTCAGTGGTCGGATGCCTTGTGCAGAGCTTGCAGACAGCATTGTTCAATGTGGCCGTAGAACACTTGAAACAGCAATATCATTTGTCAACCAGCATCCTTTGTGGAAAGCTAGGGTCGTGTATGGTGACACTGACAGGTATTATTGTGTTTTTTGTTTTCTTTTTGGAGTATAATGTAGTCATACCATACTATACTTATACATCTGTTTTTGTTGTAGTATGTTTGTTCTCCTAAAAGGGCGTTCTAGGGAAGAAGCATTCAGAATAGGAAAGGAGATTGCCTCATCAATAACTGCAATGAATCCTGATCCAGTCACACTGAAGTTTGAGAAAGTGTATCAGCCATGCTTTCTTCTTACAAAGAAGAGATATGTTGGCTATAGCTACGAGAGTCCTGAACAGAATGAGCCAATCTTTGATGCGAAGGGGATAGAAACGGTTCGGAGAGATACATGCCCAGCAGCCGCAAAGATTTTGGAGCGGTCTATCAGAACAATGTTTGAAGAACAGGATTTGACCAAAGTAAGGGGTATTACTTAGTCTCTTGTAAGGACCATTTTCTTTGTTTTAATTATTGTTTTTTGTCGAGTGTATAGCTTTGACATTCTTCTACCATTGCAGGTCAGGACATATTTGGAGCGTCAGTGGACACGCATATTATCAGGAAAAGTTTCTATTCAAGATTTCATTTTTTTGCGAAGGAGGTCCGTCTAGGTACTTACAGTGCAAGGGCTTCCACTCTGCCCCCTGCAGCAATTGTTGCAACAAAAGCTATGTTGTCTGACCCAAGGGCAGAGCCTCGGTATGCAGAGAGAGTGCCATATGTTGTGATCCATGGGGAACCAGGGGCTCGTCTTGCCGACATGGTTATTGATCCTTATGGTCTGCTAGAAGTTGGCTCCCCTTATAGATTAAATGAACAATATTACATAACCAAGCAGATTATCCCTGCATTACAGCGTGTTTTTGGACTTCTTGGTGCTGACCTGAATAAGTGGTTTAATGAGATGCCTCGCCCCATACGACCAACTCTTGCGAAACGCCATTCTGCTGCTGGTCATGGTTCATTCTCTCGTGATGGCAGTTTGATCAGATTAGGATTGAATAATAAAGCTTCAAGCAAAGGAGGCAGAATAGATACATACTACATGTCAAGCCACTGTTCAATTTGTGGTGATATAATTCAAGGATCAGAGACCTTCTGCAAGAATTGCTTGAAAAACGAAGCTATTGTTGCCACAGTAGTTGCTGGAAGAACTTCAAAGTTGGAGCGAGAAATCCAACATCTTGCTGCTGTAAGTTCGTTTTGCCTGGATCATGCTAAACATATTTGCATATTTTACACTCATGTTAAGTTCTGTTGATTTGTGTTGATTTGTGTTTACATAGTCTTGCTTGAATGTACACGCTAAGCAAAATAGTGTCATCTGATGAAATTTGATGGAGTTTCATTAACATTTAATTACAGCAGCAGGTGCTAGTCTCTAAATGGATTGCTAACTGATGTGTGCAACAAGAATTAGCGTCAAAACATCTGTAAACCTGACTTCTAGTATTCACCGTACCTGACATGTGTTGAGCAAATGCTGCAGTATTTCACGTATCAACTTTTTGTGCATAAAGTTAAACACAGAAGGTCTTGATCTTAGTTGTTAAGATGAGCTGACTGTAAAGCTTTAAACTTTGTCCAGATATGTGGCCATTGTGGCGGTGCAGACTGGATTGTTGAAAGTGGGGTCAAGTGTATTTCCCTTGCATGCCCAGTCTTCTATGAACGGAGGAAAGTTCAGAAGGAGCTGGGAGTGGTCTCAGTGTCGGCGGGAGAAGCTGGGTATTACCCTTTCTGCTGTGCTGAACTCTTTTGAGAAGAAAATTTTCGTGGTTGCGTCGTATCTGTGCATAGCGTGTAAATTGTGAAATCTGTAACATGTACATCACACGCGTGTTGTGTATAGCTGTTGTATGTAACATTGTAGAATGTGTACTGAGTGAGGATAGAATAGAGACGATGTATAATGTGCCACCGTGTCTCTCGCTGTCCAGTTTAAGTGGATGCTCCTTGATGGGGGACAAACGGTCAAGGCAACACTACAAGCGATTACTGTGTTTTTAAAATGTATACTTGACAACGCCAAACAGAGATGGCACTTGTATTGTATACGATCGGACTTCCATGTTTCTCGACTGAACTACCCAAGTGTGAGTTTGGACCTCATATGTCCAAGTTTTCTGTTGTACTACTGAGCAGAAATATCATTGCCACACTATGAAACAACAGCTAAGCCATGACTACTACCAAACACGATCATCACATCAAAGATGGAATGTGGGATAGCTTTAACCAAGTTCAGTTTGATTCCGCTCCAAACAAAGGAGGCAACAATTATGGAAATTCTGACAGGCCTAATTATTTCAGTTCCACGCTGTATTGTACATAGTTCATCGCGTGGAACTAGAACATTCGCTTGGTGAGGAGGACTGCTTGTTTGGAGGGAGCAATGCTTGTGCTTATTCCTGGAGCTATGGACATGGCACCATCTATAGAGCAGACTGGAACAGAATCTCCGCCAGTTCCTGCATCAGAAAAGCACATCATGATATACCTAATTAGCAATCATCAGTGCACAGACTACCGCTGTACGCGGTGGACAGGACGCCTACAGACAGGACTCATCTCATTTACCTGCTTGCCAGATGGAACAGTGGGCTCACCCCACTCTAGAACCTTCTTTTCTAGTGTCTCAAAGTCTCCTTTCCCAGCCTGCTCGAAGCCATAGAGCAACGTTACAGCCTACACAATTCCAATCTAATCCTTTGCGAGCAAATTCCAAACTTGTAAAGTGTCGTACCTCAATCAAGGCGCCAATCTCACTGTCAAAGCTCTGGTACCTCTTGCGGACAAGATCATCTAGGGAGCCATCCTAACATCACAAAAACAAAACTTCCAGTTTAAATAAACTGATGGGAAAAGTTCAGTAGGTATTAATGTTATTTCAGTTACCTCAATCAGCTTGGCAACGTTACGGAGGCCACGGGCCAGGGTGTCCATCCCTGAGATATGAGCAAGAAACATGTCCTCAACATCAGTGCTTTCCCTCCGCCTGTTATCACAAAAGAATTCCATGTTGGCTCAATTCCATTTTTTTTCATAGAACAAAAAACATATGAAAACAGGGACTGACAGTTTGGCATCAAAGTTGAAACCACCAGGTGCAAGTCCACCCTGTTAAACAAAAATGCAGCAGCTTATGAGTGCAACCAAGCAGTAGACAGGCAAACTGTGGATTTGAGTAAAAAGGGAGAGAGCTGATTCATGCCACTCACATTCTTAACTACACTTGACATAACCAAAGTAGCCTCTGCAATGTCTGTCATGAACTGATCTGTGTCCCAACCTGTCCATAACGGTAAGGTAAGTTATTATGCATGCCTCATTTGTTTTATTTCTTTTCTTTATCTAAAAAAGAAGAAAGAAATCCATGTATGCTACAGTGTAACATAAATAATAATATCATATAATATACTCATGTTTATTACAAAATCAGAGGAGTTATATGCGACAGTGACACATACCAACTTGAGGATCACCAGTGTTTGCATCAATATTTCCAAGCAGCCCATTAATCCGTGCAGTCTCCAGTTCATGATGGCAGCTGAAAGTTTAACATGCAGTTCTTTAAGCTATTATACAACACAACTAAAGATAGGAAAGCAAAAAGAAACTTACCTATGTCCAGATAGAGTAGCATGGTTGCACTCAACATTAATCTTGAACTCTCCTGTGTCATGTGATACAGAAAACAAGGGATACTTTCAGAACAGATGGTTCACGCAACACTAATAGAAAAATGCTGACAATGTATGCACATCCAAAAATATGGAAACTTTATATTACCTGTAAGACCATACTTCTGTAGAAAAGCAAATGTAGTTGCAACATCCCAGTCATACCTGCCAGAGAAACAAGGATCAGTACTTCTGAATCCTGTAGGATATTTTGCTAATTCATTCCTGAGTAAGAAGCTTACTGGTGTTTTGTAGGTTCCTGTGGTTTAGGCTCTATCAGAAGTGTTCCTGAAATAACAAAATCTTAGTTCTATCACCAATTTGACATAGTAAAGACAATAAACACCAAATTGACATAGTAAAGACAATAAATATGTCAAAGTTACGGAAATTGGAACAGGTACTCATAAAGAAACAGGACTGAATTACCATTGAATCCAATCTTCTTCTTGTAGTCAACAGCAGCTTGAAGAAAGTTAGCCTGGACAAATCCAGCAAATGAGCAAATAATTGTTGCCACAAATTAAAGCAGAGACACAAAGGAACTCATACCAGATGGTCAAGTTCTCTCTTCATATCAGTATTTAGAAGAGTTTGGTAACCCTCTCTTCCACCCCAAAACACATAGTTTTCACCACCTAGGTAGTGCGTGACCTGTAAGACGATAAAATCAAATCAAGAATTGGGAATAATAAAGGAAGACCGATCCTAATGATCACAGATAACCCACCTCCAAAGCTTTCTTAACTTGTGCAGCCGCATAAGCATATACTTTAACCTCTGGGCTGCAACATTAATGAAGAGTGCTTTTAATCTCTAGTCATACTCTGAGCCCATAACTTAGTTTATATAAATTATAAAACACAAAACGAATAATCCAATATACCAACCTAGTAGCAGCTCCATGCATGTAACGTGGATGTAAAAAGAGCTGTGCGGTACCCCACAATGGTGTTATATTGGTCTCACCCTAAATGTAATTTAGATGAAATAAAAAAGATGAGCAAACAGGATAATGCAAACAGTGGTGTACAGCTAAGTGCCAACAATTTAAGGTTACACTAACCTGGAGCTGCTTTGCCAGCTCAACTATCTCATCCAAGTTAGCATTTGTTTCCTGCAATGTGAGATAACAGTCTTAGGAAATTTCTGACAAACATGTTACTGAACCAAAGTCGTGAGCAGTTATAAAACTTCATCTTTAAAAGTATCTGTCAGGAGATAAAATGTTTGCTGCACAAATGAGTTAGAGCTTCCTATACCTAACTGGTTGGGTGGGAATGAAACAGATGATCGAAAAGAATCCTTCGGTGAGGAACACATCAGAAATCATAATCCTATGCTCAACATATAGTCTATGCTCTCACGGCGTCGCCTAGGCGCCCAGGCGCTCCCCATTGCCATGCAGAATGGGCGCCTAGGCGCCCAGGGGCTACCCATCGCCGTGCCTCACCTTACCGCCGTGAGAACATAGCATATAGTCCCATAGATAATTGATAGCATCCCATAATAACTTTATAATAGTATCCATAAGCACCAAACCAAATGTAATTTGTAAGGTTGCTCTTTAAAACAGTACCCTAGATGACTCTACAAAGCCACTTTATATTCTGACTTCATGTATTAACTGTTAACACACATGACATAACCCAAGGACAGAACTACCGAACCAATTTTAAGGTTGTATATTCAAAGCAGATTCCATAGTAACAATAACAGATCATGCTGATTATAGTTTGTGTTAACAGAAGTATACAACACAACTGAAGGACATACTTCAAGAGTTTTGCCATCCGGGGCAATATCCCTGTCATGGAAGCACCATTTGTCAACTCCCAGTTTCTCCATGAACTCAAAGTGAGCTCTCACTGCAAACACCAGTTGAAACAGAAAGTCAGTTCTTCCAACAAACGAACCAAAAACATAACCCAGAAGGCTGGAACTGAACACAAACTTAGGTTAGGCGGTCATCATACTTCTTCTCTTAGCCATGGCCAATGAATTGGTGCCGTCCTCCCAAGGCCAAACCTTTGTAGGGGCACCGAAAGGATCGGCGCCAGTACCACGGAACGTGTGCCAGAAGGCAACACTGAAGCGCATCCAATCCTAATAGCAAAGCAAACAAGCATAAATGTTGACCTTATCCTACAGCGTGCAACAGTTTGACTTTACAGTAAAAAAGGGGGTATAGTGAAAAATGAACATTTGGTTCAGTTATCTATCATACCTTCATCTTCTTCCCGAGAATGACCTCCTCCTTATTATACCACTTATAAGCAAGAGGGTTCTTGCTTGTCGGACCCTGCATCACACACAATTCATCAATTGTTTGTTCAAGGAACAATGGTTGGGTTCACAACAACCTGACAATCTGAATGAAGAATCTGGGTTTGGTTTTCATGGACTCACACCTCATACTTGATTTTCGGGACGCCGGGGAAGAACTCCCCCTCCCAATGATCAGCAGCCGCGCCACCACCATCGCATTTGCTGTCGAGGTCGGCAGGGCAAGTCTGCTGCGCGGCAATCTGACATGGAGAGCGGCCGAACCACCAAATCAGAAACACAAGGCCACTGATTCCAATCAGCAATTGTTTCACCATGATTATCGGATCAGAGAATAAAAAAAAAAAAAAGGCAGCAGCGACTGACCACGGCGGGCAGTAGCGACGACGATGCCAGCAGCAGCAGCAGCAGCGGAAACAGCAAACGCTCTGAGCAGCCCTTCATGCCGGGCTTAGATCAGGAAACGCACTCCTCCTGTCCTGCCTGCGAGAAGACGATTCAGCACTGAATAAACAGCGGAAAATCTGGGATGAATCGGAGGAGGGGGAAGGAGGGGATGAATCAATCGCTGGAGGAAAGAGGTTCCTTACCAGAGAGAGAGAGAGACGCCGATGCCCACGCGCCGCCAGTCAATCCCCGGCCGGGATAACGACGATGCCTAGCCCGCCGCGAGGAAGAGGGAGTGCTGCTGTGAACTCGGCTGGTAGTTGAACACAGACTCTTTTTAAATATGATGACAGGATGAGAAGCAAATCCGGTGAGGTGGAATATTTTCGGGCTTATACAGTATATAATATAATGGAAAATTACTAGAATATATTTTTTCCACCTGACTGGAATGCATCTTTATCTACACAGTCACTACTGCTTACTACGGATTTTTTTTTATTGACCGGCTTTTTTGAGCAGTGTCAATCAGTTCAGATAAGCCAACTTTCATTGCTAAATATAATAACCAACTTTTATTGTTTAGCCATTTTATAAAATAGAAAAACTTGTCAAAAAAAAATCCACAATAGACTTGTTATTTTATAAAACCATATAATAAATAATTTTAAATGGCTATATATAACCACTAAAATTTCAGAGATAAGGTATTTTACAAAACCATATGGCATATCTCAGTTCACGACTGTCAGATCTCTCTACCTTCACTACCTGTCGACCTTCTCGTCGTGCACGAGTCGAGACGACAACGCGATTATTTTTTTTCTTATAAAAGTTTATTTAAATTCGCGACGTGTGTTATTAAAACACGTACTTTACGGCCTTCTTTTGGATGTACATCGGTCATGCACCTCGTGATAACCATTGATGCATGGCAGTGGTAGGCACCGACCTGATCCATCCTTGACCTTGAGGTGTGTGATGAGAGATGTGGATGCTCTAACAACTTTTTGAAAAGGTTTTGATTTTTGAGAGATGTGAACCATCGTCCATTGATAAAATAAGTCATAACAAAATAAATTATATTCGTGCAAAAAAATTTGAATAAGACGAAGATCAAATAAACAACTACGGAGGATACTAGGATACATAGGAGTGAAAAGCCTAATCGATGCACCGTGCACATAAACCTTTTGTTTTCCACCTTTCCTAGAGTTTAGTCGTTTAAAATTAGGGGAGGTGTTCAGCAACGCCCGACGCCGCAGACGCTTGTTTGACGTGACCTCCGGCGGCGGCAAGAATGGCGGTGCCGGCGAGCATCTCCTTCTTCCTTCCCCCCCCCTCCCCCCCTCTCCGTGAGTTGTCCTTCCTATAGAAAGGTACGTGATCTGTTGTTGGGGAAGAGGTGTGGCGCCGGGCGTAGGGTTCGCCTGGCTTGCTAGGACCGCATTGGAGCTCCGACAAACCCTAGGGCCATGGGCGGGGGTGATGGCGGTGGCGGGGGAATGCGGAAACGAGAGAGTGGTGAGAGGAAGATGATGAACGATAGCTAACGAGAGGAAGAAGATGAACAATAGTTGATTTGATCCGAGCGTCCATTTTAGATCGTATGGTGAAACTCGTCGCCGAAATTCTACTTTTTTTTTTAGACGCCCGAAATATAGCAACTCTCTTTATTTTTTGTTTTTTTTTTTTTTGGCATGGTTTTTATTTGATTTATCAAGGATTTTGCATACATGGACGATTAAAATTTCGTCAGATAGAAACAAAATGAACCATAACAATTTTCCACTCTTTGCTTACCCAAAGTCCGATGAGGCCTCAACACTGAAGCAACCTGACTGACGACACGCCCTGCCCAACCGTTGGATTCGAAGACCAACGGTCCAGATCTCGCTGGACTGTAAGAGCAAGCGAAGGTACAAATCCCCTGCTCCTTATCCGTTCTCAACGAGCTGAAAAATCTGCGAGCTCAGCATAGAGACGAGCCGGTAGCCAACAGCCAGCGATGGCGCCGCCCGCCGCCGTCGCCGCGTCGGCGTTCCCATTCCGCCTCTTCTCGGCTGAGGCGCGCCGCAACACTAAGAGCGGCCGAGGCAAGAAGAGCGCCGCCAGGCCGCTCAAGTCCTCGCCCCCACCTCGCCCTCCCTCCTTCTTCCTCTTCCGTCGGCGGCGTCACGGCCACCACGTTCACGCGGCTCCCGCTCCGAGATGCGCCTGAGTCGGCTGAGGTCACGCTCGACCGCTTCCCCACCGCCCCGGCCAACCCGGCGTTGCCTGCTCTCACGCGCGGGAGTGTCCAGCGGCTTGACGGCGAGGAGGAGTTCGAGGTGGGGATGAGGATGAGGCCCAACTCTGTCGCGCGGATTCCTCTGCGGGACTCGAAGGACGGTGTGGAGCTCACCATTGGCCAGTTCGAGGCCCGCGTGGCCGGCAGGAAGAGCGCAGGTGCTCGTGGATTTACGCGGCAAATGGTCGAACGCCTTGGCGACGTGGGTGGGGGAGGAGCTTGTCGTCAGCAGCCTCGATGTGTTCGAGGTTAAAAGGGGCAGGAGAACTCGGACTCTTGTTCCTGAAGTGCTCGACGACGATGACGACGTCGTGGTGTTCGATCCGGACTACGGCGTCGACAGCGACGACGACGAGGAGGAGTTCGAGATGTTCCCGTTTCGACCAAAGTCGTCATGAAGAAGCCGATCCTGTTCCACGCGCGGAGCTCGGAGAGGTAGAGTACGGCGTCGGAGAAGAGGACGACGATGGTGACGAGGTTGTAGTGTTTCCACCCAGACTACGACGAGGAGGACGAGGACGAGGAGAGGACGAGGACGAAGGGGACTTTGAGGACGGACGACGGCTATGACGATGAGGACGGGGAGGGAGGGAAGGGGAGGCGAAGGAGAAGGGCGTGCCGGCGGTGATGCGGTGCTTCGACACGGCCAAGATATTCGCCAAGGCAGGGGACGGCGGGAACGGCGTGGTGGCGTTCCGCCGGGAGAAGTACGTGCCGTACGGGGGCCCGTCGGGCGGCGACGGCGGCCGCGGGGGCGACGTGTACGTGCAGGTGGACGGGGAGATGAACTCGCTGCTGCCGTTCCGCAAGTCCGTGCACTTCCGCGCCGGCCGCGGCGCGCATGGCATGGGACAGCAGCAGGCCGGGGCCAAGGGCGAGGACGTCGTGGTCAAGGTGCCGCCGGGGACGGTGGTGCGGACATCGGATGGAGGCGTGGAGCTCCTGGAGCTGATGAAGCCCGGGCAGCGCGCGCTGCTCCTCCCCGGTGGCCGCGGCGGCCGTGGCAATGCGGCGTTCAAGTCTGGGATGAATAAGGTGCCCAGGATCGCAGAGAAGGGGGAGAAAGGCCCAGAAATGTATGTTCTCTCCACTATGAACTTGACATCATGAGTATACTTTTTTTCCCAAAATAATCTCATCATGAGTGATTGGAAAGATAAGTTAGGGCCTGTTTGGTTCCCATGAGACTATAGACTAATTTTTAGTCCCATTTAGTCCCTAAATAACCAAACATAAGGACTAGGGACTAATTTTTAGTCTCAATTAGTCTCAATTTCACTAGACTCTTGGAAGGGGCTAGGGACTAATTTTTAGTCCCTATTAGTCTCTAGTCTCTAGTCCCTCCATCCAAACATGCCCTTAATGTGCAACTTGTTTTTATTCCTAATGCACTCCATTTGGCATTGCTTAATTCGTGAAAATTCCCAGCTGCCTGGATCTTTATGTGATTCACATCGATAGATGTTGGAGGAATTTCTTCTGCTTATAAATTTCCGAACTGATAATATTATTGATGAGTCATTTGTGTTCCATAAAGCTCCTTAAAGAGTTGAATGCCATTGAAGTGAAATACTTAAATGTTGAATGACTGAAATAGTTATCCACAAATAATCCAGCTCTACGTTTCACTAACATACAACTATTTGGGATGCTGGTGTTTGGCAGGTGGTTAGAGTTGGAGCTAAAGTTGGTTGCTGATGTTGGGATCGTAGGTGCTCCTAATGCGGGGAAGAGCACTCTCTTGAGTGTTATTAGTGCTGCCAAGCCTGCTATAGCCAATTATCCTTTTACCACATTGCTACCTAACCTTGGTGTGGTCTCGTTAGATTTTGATGCTACAATGGTAGTTGCCGACCTTCCTGGCTTACTGGAAGGCGCTCATCGTGGTTATGGTTTGGGTCATGAGTTCCTAAGGCATAGTGAGCGATGCTCTGTCTTGGTATGCCCCCTTATCCCTTCTTTACTCTAATCTTAATATATGCATCAAATTCCATATGGTTATGAAAATATAAGTCATGAGATTATGTATCTTGGCATGATTGTGCTGATAATTGCTTTATGGCTTGTTGGAGCATTAGGTGCATGTCGTCGATGGTTCTGCACAACAACCAGAATATGAGTTTGAAGCAGTTCGCTTGGAGCTGGAGTTATTTAGTCCATCCTTGGTTGACAAGCCCTATGTGGTGGTATTCAATAAGATGGACCTTCCTGAGGCATCTGAGAGATGGAATACATTTAGGGAAAAGCTACAGTCTGAAGGCATTGAACCTTTCTGCATTAGTGCAATAAACAGGCAGGGCACACAGGATGTCATTCATGCTGCTTACAAGCTTCTGCAGAAAGAGAGGCAGAGGATGGAGGAAAATGAAGGTGCTTACTTATCCTCACAGTTTAGCTATAGTTGTGGCCAGCCATTTCGCAAAAAAAAAAAAAAAAAAAAAAAAAAAAAAAGAGTTGTGGCCAGCCACAATAACTTACAGAAGCCTGAAGCTGGTTTTAGACTGTGCTTCATTTCTTTCTGAGCTTTTCATCTTGAAACTATATACTGCTGCAGGATGGAGCGGGCCAGAAAATCTGAACCACGTGTCTGATGCGATAAAAAGGGAAAGACGTGCACCCATGAATGAGTTTGAGGTTTTCCATGACAAGGGTACAAATACATGGAATGTTGTTGGAGCTGGAATAGAGCGTTTTGTTCAGATGACTAACTGGCAGTAAGTAGTTTTTTTCCCTTTCTCGCAGCACTAATTGTTGGTGCCACTACACTAACACATCTTGTAACGTCATCTCCTGATGTGAAGGTACTCGGATTCCTTGAAAAGATTTCAGCATGCCCTAGAGGCATGTGGTGTCAACAGAGCTCTTAGCAAGCTGGGAGTTAAGGAGGGCGATACAGTGATAATTGGTGAGGTATGTATGTATCCATACTAATCAGAGCACGATCAATCGCTGAACTAGAGGAACTACAAAAGGCTAGCAGTCGCATTTTGTCACACACACATTGGTTGGCACGCAAATGGGTTATCACTTTGATTAAGAATTGTTTTCTTTGCAGATGGAAATGGTTTGGAACAACGAAACGGACATAGCACGTCCGTCAAAGACGATGAACACACAAGATGATGCTGTCCGGTGGCCTGAATTTGGCTAGAGCAGTAATATAGTTCTTGAGCTTCTTCATAGCTGTGTAGGTAAGTCTTAGTGAAAAACTTGTTATTACTGGCCTTATTGAAGCATTGATTCGCTTAACAAGCCGAAAAGTTGAAACTGTTGACAACGTGTTTGTTCTGATCGTCTTTGTTTGTTTATCTGGGATTTTGAACATATCGCCTGGCTTCATTATCTGCCCGGTTGACGACCTGACGGTTCGCAGGAAGATGCAGTAGTGACACACAGGATGCAGATCTTCATGCAGTCTGCAACCGCGCTCTGAAACGATAAGATGCGCGCGCTCTAGAGAGAAGGAGACGACGGTGACAGACTGACAGGATCCGGCGGAAGTTGTAGAGGAAGATAGCACGCTCGACGCTTCGATTTAATGCACCTCGAGACCGTGAGAGTAGGAGTACATATGTACTTCCTCCGTTCCAAATTGTAGTTCACTTTGGCTTTTCTAGATACATTGATTTTGCTATACACCTGGTTATACACTATGTCTGCATACATAAAGAAAAGAAATGATGAAATCTCCAAAAAATGAACTACAATTTGGAAACGGAAAATACTATAACTTATGAAGAATGAAAATTTCTACATTTGCAATATATCGGTGTTACAGTACTCAAAACAGAAAGAATTTTCACGTAGTCAAGTTTTTTTTATATATATATAAAAAGAAAAAGAAATAAAAGGATTGGCTGGAGCCTCGCGGGCCGGCCCATCAAAGCCGACCACTAAGTCCGTATCGGTAGTCGGAAAGCCAACCCAAATCCTTGTCCGAACATGTTAAAATTCGTTTCCGTTTCCCACCCGCGGTCGTCTCCCTCTGTCTCTTCTCTACATAACACCACGTCCAGCGCCGCGTGTCTCCTCCCTCGACGCCACCAAAAGCATAAGGAGCGGGGGATGAGAGAGACCGAGAGAGGCGACTCCCCGGAGACGGGCGGCGCCGCCGTACATCCGCCGGGATGGAAATCCCGTCCTTGCCCCTTCTCACCCATTCGCGAGCGTGGCACACCACCGAGGAGGTCCCAGCCACGTTCACCCAGCCCACATCACAGTCTCTCACAGGAGAAGGAGAGACGTGGAGGGAGCGCAGGTGGGCAGGTGGCAAGCAATACGGGTGGAGGGGTCGAGCAACGGAGTCGGGCTCTGAGATCCGCAACCCGGCACCCGCTCGAGGACGAGGACGAGATCCAGAGTTTCTGGGGTCAGCTCTGGTTTGTTCCTAGCCGCAATCCCAAGTCGAGGGGAGCTAGGGTTTGGCAGGAAGGTGAGAGAAAGTTGGTCTGGATCCGCAAGGATTTGTGGAGTGCTAGATCCTTCGAGTTGACGGATTGCTATCCTGCTAGCAAGAAGGAGAAGTGGGATGTCCCAATTTCCAAGTTGAACTTTGCAGAAGACATCTGGGGCAAGGGGAAGAAGGATTCCTTCGTCAAGGTGTTGAAAGAGGGCATGGCGAACAGGGGGCGTGGTCGTGGTCCAAGAGCAAGATCTCCGGAGGAAGAATGGGAGTGGAACGGTGGAGGATGGGGATACCAGTACCCACATCCACTGCCGCCGCCAAACTTCTTCGGGCAACCACCGCAGCCATATGGATTCTTCCCAAATCAAGGTCCAATTCACCCCCCTCCTCCTCCCCAACCTCAGCATTTTGGTTACTCTAGGCAGTATGAGGCTCAGCGTCCACGAGGTGGAGGATACCAAGGAAGAGGCAGGGGCAGACAAGGCCCGGCAAATCAGGCAAGACAGAATCCAGAACATCCAGTTAATCAGGGTAATAATCAGGGAGACAACAGAGGTGATGCTGCTAAGATAGAGGATGCAAAGCCTGAGGATAATCAGCAGTCTGACAGTGCTTCTCTTTCAGATGGCAATTTACAGGCAGTGTGTTTCAACTGTGGAGGAGTTGGTCACTTAAGCTCTACTTGCAAAAAAGAGAAGACATGCTTCATTTGCTTTCAGAGAGATCATGTGGTAGAAAATTGTCCAACTAGGTTTGAACCACCTATGGCTGCTCAGTACTATGGCAGTGCAAATAGAGGGCTTGGATTCTACCATATTGATGTTCAGGAGAGGGGAAACAGATTCAGACATTGGCAGGGAGTGGACAACTTTGGGGTTTTCTCTATTGTCACAGGAGATATTGATAAGGCTGGTATTGTGGAGAACTTAAAAGCATTGTTTGACAAAGACTGGGACTGGCAGTTGAGAGAGAATGGAGATGGGGCTTATATCATAAGATTTCCTCCCAACAAGAGAGTAGACAATCTAGTGATAGGAAAAGCTTCACAGTTCAATCTGAATAAGGACAATGTAGTGGCATCTCTAAGTGTCTGGAATGGCAATGTGGAGCCTGTGGGCAGTCTAACTGAAGTTTGGGTACAAATTGTAGGAATCCCACCAAAATGGGTGGATTGGGACTCAGTCAGAGAGGTAGCTTCCAGCATTGGGCTCATGAAAGATCTGGATTGGAACTCTCTGTTCAACAGCTTTTTCAGCAATGTCGTGGTGAAGATCTCCGCAAAGATCCAACTAAGGTTCCCCGAGCTAGAGTCTTTGTATTCCAGAATGAGTTATATGTGATCAAGTTCAAAACTGAAGGTTTCATTCAGATTGAAAGTCCTTCTGATGGAGAAGAAGAGTTAGATGAAGAGGATGTTCTGCCTGAAGAATCTAACAAGGAAAACAAAGATGATGAGGAAGAAAAGGAAGAAACTGATGGTACAGAGAAAGAAACAAATTCTGCTAATAAAAGAGGTGGAGCAAGTGGAAGTAACAAACAGTCTGGAAGCAAGACAGTCAAGAGAGCTTTATTCCCTATGGATGATGGTACTAATGAACAGGAGGCTGATTTATGTGCAAACCTTCTAGGGGTAATGGAATTAGACAGTGAGGAGGAGATGGAAGAAGAGGCTTATCTTGAGGATGAGTTCCAAGACAGTACAGTTTTACAAGAAGAAGCAGAGTTATCAGTTCTTCCTGATGAGTGGATTTATGATATCACCCATGGTGACAATACACTCACATCATCCAAGGAAAAGGTGTTTGCTATCAAGAGTCCTACACCAGTCATACAACAAAAACCAGGTTCCTACAGAGATGCTCTGATAGAAGGAAATGGTGACAACTTTTCTCAAGCCAAGGGTAAAGATCACACACAGAAGGATGATCAAGCAATTAAAGCCAAGAAGAATACCAAAAATCCTAAAGCTAAGAATTGGGGGCCTGTAATAGCTCTCAGAAGAAGCTCTAGGCACCAAGCTGATGGGAAAACTGTCCTGGCAAATGCTCAAGAATGCAAGAGAAAGTGAAATCTGGAAGAGAAAGGTATACCCAATAAACACTCTAAAATTCCTTGTTCTTCTAAAGAAAGCTTACTTACTGTTGCTAATTGCATTGGTATAGCTGTAGAGGATGGAAATCCTATAGTAGATAAACTTGTGGAACTAGATAACAGTAGAGTGCTCCATAGCATTAATACTTGTAATCTTGAGTCCTGTAGATGTAAGGAAAGTAATTCTCTTTTAGTAGAACATGATATTGAAGTAGTAGATACTCAAAAGAATAGCCCCCCTGCTCATTTCTTCTTTAAATCAGAGGCAGAATGGAAATTCTGGTTCCTCCAAAGACAACTCTCAGGAAGGAGAGTGGTCCACAGTTAGATATAGAAAGAACAAAGTTATTAAATGATAGGTCTTCTTTGGAATATTAGGGGATTGGGCAGAGATGGTAGAGTGACTGCACTCACTAATAGAATTAGAGATACTCAAGCAGATTTTGTAGGAATCATGGAGACTAAGAAGAGATTCTTGTCTCAGAATTTTCTCAAATCCATTGCTGGTAGAATCCCTTTTGTGTGGCATCACTTAGAAGCAGTAGGGTCATTTTGGGGTATCCTAGTAGGAATCAATTCAGATAAATTTGACATGGTGGTTAGTGATACCCTCAAATATTCAATTAGTGTGATGTTGACCAAGAAATCTAATGGTTTCAGGTTGGAAGTTAATTGTAGTTTATGGTACGCTTTTATGAGGACTTTAAGCAGGAGTTCCTAGATGAGTTAGAAGTAGTTATGAGTTCTTGGGTTGGGCCTACCCTAATAGGGGTGACTTCAATCTAGTGAGATTTGCATCCGATAAGAACAATGGTATTATTAGTCATAGATGGGCGCAGACAAATTTAATGAGTGGATAGACAAATGGGGTCTCCTAGAGTTAAATCCTCATAACAAAAAAGTTTACCCGGACCAACAATCAAGAGCATCCTATTCTAGCCAAAATAGATAGGATCTTTGTGTCTACTTCTTGGGATGCAGCTTTTCCTTTATCTAGAGTCAGAGCATTAGACAGGATCCCTAGTGACCATAACCCTCGGTTCTTGATTTGGAGAAAATAGGAGTTTTGAAAAAAAAAAGATTCAGATTTGAAAAGTGGTGGTCGGAGAAGGAAACTTTTAGAGAAATGGTTAAGAAAGCTTGGGAAACTCCTTGCAATCTAACCAAGAGCATAGATAGGTGGCAATTTAGGATTAGAACTTTAAGAAGGATGATTAGGGGATGGGCAGCCAATGAGATAGCTGCTCAAAATAAAAAATAAGGCAGAGCTCTCTAAAGAGTTCACTAGACTTGAAGGTCTTTCTTTGAGATTAGAGATCTAGACAAGGATGAAGTTACTCAACTTAGAAGGATAGAAGATAGTCTAGAAAGGATTTGGGCATTAGAAGAGATCAAGATGAGACAAAGATCCGAGACAGAGATGTTCTTGAGGGAGATAGAAACACGGCTTATTTTCATGCCATAGCTAATCAAAGAAGTAGGAAAAAGAAAATAGATTGCCTAGAGGGTCCCGATGGTCTAGTTCATGACCAGAAGGGTATGCTTAAGGTAGCTGTAGATTTTTATAAAAACCTCTTTTCAAAAGAAGAAGACTCAGGGGCTAAGTTGAGTCAAGATTTTTGGGATATAGAAGATAAGGTCACAAGTTCTGAAAATGAGTTGTTAACAGCTCCTTTCTCAGAAAAAGAAATTAAGGAAGCAATTTTTAGCTGCTATGCTGAGGGAGCTCCTGGGCCAGATGGTCTCTCTTTTCTTTTTTATCAAAAGTTTTGGTATTTGATTAAAGATGATTTGATAGCCATGTTTGAGGATTTTTCATAAGGGTGAGCTAGATTTGAGTAGACTGAATTTTGCCCTTATAACTCTGATTCCCAAGATAGAAGGGGCACAGAATATGAAGCATTTCAGGCCCATTAGTTTGTTGAACTGTAGTTTTAAAATTTTTTCTAAGCTTTTAACCTTGAGACTATCTACAGTGGTTCAAAGGATAGTAGCCCCTACTCAGTCAGCTTTTATCAAAGGTAGATATATCCTAGAAAGTGTTGTCATAGCCCATGAGTTAGTCCATAGTGTTCATAGTAGTGGTAAACCAGGTTTTCTCCTAAAGTTAGACTATGAAAAGGCTTATGACCGAGTTAGTTGGATTTTTCTTTTTGATCTTCTCAAAGATAGAGGTTTTGACCCAACTTGGATTAACTGGATCAGACATATAGTCATAGGAGGTTCTTTAGGAGTCATGGTCAATGGAGAAGATAGTTCTTTCTTCAAAGTGGGGAAAGGTTTGAGGCGGGGGGACCCACTTTCCCCTTTTCTTTTTAATTTAGTAGGAGATGGCCTTACCAAAATGCTCAAAAAAGGGGTGGAAAATGGTCTAGTAAAAGGTTTGTTGGAAGAGTTTAGAGAGGGTGGTGTAATGTCTCTGCAGTATGCGAGATGACACAATTCGTTTTTTCTAGCATAGAAGATCTTTGCGGTTTTAAATCTAAAATCTATTTTGATGTGGTATGAGCAGGTTTTTCGGGATGAGAATTAATTACAATAAAAGTGAGGTAGTACCTATTAATCTAGAAGTAGAGATAGCCCATAGGATTGCTCACATGCTTGCTTGTCCTTTGGGGAGCTTTCCTCTTAAATATTTGGGGGTCCCTCTTCATTTTGAAGAACTTTCTAGAGAAGACATACAGCCCCTAGTTGATAAGATTATGAAAAGAGTAGCAGGTTGGAAAGGTAATCTCCTTACTAGAGCTGCTAGGGTTGAGCTGATTAAATCCTGTTTGGCTAGCATCCCTGTGTACTTGCTTTCTTTCATAAAGTTTCCTAAATGGGCTCAAAAAAGTAAGGACCCATATGTCAAATTTCTTATGGAATGATGAGGAGAATAAACATAAGTATCATTTAGCCAACTGGGATTTAGTGACCATGTGTAAGGAGCATGGGGGTCTAGGAGTACCCAGTATGAGAGAATTGAATATTAGTTTGTTGGGTTCCTGGCTAAAGAGATACAATTCTGATAAGGACAAGCTTTGGAAGGAACTGATAGATTTCAAGTACAAAACAAATAAACCAAATATTCTAGCTACAAAAACTTATAGCTCCTCTAGTTTCTTTAGGGGGTTCATGTGGGCTGTGAAAGCTGCTAGGATGGGATACAGATGGAAGGTTGGGAATGGTGAGAAAATTAGGTTATGGGAAGATACTTGGATAGGATCCACTAGCTTAGCCATTCAGTTCTGGCCTTTGTACAGGATAATCAATGAACATGGAAAGTCTATAGCTGAGCTTTGGGATGGGGTTAATCTCAAATGCACTTTTAGGAGAACTGTGAGTGAGGAGCTCTATCAGAGCTGGCTGGAGGTTGTTCAACTGATGTCCACTGTATCCCTGAATAATGAGGAAGATGAGATGGTTTGGCAATTTCTCGCCAAAGGTTCTTACTCATCTCAATCTCGTATAAAGTCATCAATTTCAGAGGTATCAAACAGGTTCATATTCCAGCAGTTTGGGGAGTCAAAGTACCTCCCAGAGTATATATCTTCTTATGGTTGCTCAGTAACAATAGAGTGTTGACTAGAGATAACTTAGCCAAAAGAAGGGAGGTGAAGGATAAATCTTGCTTATTCTGTTTCCGAGTTTGAAACTTGTCACCACCTGTTTTTGAGTGTCTTTGTTGCTTCCCAGTGTTGGTCTGTTATCTCTAAAATCATAGATAAGCAGGTGGGTGTTTCTATAGAGTTGATTGGATGTTCTTTGGCTAAGTAAAAAGAAATATGTTGTTATTAACATGATCACTGCTGCAGTTATTTGGTCTATATGGAAGCTTAGAAATGATTCATGTTTTCAGAATATAGGTTGGAGGAACATGGGGATTCTTTACCACAAAATCCATGGGCATTTACAGAATTGGAAAATTCTGTGCCCAAAGGAAAAAATGGGGGTCCTGGAGACATACATGGCAAGTATCAAAAAGGAAGCACAAATAGTCCACTGGCTACCAGATACATGAAGCATGGCAAGTTCCAAGATGAAAGCATCATGTTTCAAGACAAGATGGGTGCATCAGCTGGCCAAGACTCGGAGGGAGAGATGAAGAACAATCAAACTATCTGGTGGAGCTCGTTGGAGCTAGCTATGGAACCAGCATACTGAAGACAAATGAAGTAAAAGCAAGAAGTCTTGGGTCTTGCCAGATGTTTCTGGTTCTTTTCATGTATCAAGTCTGGACGTTGAGTGTTCCCTTTAGTTCTTATAGCAGTTGCTGAGGTAGTTGGTTTTTCAAATAACTCTGTTCTGTTCTGGTTCCACTCTCGGAAGAGGTGGCGTGGCAAGACCACAAACTATGCTGTAAACATGTTTGTCTTTTGATATTAATCGAAAGGCTGGGGTGTCCCCACCCTTGAACTCTAAAAAAAAAGCATAAGGAGCACTACAACTGCTTGCATTGCGTGCAGTACGTCAAGAACTAACTCGTAGTCTTAGCACATCTGCTGGCTGCTGCCATAGGCACGCTGCAGAGCTGCCGTTTCATGCCACCCGCGGCTCCGGCACCGTTCGCCGCAGTAAGGCCGCCGCCTAGCACGTCGGCGTTCGTTCCTTCAGGCTGCCGCCGTTTGCCGAGCCTGAAACAGCAGCGCCATGGCGCCATCCGACCATGTCTCCTCGTTGTACGGGCGGGGAAAACACAAGTACGGCGGCGCGATGCCGGCATCGGACGAATTGGCTGATGGTTATTATTTTGTCGAGGAGAGGAAGCGCGTCATGGACCGCTACAACGACATCATCCACACTGACCAAGGCTGCCTGGTACGTAACTGTATATATCGGTACTATACTCTCTTTGCATTGTAAAAAGTACACACAAGTTTTTTATTAGAGTCTTTTTTTAACAGGATTCTAACCCTTTCTGTAACCAATTGTATGCATGTGCAGTACATAGAGGCCACAAAGATGTCGGGACAGCTCTGCCTCTTAGCCAACCAAGCTCTCACCCTGGCTTCCCAAATCATGGTACGTATGTAATTCCTTTTGCTATTCCACACCTTTCCTATCTCGTTCCCTGCATCAACTAACCTATCTCCATCGCTCTTGCCAACCAAAAACAAAAATTCCAGAGCAGCGCAAGCCTGAACCATGGCGCGCCAGCAAACGAAACCTCCATCTCCGCGGACACAATCCACACGACACTCCGAGCGTACGTGAGGATCTTCGTCGACGCCGCCGACGCCGCCCACGGCAGGAGGGTCAACAGGAGCACCGCGATGTCGTTCCTCGGCGCTCTCAGAGCGCTGGCGTCCGTGAGCCACATCCTGCTCGACGCGGCGCTCGACGCGCTCAGCCAGACGCACCCGAGGGAGAGCCTGGCAGAGTACGCTCTCAACTGTGACGTGGAGGCCATGCGCTGTGAGTTTTGCCGGCAGATGGATGGCATCGAGGGTGGGGTTAGGAAGAAGGCTTCAGCTGCTGAGACGTGGTGCAAGGTGGTGATGCCAGGACTCATGGAAGCGACGAGGATAACGGGATCCTTGGTGAGGTTGATGGTAGCTCGCCGGGAAAGAGCGCTGGGAAAAGCCAATAGCGAAGTAGTACTAGCAGTATAGTTGCACTGTTGCCGGAGATTGTGTGTATCTTGTACTGTATCTACCAGCCACATATATAGTTCTCCATAGTCCGTCCATGGTAGTCATCATTCATTGCTAGTGTCAAAATATTCTCATGTTTCTTACTTTGAAAACACAACTCGTATCAGATCTACTCTAGGAGTTGGTAGGACTGAGTTGGTTAATGCATTTTACTTTTTTTTTCTAGTGATTTAAAATTTGGAAAGAAGGTCTCTCACCCGGCTGTCTTGCTGTGCTATTTGAACTTATCACTCTGGCTTACTATTAGCCATTTTTTTTCTAATGATTTGAAAAGGTCTCTAAATCACCTGTCTGTCCGGTTGTGCTGCTATAAAGTTGGATTACGTAACCAATGATTGACTTATTCAGCCATGATACAATGTTTTTTTCTATAACAAAACAACATAAACTGATTTATGAGCAACAAAAATCATAAACCAAACAGCCTCAATACGTGTGATGCTGGTGTAGACACTCCCTCCCAACAAATTTTATGGTGAAGAGACCCAACAGAGAAGGGGTTTCGAAACCGTGCTAATGCCAGCGTGATAGCTCCAACAATCAACAGCACTCACTAGCCTGGGTTTCTTTCTTTGACGCAAAACCTTGTGGGGAAGGGGGAGTTACTGTAACACTAGTAGTAGTACTCACTTCACGACGTACGACGCCTCTCTAGAGTACCAGCAACACCACCGCGCCGAAATGCAAGCCAAGGCCCAAACCAGCTTTACCATGTATGACATGACGCCGTGGTTGATGGTTGGATGCATCCGCATATGCATGGTGCCATGGGAATGATGATGCTTGGATGCATGGTGAGGAGATCGAGGTCGACACGTAGTAGTAGGCGTGGTCCACCGTAGTACTATGCAGGTCAGGAAAAAGGGTGTGAAGCAGGGCCGGGTGGTGCGGGCTGGGAGGTGGTTTGTGCGCGAACGCAAGCTGAGGGTGGGTTAGTAAGCAGAGGAAGAAGATAAAGAGAAAAGGAAAACAAGATAGGTGGATGACAAGTGAGCCCCACTACTTGGCTGGTGTTAACGATTTCAAAATTGCTTTATCCCTGCCTCAACCTTTTTTTTTAGAAAGGACGGCAAAAAGAGATGAGCGATTTCTATTAAACGAAAAAACGAAAAGGCAAGTGCCCAGGTTTTTTGACTGGAAACCGGGCGTAAAAAACCATACAAATCACCGGAGGGTACCCTACTCCCATCCGCACACCTAGGTACCAATTCAACTCAACTCGCGCCACAACAAATTAGCCCACTCAACTCAACTTAGGGAGTGTTCCACTCCACCTACCACTTATTGCAACAACTCATACAACTATGAACCACTTAAACAACTCGACTAACTACAACTCGGATGGAAAACAAGATAAACAAGAAGCCCCCCACTCGGTTGGATTGGGTCATCAACACGAGGCTCCATCACCGCCACTCGGTCGGATTGGGACATCGACACGAGCCATCACGAAGAAAGGCACAAAGACAAACAAAACACTCAACACTACGCCACCACACCACCACCACCTGGGAGAGGAGCCGAAAGGAAGCCGTCGAAACCGCGCCGTCATCACCAACGTATGAGCCGCAGCCCGACGCAAGCCCGAGTAGCTACTACGAAAACTCCCCACCACGGACTGTCCTCCTCAAGCTTGCACACCCACAATCGAAGATCCTCCGGCCCCCAACGATGCATCAGCGCCAAATTCTCTTCACGGCACCATTGAAGATCAAAAAACCCAGCGTGGGGGCCTCGCCTCACCCAACGCCTCACTCCACTACCCAAGAATCAGATAAGAAACCGCTCCAAGAGCTCCACCTCTGCCAGCCCGACACCGAGATCACCACCAAAAAAAGCGCCAACTCAAGATCTCTTTTTTTTTTAACCACATGGCCCCTCTGCACCTCCCCGCCACCACGGACCAAGTGCTCCCCAGCTGCAACGCACCAGCAACACCACCAGCCGACCACCACCATCGCCCACGAGCCGAGACGGTTCCCGGTAGATGCGCCTCAAGGAGGGCACGACGCCGATGGCGCCGTCGTCGTCAGACGCCGTAATGAACGGGTTTTCGCGCAGGAATGACAACCCTCAATGAAGCCCCCGCGGGAGAAGAACGAACCACTGGCCGCCGCCACCATTGACACCGACCAGCGGTTTGTAAATGCTTTCGGCACCATTCATTCCCGCCATCGCTCGTTCGTGCCAGCAGTACGACCTCGACAAAACCACGTCGATCCCGGAAGAACAGCCCGATGACCTTTGCGCCACCTCGACAGCGCAGCCCCCAGCCCCCCACCACCATGGTGGCGCCCGCCGAAACGCCGGCGAGGAGGAGGAGGTTACCCGACCATCTTGCCGCACTCCGGTTGCCCGCGACGCAGACCACCCTCGCTCCACCATCTCTCGGGCCGCCATGGCCCGATACGGCAGAGCCGGCGCACACGAACGTCACACACCACCACCACGCGAGCTCGGTCTTTATGCGCCTCCCTCCCCGCACCATCCACACACCGCCGCCACCGCTGTCCACCCGCGCCCGGCCGTTAGGTGTGCCGCCCGAGCCAGCCATCGCCGCCCGTTAGACGACTCGGCGGCGCTTCCCACGCACGGCGCTCCCCGCCCGTCCGCTGCGAATCCGCGGAGAGGGGGCGCGGATCCGGCGGCCAACACACCACGCCGCCGCGAGGGGCCACGCCAGCGAGCCGCCGGGATCCGCGCGCCCGGCCCGCGCAAACCGCCGGAGAGGGAGGGAGAAGGCCCGCCCCGCCCGCCGTCCTCACGGGCGCGAGCCCGCAAACCCGCGGGCGGCGGCGGCATGGAAGGAGGGCGGCGGCCGGCGGTATCGCCCGGTCGCGGTCGCTCGAGGGTATCGCGGTAAGCGAGAGCCGACGCGAGAGGCCGGGTCAGTCAAGCTCCCTGCCTCAACCTTGGAACAAGACAAAAATGGGTTCAACCAACATGAGATGAGTCCACTTGATCCCCAAACGAAAGGAGGAGTAACTCTTTGGATGTGACTGAGTCAAACATTCTCATGTCTTAGTAATTCATTCGCATGTTTCTAAGGAGTACTTTGAAATCACCAGCAGCGTATGTTATTTAATTTTTTGGAGCCTCGCGGGCCGGCCCATCAAAGCCGACCATGTTAATTGTTACCAAGTCCGTATCGGTAGTCGGAAAGCCAACCCAAATCCTTGTCCGTTTCCCACCCGCGGTCGCCTCCCTCTGTCCCTAGACTCTCTACATAACACCACGTCCAGCGCCCCGTGCACTACAACTACATGCATTGCGTGCACCGTCGAGAACTAAATCGATCTGCTGATGGCTGCTGCCATGGGCACGCTGCAGACCTGCCGTTTCACATCACCGGCGGCTACGGCACCGTTCGCGGCAGTAAGGCCGCCGCCTAGCACGTCGGTGTTCGTTCCTCCAGACTGCCACCGTTGGCCGAGCCTGAACCAGGGGCATGGCGCCATCCGACCGCGGCGGCACGATGCCGGCGTCGGACGAATAAGACTTTCGCCAAATCACAACTCACAAGTAGCGCAAAGACGGTTCACTTTTCCACTCGGGAAGCGTGCTACGTGTAAGACACGTTCAAAAAGACTATGTTACCCTCAGCTTAGCATCTTTCGCCCTGTTCGCAGCCAGCCAAGCCAACAGTAATTTCTCTCACAAAGATCACTCATATCCACGGTCGGCCAGCAGTACCTTTCTCGAGACGCGCATCAGCGACAGTGTGGCACGGCCCGGCCCGAACAGGCTCTTTGTACCTGACGGCCCAACTTCAAAACTCATTTCAAGCCGTTTGGATGAGAACAGAAGGAAGATAAGAGTAGCTTGTTGGGATCCACTACTACTGCTTTTTTTTTGAATAAAAATCGCAAAAAAAAAAAAGATAATTACTCCTTGGTGCTCTTTTTTAAAAAAGTTGGGATGCAGGCATGAAGATCCATGGAGTAAAAAGAGGGAAAGCCCCTTTTCACCGAGGACAGTAAGTCGCTAAGGGCAGCCGCAACGCAGGCACACTCATGGACAAGTGAACTTCCGTGGCGGGCAAAAACCATTTTTTCCGTGGCGGTTTTTTTGTCCGCCACGGAGCTAGGGTCACGGTAAATCAGATCTTTTCCGTGGCGGTTTTTGGCACCCCTAATGCCGCCACCGAAAATCGTAATAAAAAACAAAAAAAATGAAAACCCGGATCTGGGCTGGCGGTCGCCGCCGGCGAGATCCGCCGCCAGACCCCACCGCCGCCGCCGCCGGAGGGGGGGGAGTCACGCCGCCGCCGCCGCAGGACCTGCTCGCCCGGGATCCGCCGCCAGAGCCCGCCGCCACCGCGAGGACCGCTCCGCCGCCCGCCCAGCCGGACGCGCGGCCGCCGCTCACTCGGGAAGGAGACGGGAGGGGCCGCTCGGGATGGAGAGGAGAGGGGTCGGGGCCGGGGAGGAGGGGAGGGGTCGCTCGATCTGGATCTGAGGAGTGAGGGAGAGAAGTGAGTTAGGGTTAGTGTAGAGGGGTCTCGTATATATACCAGCACCTGTTATTGGGCTTCAATGGGCTTTGAAGTCTCTGATTTGGGCTCTGATTTACAGTGGTGGTTTTTTTATAAAAACCGTCACGGTAAATACCGTGGCGGTTAATCATGGTATTAACCGCGACGGTTTTCTAAATGTCCGCCACGGAAAATCATTTGAAAACATCATGCAAAATCATTTATGTAGTAGTGGCAGTACGCAGCATTGGTCTCAAAAAAAATTACGGTTCCACATAGGAGGGCTACTACTAGAGCATTATTTCTCCGATCCAAGCAGTACGCATCTTCTTTCCTCTCATCATGTCTGGTCCCCTCCCCCCCACCTTTATTCTTGAAACCAGTTCCTCTTTCTCTCCGGTTGTCCTAGTTGCTACTGCCTCATGGCCACAACGCCTACTGCGAGCTGCTCCGTTCGCTGCTTACCCTTTATGTCAAATGAGGCTGTCGACTCTTCTGCAGGAGCCTCTGCTACTCTGCGAGGCCACAAGTTGGTATGAGATGGACCTCTGCCGCCTACGTGGAGGCTAGAGCTGTTCGACACGCTGGAGCGATGGGGAGGCCCTAATTACTGCTACAGCCATCCAAGGAAGCCAGGATTAGAGCCCCTTTCTTTTCCAATTTTTCTCACCCCCATGCGTACGTTTGGATCTGCAAAGTGGATTTGTTGTGAGTCACCGATAGTGTCGGACTCAATTATGAAAATTACAAAAGAAAAACATTGCGGAGCCATGTTGAAAATTACAGAAATATATGTGTAACCGCTAAATCTCAAAAACCTATACTCAAAAATTTTATTCTATTTTTTTCATCTGACCCAACCATGTGTCCCACTCGCTGGCGTCCATCTCATCTCAATCTCTCAACTCATGTCACTCAAGAACAGGGCCTATGGCTTCATCTATGGTAAGGCCTTCTCTAATGCAACAGTGTGGCGAACTGCCCTATGGTCCAGCTTGACAATAATGCTCCATATCAGCACCTGTTGTTGCCTCGCAGAGGTGCTTGCAGAGCAGCCGACGGCCTCACCTGCAAAAAGTTCCAAGTAGTAGCAAATTGATGCGTTGGAGAAATGGGGCAGCGTTTTTGCAGAAGGCGAGAGAGAAAGAATGGGAAAAGTCCTGACAAAAAGCTGAACCATGACTAGACTCTTCACTATAGCTACTGATGGCGGAGGAAGCCGATTCGGCTTGGAACGTAAGTTAGGGATCAGTAGGGAGTGACGACTCTCCTCGTTACACACATGCCGGAGGAAGATCGCTTCACAGGTGGTGCTGTCCTACCCCCCCCCCCCGTCGTTATCTTCTCCACTGGGTTGTAGAGTCAAGAGTTGTCTGTGCTGCCTGCTTACGTGTTTTTCTTGCTTTTTTGGCTGGGGCAGTACACTACTGTTGCCCGCGTTGCGGCTGCCCTAAGTTTCTTGTCAAGTTATATTTGTGTAGTTCCATGGCTGTCCATAAATATCATGACTGTCTATAAATATCCGAAACATGACAATTTATATTTACATATGAATATATATTTGTGTAGTTCCATGGCTGCCCGTAAATATCCACAAGCATTGGGAATTTGGAACTCACTATGTAGAGAATCAATCATAAAAAAAAGTTTGCCATGCAGAACCATATACTCTATAATGTTAGGCAATCATCATGTCTTGAGATAAGCACTTCTAGTTCTGACCTCCTTCAACAAACCAAGTAAACAAAGTCATCACACTCTAGTATGTTACAGGAACGACGTTGTGATGGTGTGCACTGCTACCCGTCGACCGTCGTACACACACAACAGCTGGCTGGGTACAGTACATTGCAGGTGGCGGTTTTGGTTTTGCTACTCCGGAACCCTGACCCTACGGTTAGGGACAAGGAGCACGCAACACGATCAGATCAGGATCAAACGCCGCGGCAGCACCGCAGCACTCTAGGACAAGACAAAAATTTGCCCCATCTGGCCATGGGATTTTTTTAAAATTTAGCCCTTTTTTAAATAAAATTTCAAATCCGTCCACAGTTTGAAAATATTTGCACCCGGTATCCTTTTGGTCGCGCCAGATGCATCGGCGCGATTTTTACACATGTCGGCGCCGATGCATGTGGCGCGACATGCCCGCCACGCAGACGCGGTGGCGTTGGCCGGTGTTGGCGTGGATGGCCGCGGGTCCCACGCGTCGCGCGTGCATGCGGCGGCCAGCGAGCCCATAGGGTTTCGTTTGGGCGGCTCTAAAGTGCGTGGGGCCCACAACGTCGCGCCCGATGCGACGGCGCGACAGCGTGA
Source organism: Hyparrhenia diplandra (assembly GCA_015847255.1). Taxonomy (NCBI): domain Eukaryota; kingdom Viridiplantae; phylum Streptophyta; class Magnoliopsida; order Poales; family Poaceae; genus Hyparrhenia; species Hyparrhenia diplandra. The sequence continues at coordinate 118,688 of JADLZK010013048.1, forward strand.
AGTTAGGGTTACTCGGGCCGACTCAATCATTTCTTTCTCACTTGCCTTTCTTTCCTCCGGCCGACTCCACACGCTCCCGCCGCCACACCGCCGCCGGAGCCCATTCCCGCCGCCCCGCCGCCGCCCGGCGCCCCCGCCGCCCGAACGCCGCCGCCCGGCCAACCTCGCGCCGCCACCGGTCCATCCGGCCGCCCCAGCGCCCGTAGGAGGAGGCCACGGTCCCTTCGTCGCCGGCGTTGAGGCCCGGCCGGCGGGGGGGACGCGCGGGCCGGCGGCGGTGGTCTTAACCGCCTCCCCCCTCCTTCTCCAACACGTCTAGGTACTAATCCCTTCTCTCCTCCCCTTCATTTCTTATTTTGTGCCTTGTTCATGGTAGTATTTTTGATTAATATGAAATTGTTTGTGATTAAAGCGTTAATTCATGCAATGTGGTTCGTAGAATCGTTTTAGGATTCGATTTGGCTTTGGATTTAGCTTAGAGAACGAGTTGCATGAAAGTAGTTGATTGATGCATGCATGGAGGTGTTGGGTTTGATATAATTTATATTTTTCAATGTGAAATTATAAGTGATTGGATTTGTTTATTGATGCAATGTGGTACGTGCAAACGTTTTAGGATACGTTTTTGCTGTGGATTTGACCTAGATTAGATATTACATGAATAAAGTTCTTTGATGCATGGTGGTCTTGAGTTTGTTTCTAATATCTATTGGCTAGATAGTTGTTTTACTTATAGTATTTTTTTTGCCAAACAATTTGTAGATGGACCGTTTAGTGCGCTTTTATGTTGGTGGCAAAGTTAGAGGGGATGGGAAGTTTGAGAACATGCATGAACAAGTTCATTTTTTTTGGTAGAGCTCCTAGCTTCTATGATTTGGTCGGCTATTGTCGTGACAACTATGGATGGCCGTTTACCTTGAGAGGTCGATTTGACTGTGGGAAGGAACGAGCACACTATGCCCTTATGTCTTTGTCATGTGACGATGATTGGAAGAACTTTGTAGAGGTTGTGAATGCTAGTAGTGTTCGTTGCTTGGAAGTTGTTGTGGACAAGGTGATGAATCCTGTTGTTGTGCCCACGGCTGAGAATGTGGATGAGGAGCCCGTAGAGCACCTTACTCAAGAGGAGTTGGAACCGGCTGTTGTTAGAGAAAATGATAAGGCAGTGATGGTAGGTATGGAAGAGTGCGATGAGGAGGAGATTGGTGCTATGGCCGACATGTTTGTAGGATCAGAGGATGATGGAGACTATGGAGATGAGCTCACTTTTAGTGAGACTAGTTCTGAGGAGATTTCAGAGGATGAGTATAGGTCGGAGGCTAGTACGGAGGATGAAAGTGATGAGTATAGGGGGATATTGCATCCACCTGACGGGTCGTTTAGAATGGAGTACACTGATGTGGAGCTAAGTCAGTTGAGGGAGGTCCATGTGGAGGTACCATCCGTACCCAACTTCATGGACATTAGTATGGTTGATGAAGCGGTGTGTGACACCGGGCTGTCGTTGTTGGACGATGAGGGGACAGAGAGCGAGGAGATGGAGATTAAGAAGGGGATGGTCTTTGACACATTGGAGCATCTGAAGTTCTTTCTTGCGGACTACGTCGTTAGGTACCATAGGCCCTACTATGTTGATCACTGCGACCCTAACAAGCGGTACACAGTGCTTTGTAAGAAGAAATGTGGCTGGGGAGTTTGGGCGAGGAAGCTGACAAACAAGACTTGGAGGATTCGAAATGTGAAGCAACCTCACACGTGTCGGTCTTCTAAGCCTACGGGGGTGCATGCACAAAATACGTCCCGTTATTTGAGTCGTCGTCTTGTCGGCCTTGTTAAGGCCGATAGCGATGTATCTGTTGCCTCCCTAATCGAGAGCATATGGGGGTGGACCGGATATCGTGTGAGCTACTCGAAGGCATGGCGAGCAAAGCAGCATGCTATACAGTTGTTGTGGGGTGATTGAAAGGAGGCATACAACCAAGCTCCTAGGATCCTTTCCGCCATGGCACACTTCAACCAAGGGCTTAGGTGGTATCCTGTTGCAGGCCGCATAGTTGATGACACGGACGGCGTGCCTAAACATGTTCTGCAGAGATTGTTTTGGTGTTTTCCGCAGTCAGCGCAGGCGTTCAGGCATTGTCGGCCTGTAGTGCTTGTTGATGCAACATTTCTTACGGGGAAGTACAAAGGTGTTCGATTGATTGCAGACGGTGTGGATCCGGAAAACCAGCTTGTCCCTTTAACATTTGCTTTGGCTGAGAGCGAAAACAATCTGAGCTGGTCTTGGTTCATGAAGCTTGTTAGGTTGCATGTCATCCGTCGTACGTCGCGTAGGATTTGCATGATATCTGATCGACATAAAGGATTGCTCATGGCTGCGAGAGAGGAGATAGATGGGCTTCCCCCTCTTGAGCATCGATGGTGCATGAGGCACTTTGCCGCCAACATTTGGCAGCGACAAAGGAAGAAGGAGGTCGTGCAGAAGTTGAAGAGAGTGTGTTGTTGTCGCACGAAGGAGAGGTTTAAGGAGAAGCTTGCAGAGTTGAACAAGGTCCTAAATAGCCCTGCGAGGACTTGGCTTCAGGGCCAGATGAGTAATTTGGACAAGTGGGCTCTCGCATTTGATGATGGTGGTCTTAGGTATGGCGTGATGACCACCAATTCATCTGAATCGTTTAACAAAGTGTTCAAGGGTATCCGTGCAGTACCTGTTTCTAGTATTGTGGAGTACTCGTTCAAGAAGTGCAACGAATACTTTGTTAAGCGCTGGAACATTGCCAAGGCGTCTAAAGAAAAATGGGGGTGAGCCGGTAGGAGACACCTCGACATTGCGGAGGCCATAGGCTCCAATCAGGTTGGTGAAGCCTACGGACCTTCAAGGCTAGTGTACAGCATAATGTCAGCGGGAGGAACCAATCCGGGCGGTGAGAAGTACGGTGGCAAAAATTATAGGGTGGATCTCCAGAAACCGGGATGTTCTTGTTCCATTCCCCAGCTACTTCATGTGCCTTGCTCACACGTCATCACCGCTTGTAAGTTTAGGGGTTTAGACCATGAAGATCAGTTTTTCATGTCTCCATTCTATCTCAAATCAAACACCCTAAAAGTGTGGGAATCGAGCTTCGAGCCGTACCTAGATCCTTCACAATGGCCTCCATACTATGGATTGGATTATGTCCCCGACCCGGATCTAGAAAAGAAAAAGGTCGGTAGAAGGAAGAGAAAACGCCTTCAAGGAATTATGGACGATTGCAATGCCGATGGCCCTGATGTGTATGATACCAATGGCTATGGTCTCGATATGTATGGTTATGGAGACTTTGATGAGGCCATGGCTCCGGTCCGGTGCTCTAAATGCCACAGGACCGGTCACACTGCAGCCACTCATGATAGTGTTCAGGTACATAGGAGTTTTTTTGAGTTGTCATGTTTACATTTCGTTCTTAATTCTTGTGATTTCTATATTTATTCAAGTTCTGTTGATTCAATATATATTATTACGATTTCATGTCTCGTTACTAATCTTTTGTTGTTTGGTCCTTTTTCAGGATGGCGCCCCATCCACAGTTTCCTTTGCTTGACACCTCCTATGACAAGGACCACCGAGCACACCTGTTGGTTGACCAGGGCCAGGCGAGTTTTCCCCATGTTTATATTTTTGGAGCACTTTAGCTTTGCTCATGCTGAAAGTTGACATTGTTGTCCCCATGTCTATGTTTTTCATTGTTGCAGGTTCTCAAGCATTTGCGTCCCCGCACTCACCATCCACTACGTTGGGACGAGCGCTACGCCCCGTACCTGGCTAGAGCGGGCTTTCTAAGCCTTGCTCGAGCCATTGTCGCGGGCCTCCCTGAGATGGACGGGCCGTTGCTCACTGCCTTTGTGGACCGATGGCGTCCAGAGACGCATTCTTTCCACCTGCCGTGCGGTGAGATGACCGTGACACTGCAGGATGTGGACTACATCTTGGGGCTGCGAGTGGCTGGTACGGCGGTCACAGGCACCATAAACACTGAGAACTGGAAGGAGATGGTGTTCCAGTTCACCGGCCTCCACCCACCTGAACCTGAAGAAGGAAAGAGGGAGCATAAGACCTCAGGTGTCAAGTCCAAGTGGTTGACTGACAACTTCAACACGTGTCCTGCCAACGCCGATGCCGCACAAGTGGAGAGGTATGCTAAGGTGTGGCTATGGCACTTGGTGGGTTCCTTTCTTCTCCCGGATGCTTCTGGGAACACCGTCTCCTGGATGGTGCTGCCACAGCTAAGAGGGACTTGGGAGGAGATCGCCTTGTACAGTTGGGGGTCCGCTACACTTGCGTGGTTGTATCGCCAGTTGTGTGAAGGATGTCGGAGGGCTGAAAAATCATCCAACCTTGGGGGTTGTGTGTACCTGCTACAAATTTGGATTTGGGAGCGCATACCGGTGGGGAGGAACTACAGGAAGCGTGTTGAAGTAAGTTAGCCATACATGCTCTAATATTAAATTTCTCATATGTGTGCCACTATGTACTTATTGACATACCTTTCTCTCATTTGGTTTTGCAGGACTGGCCACATGGTGATTGTCGGGCCCCCTTGTGCTACCTTTGGTACAAAACCAAGTGCGTGAAGGGTGGTCCAGATTTGCGGTACTCTAAGTACTCCAACGATTTGGATCTGCTCACTCCAAATCAGGTAGGGAATGCAATTATACTTCTTGTATTCAAGGCGTACGGGTTAGTTGTCTAAATGTGCATTTTTTGTAGGTTGAGTGGACTCCCTATGGCCGTGATGAGCTTCGGTTCATGAATGACCCCCCTAGAAATCAAGTTGACATGCACTTGTGGCGATCCAATACCCCCATGATCTTGTACTATATTGTGGAGCACCATATGCCCATTAGAGTCATGAAGCAGTTTGGCCGCAAGCAAGAATTTCCTGTACAGCACGGATCGACAACCGAAGGGTTGCACGAGTAAGTCACTTCTCATTTCATTGACATAAGCAATGCCATTGTTGTACTTGTAATGTGTAATAGCGTCGTAGCGTGCCTTGTTTTTCCGCCAAAACTTTACCAGCTCATCGTCATAGTCGTAGTTGTATGGGCTCAACTCTCTTCCAGTAGCTTCATAGTAGTCGCCAGGAAGCATGTTCCATGTATGCCAATCTGGCGATTCAACACCACCCGCAGCCCGTGTCCTTCTCTGCAATTTTAATCGTAGCAAAGACCTCCTTCTCTTCTCATGAGGGGAATTGAATTGGTGTCGCAGGCTCTCAAGTACATCTCCACGACCCTCAAAATCCTCCCACTTGCAAGTCGATCCAGGCTAAGGTAAACACAATCAAACATCAGCAAAAAAAACTAAAGGGACACATCTACATTACAAGTTCAGTACACTCACAAAGAACTCATTCGGCCCTCCATAAGCATTGCCACAATAGTAGCCAATCCCTAACTCAGAGGGGACAACTCCTTGCCGAGCCTTTATGCCGCACTGGCACTTTCGATCCGGCAGACTAAGACATGGCCATGCAATGTTGCCGTTCCAACATTCTTCTACAAAAAACTTGCTAGGCCATAGAGCTTTCGGCCCATAGTTGTACTCCTCAAAGTTACATGCCGGAAAACCTTTCTGAAATGTCATAGTTCCAAGTTATAGTCGGTGCAACACAAACAAGATCAAAAATAACCTGACTCGAAAGACCACTTACATAATCCCGTTGACCACAACGGTAGAATGGAGTGAACATCTCTGGCTTGCTTGGAGCTTGGAGGACGACTGTCTTGCCACAGTTGCATGTAGGAGGATTCTCTAGACGGTGGAGTGCAGCCGCAGCCTTCTCCGCTTCCGTCATGTCAGGTGGGTTCGGTGGCGGAGGCACCCACCGAACAAACTCAGAATATGGAACGCTCTTCCAAGGGTCATAAGGAAACAACATAATGTCAACATTAACATTAGTTGCATCATCAATCCACTGATAAAACATGCAACCGTCAAGAGCACAATCAGACTCGCTCCGCGGATGACGACGTAATGGACAACAGAAAAAGGCACGCCCGGCGGAGAGAGGATGCCTTGACTGCTTCACATAGGCCTGGAACCCACACTGACAAAACGGAGGAGGGTCAGGTGGTGGGAATGGACCCCTCCCATCATGGTCCTCCGGATGGTGCACGAACATGGACAAGTCCATGACACCTAGCAAAACCAACAAAATGAAAACTATTACACATAAGTGCAACACATATAACACACCATGGATTTGTTACATATCTTCCAATTGTTACAAAATGTGAAGTATTACACCATGGATTATTACACATAACGAATATTATTAAAAATTTAAACCATCTAATTCTTACTTAGCCATAACCATAATACTACATCCATCTATTTTTTACATAGACACAACGATAAATAAAACATGATAACAAATACTAAAACAATTAGGAAATCTTCATAAACCGTAAACATGATACATGGTAAACATCCCAAGTAAACCTTAATATATGAACAATCAAACAAACTAATCTCCATACATGGTTGAACATCCTAGTCAAACCATAACACATGAAACAAAATTTAGAAAACAAGCAATTCTGCATGAACCCTAAGCAACCCATAATACATGTTCAAATATTCATTAAACAGTAAATCCATCAAACTAACTAACATACATGTATGGAAAATGTCATTCAAATGATGTGACTTAGGGTTAGGTTTGAAGTGCACAATTCCACCAAATCAAAATAAAATTACCAAGCAAGATGACACAATAAGATAAGTAGCAAGATAAGCAAAGTCAAATAACAAACAAACTAGACAATTAGAAGCATTTGGAGGGCAAAAAAAGAAGGAAGAAGCTTCAAAAAATCGACCGCTTTCGGTCCCCTTCCCGCCGCTTTCAAAGGAATGAGTGAGGAGAGCACGAGGGACAAAAAGTAGGCGGGGATCGAAAGCATTTATACCACCACGCCGCGCCGAACCCACCGGGCGCGACGTGGTGGGACCCACGCCGCCGTCCAGGTCCAAATGGAAACCCTAACGGGCCCGTCGGCGCCCGACGCATCGCGCGACCCGGGTCGCGCCGCGCATGCACAGCGCCGACACGCGGTGGGACCTGGCAAACCCGCCACGCCAAAGACGGTCAACGCCCACGGCGCGCGCGTGGCGGCACGCCGCGCATCGCGCCACATGCATAGGCGCGACATGTGTAAACATCGCGCCTATGCATCCGGCGCGACCAAAAGGGATATCCGGTACAAATTGTTTTAAACAGGGGATAGATTTGAAAATTGTTTTGAAAAAGAGCAAAATTTTAAAAAAAAATCCTCTGGCCATCCAGGAAACATACTACTGTATTATGCAACGCAAACAATACATTTAATTTCTTGGATACAACCGTGAAAAACCCAAATAAATACGCTTACAAATTGGGATTCAAACTCTTGTGAAACTCATGACTTTGTCTTTTTGTTTCATCATACCCCTATTCTCTCTTGATGTTCCGTTCGGTCTGGATTTCGAAAAAGTAGTCCTTCCTGTTGCGTGAAGTTTGAACAGGAGAGCAACTGCCCTCTGGCTGGGTTGATCCGGATGAAAAAGCAAACAGGCATTCCATTCCAGTTGCTTTTTGCAGCAGCAGGCCTTCACTGCACAACCTGCAGCAGACCTTTCGTTTGCCCGCCATGTCTGGACTCTGGCCTCTGGCATTTTTCAGACGATACTGCCCTTGCATACAGTATCTTTTGTGTTTACTCCCAAGCAAGCGCAAGCATTGGGGACACATGGTTTAAAAAAAGTACTACAGTAATTATGTTTTCCACTGCCACCTAAATTCCTCATGTATTTCTTTGTTCTAGTAATCGCCGCCTCTGTCATGCACATGCATTTCATTTGTCTTGTGTTTTTCGCCGTTCCTCTATTCCAAACAAGCCCTACTTTTACTATAAATCAAGTCAAAAGATAAAATGGTCTTAGCTTGTCCAAAAAAGCAACATTTATTGGCTAAAAGAATTATCAAAAGTTAAAATGGTATAAGTAATAATATATGCATGGTGCCATGGTTGGATCCAAAAGGTGGGACTAATAAATATCTAATCTCTCACGGGAAACTCAACTATAGTGTTTTTTTTTTTCGATATGCCCGATTTGTAAATCATTGAAAATGCATTTTAGGATGTACATCTGTTAAAATGGAGTACTTTATATGCATGGTGCCATGGTTGGATCCAAGGTGGGGAAACCCGAGGTCGATATGCCCGGATCAAAAAATGCATTTTAGGATGCATCTGTAGAGTGCCTGTGCGTGTCACAGCTTATGGACTGCTGGCTGGGACGGAACGGAACCGCTCCCATCCAAATCCAAAAGCTAAAGCCCTACTGGCTACTGTAGTACAAAAGAGAGCTGGGCATTCGAAAACAGTGGGGTTGGAGAATGTGGTGGCCGGTGGGAGGCAAAATCACGTGACACCGAACGGGAGGTTGCAAAACAGACAGAGAGTTGCCGGGGAGGGACAAGTAAAGTTGGAGATTCCTTTCCTTCCGCGGCTCGGCTGCCTGCCCACAACAGACAGAGAGTTATGTGGACCCTCCTCCGTCCTTGAACGGGCAATGGCTAGGATCAGTCCTTTCCCCTTTCATTGAATTTAGATTATTATTACCCGCCGCGCTCAGGGTAAGCATTGAGTTGTTTAGCAACATAATAATCATTTTTAAAATCAAAAAAAAAAAAAATCTAAATTCATGCAAAAAAGAAATGTTTCTCTACGTCGTAATAATTTCTCACATGCTACTGTATTTGCTTAAGTAAAAATAAACTCGTAAAACACCAGCGAGTGGACAGATGGTTGGGTCAGATGAAAAAAAATATATATTTCTAAATTTTTAATATTAGATATAGGTTTTTGAGATTTAGCTGTTACATATATATTTTTGTAATTTTCAACATGGCTCCTTTTTTTTCTTGTAATTTTCATAATTGAGTCCGTCACTGTTGGTGACTCACAGCAAATCCACCTTACAAATCCAAACATCACCTACACATGGGGGTGAGAAAAATTGGAAAAGAAAGGGGCTCTAATCCTGGCCATCGCTGGTTCCTTGGATGGCTCTAGTAGTAGTTACTGAATTACTGTGCACGGTGAAAAGTGGCTTTCCCTCTCTCTTTCTTTTTTACTGCATGGGGTGTGGTGTGTTATGTCTGCATCTCTTTTTTCTTTTTTTTTTTGAAAAAAGCACCAAGGAGTATTTTCCAGCATGCTATGCTAATTTCAGGTGCCAAAAGTGACATGTATTTTTTTTTACGATTTTTATTCAGAAAAAAGTAGTAGTACTGGATCCCAACAAGCTGTCTTGAAATGTGTTTTAAAGTTGGGCGGTTGGGTAAAAAGATGCTAAGCTGAGGGTAAAATAGAGGGTGTTTAGTTGGTGAAATATGGTTTTTTTGGGTTGGATGCGATTGAAGAGGTTCTTTTCGTTTGTATTTGTTCAATCATAGACGGTTAACCAGCCAAAAGATTCGTCTCGGTTGACTATTTGGTTTTTTCAAATGAATTCAAATTATGTAATTGGTTTTTTTTATTTATCTACGTTTAATTCTCGATATATGCGTTAAACGATTGATTTGATGTGACGGGTGGGTTCACTTTGTGCAATTCGTCGTCTTTGCACATGTCTTATACGTAGCCCGCTTCCCGAGGTGGAAAAGTGAACCGTCTTTATAAAGACCCACACCCTGAACGGCGATCTCCCTCCTCCCACGTTCCACCAAGCCCTCCTCTCCACCCGCCGCGAGTTGCAGTTGCGAGAGCCCCCTTCCCTCATGGCGATGCCCGGATCCTTCGTCGGCGTCATCGTCGATTCCGGGCTCTGCATGGGTCGCCCCCGCCTGCTGGTGGTGCCCAGGGGAGGCGCTGCCGCTGCGTCTTCCGGCGGGCGCTCAGCTCGTCGTTGGCTCTCTCGGCGCCCGGGCTATGGGGCTCGCTGGCGAGCGCACTTCGCCCCGTGGCCGCGGGTCTGTGCGCGCCGCCGCTACCGGCAACGGCGGCGGCTCCTCCGTCGTGCTGCCCGTCTACGCGAGCAACGGCTTCTTCGGGAGCGCCGCCACGAGCGTCGTCATGGCCACCGGTTCCCGCGCTGCAGCAGCCGGACGTGCGTCACTGTCCCGTGGTGGCGTCCTCGTGGCCGCCACGGCTGGCTCACCAGCAGACGGAGGCGGGGTTGACGGGGACGACGCTACCCGTGAGCGTGAGGTACTACTAATATTTGGGGTTTTCTCATCTGGGACTTTCTCATCTGGTCTTATTTGGTTGCTTTTTGATTTGACGGGTCGGGGAACACATACAGTAGGGTTTATTTGGGGTTGTTTTTTTTGTTTGATTTAGGCAAAAGAGGGCATTCAGTACCCGGAATGGATGATGATTCCTGAGACATCAAAGAAAGAGGCCTCACCAGCCATGGTTAGCTCAAATCAAATGTATAAATAATCTGGTGGCTTTTCTTGTTTCTTTGGTTGATTTCCCATAAAAATTCTCTGTTGTTGCTTTGGTGTACCAGATGTTTACTAAGGAGCATGTTCTCCATCTGATCAGGGATTTCCACCCAGAGGAAACTCCAACCGATACTTTTCTGGTATTTTCTTCTTTATTTTGATTTGATCAGAAATAAAACAACATAAAAAATATATCTAGCTCTAAAACTATATATCTGTATATAATCCGTGTGTTTTTTCTTACTGTAGGTCTGTAAAGAGAAGTCTCTGGTAGGGTTTGTTGAAAAGGAATTAATTCGTGGTGCAAATCTTCTTGAAATTTGTATGCTGATTTACCCACCTGGACCAAAAAACTTTGAGGTACAGTTACGTGTGCTATCTATCTTTCTTGAATGTGAAAACCAGTAATTTAATTTGCTAAATGATATGTATGTGCTATCTATCTTTCTTGAATGTGGAAACCAGCAATTTAATTTGCTAAATGATATGTATGTGCTATCTATCTTTCTTGAATGTGAAAACCAGTAATTTAATTTGCTAAATGATATGTACTGATTGGCCTTTTTGCTTTGTGTATGGACTAGGCCTTGGCCACCATTGGCAAGGAACTGAAGCTCGCTGCCTCCGAGTGCCAGAAGGGGTATCTGCACTCTGAGACCCTGGAGAGAGCTGTGGTAGCCATGAAGAGGCTCCGTGCAACTTCCCTGCAGATCCCTGAAGACTCACTGGAGCGGTACGAGCTCGACATCAGGGTCCCTCTTCCACAGCGCCCTGCGTCCGCACTTGGTGAGCAGTCCAAGATGAACTATTTCATCCTCATGGCCGCTTACACCCACTCTGTGATGGTGGCTCTGGCCGACTATCTGCTCCCGGGGCCTGCTACGGATGACTCTTACTGATGTTTTTGTTCTCTTATTCTCTACTACTACTCCCTCCGTTCCAGAAAAGAAGCAATTATAGAACAGTACCATGTTTAAGTCCACCAAGTTTGACCAATTATAGATAAAAAAACTATAAATAATTACAATACTAAATAAATATCATTAGATTATTTACGAAATATATTTTCATAATAAATTAATTTGAAGCTATAAATGTGAATAGTATTATTTAGAAACTTGGTCAAACATGAGCTACTTTATCCGACACGCAACCCATAGTTTTGCTTGTTTATTGGAACAGAGGGAGTACATGTATCTGTCAGTACTGTGCTAAGATCCTATCAAAATGCCATCAAAGAACACGCCGGGCAACCAATGGTGAATAATGGTCACTGGTCATGTGTGTACTACGGATGACTATTAATGATGTTAATGGTGAATAATGGTCACTGGTCATGTGTGTACTACGGATGACTATTAATGATGTTTTTATTCTCTTATTCTCCACTGAGTACTGTGCTAAGATCGAGTCATGTGTGTACGTGCCATTTGCCAATGCCTAGTAGGAGTATGCGAGTTGTGCGAGTACATGTACGAGTAGCAGTACGTACGGATCAGTAGTGCGATGGAAAGAAGAATCAGTAGCTCTAGCCCCCATGTACACACCACCCTAGCCTGCCAACGTACTGGCATTGCTCGCGAGCAGGATGGGAGGCCGGGATGAGGGTATGCCACGACGAAAACGAAACCACATGCCACAGGAAACCTTGACCAGTTCACCTTTCGAGCTCAACAGTAGCAAGCTCGATCTGACACCATTTTGGAACTATACTGCCAGTACGTGGCATGGATTAATTCCCTTCAACTTCTTATAGCTGCAACCGTAGCTGGACTGTTTCAAACATGCCCTACTCAGAACACCTATGCAAGGAAAAAAGATTTGCTAAAGAACCATTGCCTCCAAAAAAACAAAAATGCAACATTCCCAACATAAGAATGCCGATATGCATCCATGAACTATTTGCTATGCACCTACATTCTCCAAACTCCAAAGTCACCAAAGACTAGCAAAATGAATTTAAGAAAGTAACAGGACCATGTGTTGTAGTACAAACAAGGGGGGAGTATGGTAACGATGAGGCTAGACTAACTTTATTAATGCAAATTTCCTTCTCTTTATTGGCTTTTGCATTTGCCACTGCAAGTGTCTATCTGTGCTTGTCAGCTGCTGTGTCTAAGGCTCAGTCGCTCAGAAGTTGAGCAAGAATTGCCACGTGAGTGTACGTACGTAGTCGAAGTGTTGCTTTGCTGAACGTAGACTGCTTAGACTGAGAGGGAGATGTGTTAGTGTAGACTAGGGGAACCCCCGCGCATTGCTGCGGGAATTAAGAAAATTCAATGATCATAAGAGGAAATTTCATGACATCATCTCTGCACGATAGGGATATGAGCTTAGTATAGAAAGTTGAAATATCATTGTATTGAGTATACACAACTATTTTTTAAGACCAAAGTACCAAGCTATTTGAACTGAAGTATCTGAACTGAGTATAACCAAAAAATTATTAAGATCACACAATGTATCTTGCGGTAATTTAAAAAAAGGACTGATAATTATTTATTTGAGTGAGTCCTTAGCAGCTGACATAATTCCTCCCGTTTCGTTCCAGCTGATATAATTCCTCCTATTTCGTTCTTCAAGGCTGATGTTGAGAACAATCGCAATGGTTAATCTGTATTAATAGCGAGTATAGTATAGATTTCAGATATTATTATTGATTGATTATTTGGAGCTTTGCTGATTCTAATAACTTTTGAGCAAATGATAGCACTTAGAATTAACCGTGTCAAGCAGTGTCTATAACTTAAAGGAAACGATGGCAATTATTTTCTTAGGAAAACATAATCTATCATGAGACGGAATCAGAAAAATATTCGATGGTATATGTTTTCCGGAGGAACCTGATTTGGGGGGAACAACTCAACAATTACCACGCTTGCATAACAATCGGCACCAATGAAGCTGCCTACAATTCTGTGCACAAAATTAGAGGGCAATTGTTGATGCTCGTGGATGGCAACTATTTCGAAATTGGAGGCAGGAACACAACTGACGAAGAACGCACATGTGCCGATGGGGCTGAAAATTTGAGAGGGCACAGTCATGGAGAGCACCATATAAATTATGGGGCTATTGCGTTTTCTACCCTTATTGAGAAGGCCAATTGTGATTTTACTCTCACTTTTTGCCACGTTGCGATTTTACCCCTGGCTTTGAAAAAAACGAAGGCTCAGTTTACCCCTACTCTGTGAACCACGTGTAACGGTGTTAGGTTGGCTTGGCAAGGACAACTTTGTCCTTGCTGACCAGTGGGACCCGTACGTCATACAAAGAGAGTAAGCCTATGGTATGGGTGGGTTCATGGTGGGAAGGGAAAAGGTGGACCGTGCTGTGCTGTTCAGTCACGGGCCTAGCCCTGTCGTTCGTCGTCCTGTGACTCCTGTCTTCGTTCCCCATCCACGCGAGAACAGAGGGAACGCGAGTACAGGAGAAATAGAGAGAGAAGGGGAAGGAGAGCAGGGCAGGGCGGTCGCCGGCGAGTGCGGCTCCAGTCCCGGAGGCGGCGATGCCGGACACGCACAGCTGCGCAGGGGCCAGCGAGCGGCGCGCGCGGAGTAGAGGCGTCGTTGGCAGCTGCACGGGGCATGGAGCGAGGCGTCAGCGGTGGAGCGAGCAGAGCAGCAGGGCGCAGCTCCGGTGCGACTACAGCAGGCTTGAGGCGAGGGCGGTGACTACGGCGAGGAAGAGATGGCAAGGAGGAGAGGAGCTTGTTGGCGTCGTCCTCGTAGAGCATCCAGATGTACATGGCGCCGCCGTGCGCGACGCAACACCCGTCATCGAGAGCCACGCGGACGCGGTTGAACGCTGTTGGAACCCAAACACGACGAACACGCTGGAACGCCGACGATGTCCGCGGCGTGATCACCACGGCGAGCGTTCGAGTAGATGAAAACACAAAACGATCTAGAATTGGAATTATGTTGCTGCCAATGACGCAGCCTTGCATGGTCCTCTTTATTCAATATATATAGACTCGACACACGAGTCCAGACGCCCCACGCCGTGCCGCACAGGTGCGCAACATCGTTTCACCGCGATGTGCGCCACATGCGCCGTGCACGCCACGGCGTGGCTCGACCATCTAACAGACCGGGTAGATTACAATCATGCACGCCTACAATCGTATCTAACCCCTACTCTAACTGACTCGCTAAGATCTTAACCAAACAAAGATTACAAGGAACTTGCAACAAGATACAATGACTAACAAACGCTCGGCGAGGCGGAGGAGGTCACCACCGATGAAGTACTCGGCCAGTCGGCCGCCCGCGGAGGAAGAGGAGACGTTCCACGAGGAGTTGAGCAGCAAGGCCGAGCATGGAGTGGCGGCCGACGCGGCGCCGCCTTGGGCCTGGAAGCGCGCCGCCTTGGCCTCCCGGCCGCGCGCCCCGGCGCCGCCCAAGGCCGCCGCCCCTAAAGCCCGGCGTGCATCGCCCTCGCCACGATGCCACGATGCCCTACCAAAGACCGTGCTAGGATTTCAAATGGCGCACAGGCAGAAGAGAAGAGAACGAGAGAGACAGGATACAGTAGATAGGGAAAGGTGGATAAGGGGCAGTATTGTCTGTTTTTTTTACTGTGATGGGTTTTCTTGTTTTTTCTTATTTTTTATAATTCAGAAATCACTAACAGAGTTAAAGCAAGGGTAAACTTGAGCTTGGTTTTAACATAACAAGGGTAAAATCGCAACATGGTAAAAAAATGAGGGTAAAATCACAATTGACCTTCTCAATAAGGTAGAAACGCAATAGCCCCTATATACTAATAATGCCATAGTCAGTTGACCCAGAAGTATTTAATAAGGATCAGCTCTAGTCTAATCCCATTTGTTGTGAGTAGTTTAAGCACCTCTGACCCCGCTCGATCTGGCCTCCGCGTCAGATCCCCGCGCCCAGCGCTCGCTTGCGATGGTGCTGGCATCCGCCCTTCGCCCGCCGCGTCGCCTGTGGCCCGCCCGCGTCCGCGTTCGCCCCCCCTCGACCTCCGCCCGGCTGCTGCGCATCGCAGGCACTGGCAGCTAAATGCCAGGCGCGGGCTAGCATCTTGGGGCACGGCGTTGCGGGTGACGGACCGTAGGCCGCCTCGCTCCTTTGCGCCGCTTCGCGCAGCTGCTACTATGCCAGCAGTAGGAAGAAGAAGAGAGTGGTGGAAGCGGCAGACTGCACACCTCCACCGTGCTGTCCACCACAACCGGCATGCTCTTGCACTCACCCGCTTTGGTGCGAACTTTGACTCCAACGCCTTCAGAGCCATCCCTCACCCTGCCGCCGCAGACCTTTTGGCTAGCTCTGCTGCTGCAAGGACAAAGGCGCATGGTAATCTCTCTTCCCTGGTTCATAGATATTTCGTTTCTCTCTTACTATGCACACCATGTGTTCTCTAGAATGCCTGTGAAAGAGATTATGCCGTAGTAACATGGTAATAGTCAATTTTCCAAATGTTTTTTTGCTTACCACCTTCAAGGCTTCAACTTACTATGGCATTAACATCTACGCTTCAATGTACATGAAAACTATTAGAACCAAGGAGTGTGGAAGTGGAAGGGTAAGTACTTCTAAGGAATAATAACAATTTCTTTGTTAACTGACAAACAAAATGCATCTTCAATCAGTGATGTTAGATTTACTTTGCCTTCAATCATCAAGGAATTATAGAATAATGGGTATAAAGTTACATCATTATGAACTTCCCTACATATTGCATACGTACACATAGCTGATAGCTTAGACATATATTCCTTTTTTTTTTTGTGCTTTCACACTGATTCATATGGATTTTGCAAAGCCAAGAAAGAGCTCCTGCTGGACAGCCCCACCATTCTCCCCTTGCTCAAACCCTGGTCAGCAAGACCACCCTTTCTGCCGTTGAATTCCAACAAACGAGCCCATGTCAGGGTCCTTCATCACATAGAAATAGAGCAATAGTAACACAAGCTCGTTTAAATTTGTTATCTCTATATGTTGCCCATGGTATCTGTCATAGATACTACAATATGTACACAAATCAGGTTCATGAGATGTTCACATGTCTGCTTTGGTTACACGAGTCTTGGACTTTTTTTTTTTTCTGAATTGCTATACTATCTAAGCTTCTAAACTTCCTTTTCTCTCTTCAAGTTGTCAGAGGCACATCATGCTTTCTTGGGAATGATCTCCTTAATCAGGCTATGCGCATCAGTGTGTCTGGTATCCTTTCTACTTCTATCTGATGGATACAACAAAACTGCATGGGTTTGCCCACACACAGGCAGGGATATTTTCTATTCCAAATGTGCCTACTCCACTATCTTTTTATTATATTTTATTGGAAACAAATATCAATTATCATACTTTATAAATTCCATTCCAAGTCAAGCGGATGTTTTCTATTCCAAGTGTTTTCTGTAGCCACAAGTCTAATCACATGATGGAAAAATGCACATTTGTTATTTATCTAAGTATTTTTTAAGTGATAAGACAGAAAATACTTTTCTGCTTAATTTCTTTGAACGACCCTTAGTAAACTTTCCTATCTCCAAGTTAGTACAATTCTCAAAAGATATACAAACTAAACTTGTTGTTTCAAATTATTACTGACTTCTCTGCACTAGTCATTTTCGATACTGCAAGCTATTCCTGAGTTTAATATAACTGAGCATTGTAATCAAAGCATCCAAATAATTCTTATTTTATATTTTTGGTCACTCAGTTCTTCTCTGATGGGATCTTTCCTCAAGTGCAATTTGCCAAGCACTAAACCTCTTCAGCGATAGCACAATGTCAACCACCACCTGCAACCATAGCCAATATCACCACATCCTCTCTCTCTAGAGAAGCCCCCACCTGATTAGCAGAGACTTGTATAGCTATTTATTGGTTGGTTCTTTGTAATCAAGGGTGCTCATGATTGTTCTGTGTTGCAGGCTGCTTGATGAGAACCTGTATCCTCTTGTCGAACAGCCGGTGCATGATTAGTCTGCCAAGGTAACTGCCATGCTTCTGGAGACGGACCAGACAGATTCTCCTCCTACTGGACTTGCCAGATGCTTTATTTCAAGGCAATGGTTGCTCAAGCCATGGAGGTCCTACGCTGTGCCCAACATCTCCAACAGAGCAATGCCTCCCCCGAGCAGCAGTTGGTTAATCTGTCACTAAATGATGGTGCCGTCTCTAGCTGAATGTTTTTGATGATATGGAACTTTTGCTTGATACCGAGCCTATCCTTATCTAGAGTGTGATTACTTTGTTTATGGTTTGTTGAAGGTTTAGCTTCTCTATAATTAGCTTACCTCTGGTTAGAAACAGAAAGTGCTTCTCTCAAGACATGATGATTGCCTAACATTATATATGGTTCTGCATGGCAAACTTTTTTTTTTGGTTGATTCTCTGAATGGTGGGTTCCCAAATTCCCAATGCCTGATGGATATTTACAGGCAACCATCGAACTACACAAATATAGGTTCATATATGGCCTGCGCTTTTACCTCTCTGTATCAGAGAAACTTGCAAGTTTTTGTTGCAATTTGAAGAAACATTTACTTGTATAATTTGAAGAGGCGTGCATGTATATATAATAATGTGTGACTACACCAATAAACTATGGAGCGTGAGGTCATTTCAGGTTTTAAGCCATTTAAGATCATTATCTTTTTTACTAAAACCCTATTTAAAATAGGGTAATTAAATTACCATGTTTAATGTTCGAGAGACTCAGACTATCTCAATACGCTACTGAAACTATAGATAGTTTGACCCTCACTTTTTCATTTAAATTTAATGATATCAGTGAAATATTAGTTATGGCGGTGGGCTTTTGATTTACTGATATTAACATAGATATCACCGTAAATTGATCACCTTCATATGTACTCCTCATCAAAAACATCATGGGTTGATCCGACAGAGTGATGTAATAATTATTGAACTACTCCTGTAGGGATGTCTATTTAACTACTGCACGGATATCAATTTGTTGTGAGAGAAAAATACTATTGGCTGATGTTGATTTGTTGTGAGAGAAAAGCACTGATACGTATATGTGGAGTCTAAACCTGAACCTCATTATTATTTTCTTACAAGTCCCAGGCACAGTTCGTTCGCGTATCATAAAGTGGAAACGGGACATTGCAAAGCCTCTCTTAAGTCAGGAAGACAGTACTAGGAAGAGAAAGAAAACACAATAAGCATGCATATCTCTCTACAAATTGCAGCCACTAAAAGCATGAACGAGTCAAACACACGAATAGCCTTGACGCTATACTGAATATATATAAGAGCATCACATCGACAGATAAATCGAAGTCACCAGACACTAGTTGTCCTCCGGGGCAGTTGGATGCCTATATATCATCATCGGCCTCGGTAGGCCGAGTATTTAAGCCTGCGTCAGTGAAAGGCATAGTGAGAACGATCATCGTGGAATCATGAAATCCCACCAGATTAAACCAATTTTATACTGTGGATTTGAACTTAAATTCAAATATATTTAAATGGGTCAAGAGAGGCAAACGAAAAAATTATTACCTGGGGCTTGGGCCAGTGCTTCCCCACGGAAACAAAGCATTTGGAGAATGAATATTATCGTGCATGTTCCCGCATCGCGAAGGGTTAGGTTAATCACCTGCACCACCCACGGACCAATTAATGAACAATTGAACCGTCAACCAATTATGAAAGAAATGCGAAAACAGCTTAAGCCTCTATATATTTCTATACCTTGCAAACTTCAACTGCTGAAGCCGGCCGAATGATATTCTGTTTCAAACCACTCATTTGCTTTTTATAGTCACTGTGAAGAGCATCCACATCTTGGCTGGGACTGTACTTTGTCAAGCAGCCATTTTCAAGTAATATGTGGTTAACACCGTCTACGGTGTCTTGAAGCAAGATGTGGCTGATTGCAGCCAATCCTTTAAGAGCATCAAGGAGTGAGATGACAGTTCTCTTGTTGGCCTTCCCATTGTATGTGTCATCGCCCACTTTCACAAATATGGACGCGTAGGTTCTAATTGTCTGCATGTATTTATTTATTTATTTTTAAAAAATAATAGAGATGCAATTGCAACTTGATAAAATGATATAAACAAAGCAAATTAGATACCTGTTCTATTGTATTCAGAGAAATTTCGGTTGGAAGTTGGAGCCTTGAAGAGGCACTTACCTGAACCAATAACACATAATCTACTAGTCAGACAAACTGCAGATGCATTAACCTGATACAGCAATCAAAAAAGAACTCAACACAGATCATGCGCAAAGTTCAGCTAAAACAATGCGATTACCATGACTCTCGAAGATAAGTTGAGAGCTAGCGCAGCAGTGTCATAGATCTGTAATGATACACTCTTGGCTCCTGCATGCTACGATTTTTCCCCAAATGAACAGATCAAATAAGAGATGTACTGTTGTTAAATGCACGTTGACATCAAAGTAATCCATCCCGTTATATGTGTTGAAGACAACTAACCAGGATGTCGTCCGAACTACCAGAACGAAAAATATCCCAAAGGTTGTCCATAATTTTCTGCTCCTCGTCACGAAACATGTCCTAAAGTGATAAGTAAATAGTTTCAGATTGCAGTGTGCTACTATGTTTGTGCTGGATGGATGTGAGTTACCGCGAAATTCGTCGACCACAAAAATAATTAAATTTGAAGTAAATCGAATGCCAACAAACAACTAACCTTGCTATTTATTGCGCTATCTTCAACACCCAACTCCTCGGCGAACCTATCTATTTCCTCTCGTACCTTCTTGGCCCAGTCCGTCTACAATACAATATACAATGTTAACATTAGACTGATGAGAGCAAGATCGAGAGTAGAGCAATAGACAGATTTTTTTTCGCGATCGGGCCGTTCACCCGTTTTTCATTAAGAGGGAGAAAACCAAATCAAACGGATATAACAAAACCCCAACGCCGAGGAGGCATTATGGGTGTAAACACGGAAAAAGGGGCACACACCTATCTACCGGATTACACTAAAAGGGATTACATGGTTGCAATACTTTGCGACCAAAGTGATATGACAGCTTGCAAGGTCCTCAAACCCGCCTCAACCCGGTCGCCCAGCCTCTTGCACAACCTTCCCGGCAATCACCGAACTGTTGAAGCCTCAGCGCTATGCGCTTCTTTCCAAATGTTCCACGAGATCAAGAGTAGAAAGGAGTCGAAAGTCGGGCCGAGACTCCTTGCACAACGTTGGGCAAGCCACCACTCACCGACTCCCCGATGACCATGCAAGGTTGCAGAAATATGCCAAAACTGGCTGGGAGACAACACAGCCTAGTAGGAGCGTTTCGAATCCCGCCCACACAACGCACAAGATCCCGGGCAACCACGATGTCGATCCCCCCGTCCAAATTTTTGAAAAACGCCTCATTTCTCCAAAACACCCAAGCAAGGAGACCGAGCCATGAAAGAAGGCACGATACGCCAGTTGCCTTTCCAAATGTTCCACGACAAAGATCAAAGAGTACCAAATAAAGTTTCCAATCCATTACGCTTATCATCCTCGCTCGCTCAATGACACCCTTGCACACCCGTGCAACAAGGGTTTCCTTCCCGGCGTTCTGGGCAAGATCCACCATCATCAGAGTGGGCGGTGTCGACTCCCCGGATGACCCGGGACTGAAAAAGTTTCTGGCAAGACTATCCGGCGAGAGTCCCTCCGAGGGCAGAAAATATGGTCCAAACACCCTAGGTCCTTCTCGCTTCTTTGGGCTCCAATCCATCCAAATAAATAGTAAATGGGTTAATATTTTTTACTTTTACCCCTCCTATTCTCAGGTTCTTACAGAAGAAGACGGTGCTCGCGTTTACCCGCCCGCCTTGCGCTTTTGCAAAAACCCGCTGCTCCCACCAAATATATACTGTGCGTGGCATCCTTCCAGAAAAAAAAAAAAAAAAAAACGCTCACGGTCGTCTCCTCCCGCGAGTCCGCGACCGGCCGCTCCTCCTGCCCGCGACGGCGCCGGCCTCCTCCCCGCCGGTGGCCGCCTCCTCCCCGCGCGCTGGCCTCCTCCTCCACTCTCCCTCCTCCGGCGTGCTCCCCTGTTCCTCTCCCTTGTGGTACAGGAAAAGACGTCGTCTTCTTCGGCGGCGTGAGGGCGAAGGCGACGGCGGCAGCGACGGCCCTCCTCGTCCTCGTCCTCCCTCATCTCCCCTGACATGACGGCGTGCCGGGTGGCCAGCCCCGCAGCCTCACCGGTCGAGGCGCTCCCGGGCCCCACGGTGCCGCGCGTGCGCCCGGCGGTGCTCGTTCCGGCCATGGCACGACAGGACTGGGCCCCGCCAGTGGCCGCCGGCTTGGTTGCCCATGTGTCTGCTCAGGTGCTATAGGAAACCATAGCTGCTGCCTTTTTTCAATCTCGTATTTAGTTTCAAATGCCAGATCACCTCTTGATGATTTGTATATGATTGATTGACGGGGAAGTGAAACAGAAGCTCGATGATGGTTCAGTCAAATTTAAGGTGAGATTAATTTATTTTCTTAATTTACAATTGTTTTTTTGGCTGGTGTATTTAGAACCATCAAGTGAGCTAATATTCGATTATCCAAAGTGTTAGAAGAATCTTGTTTTTATCTTGGCTATATCGCCCTTCAAATGCTTCCTCATTTTCTTTTACTCAGTACTGCACGAGCAACTGCAGTTTGGTGGTCCAGATTGAGGCCTTATGTTTACTTCAGTACATATCTTTGGTTGTCCGGATTGGAGGTCTTTTATATGCATTGGCTAAATCATACCTGAAATCAGTCAATCCAGTAATGAGATATTCGTGCTGTACCTCCTAAGATTTGTTTTTTGCTTCAGTTTCTTTTTGAGTGGATATGGTTACACAAGGGGTATTTAGAATTATAATAAATATATGAACGATTTATTGTGTAGAAACACAATATCCTCAATTAATAATGACCAAACCAATCTTGTATGTTGTCTCGTCCTTGCTGACCAGGAGGTACTTTCATTTTGATTCTTCTAAAAATCTTTTATCCAGAGTACTTAACTACTTTGTATCCTCAAATGTGGGGTGGCTGTGTTTTATATTAATTTCAGTAGTTTCTCAAATGCGGGTGAAGTCATTAGATACAAAAAGAAAGCACAAATACCTTGGTCTGCACTTCATGTGGCTGCTTAAGCTTTTTTATCATGTTTCAGATTTAGAAACACAGCTACAAATTGCCTTCTTTTTTTCTGTCTCGTACTGATCAATTTAATCACTCCTACAACTTTTGTTTCCAGGTCCATTGGACCAGTGACGAGGCTGTAGTATGGGGGCGAGGAGACGCTGGGTTTGGGCTCCCAATGAGAGCCTGGGGCTCCAATAGTCCAAAGCACTATAGCTAAGTGGACATTTCAAAAGACGCCAACAAGATTTGTGGTAGGTTGTCTTTGTTCCTTAATTTCGCCCGCATGCATGCTTTATCTGTTCACTTCTATACCTAAAACATGTCATTTTATCCCTATAGAAACTATGTTTTTCTTTGTTTCAGATTAAGGTAACAAGCTATTCTAATGAACCTAATCAATTGGTTATCTCCTGCCTTGACCTTAGTACTCTCAATACTGTTGTATCACGCTTCATCCACAGAGAGTAGTGTCAACAGAGGCCACATGGTTGCTCCCTTTAGTGACCTCTACCGATAATTCAGTTATTAGTCATCACCTGAAGATGTGTTTTTAGTGAAGCTATTACGAAATCTTTATGAAAAATAATGCATCACCATTGTACTATTTGGTTGGTGAATGGAGGGATTGGAGGCTAAGAAATGCTTTATTAGTTCCAATCAGAATGCCTTTTTCTCATTACATTGGACTTTAGATTCCAATTTTGCCCTCTTATCTTTTATCTTCCAGGAGCAATGGTATTTAATTCCAATTTTGACCTCATCTTTATTTCCTAGGACATTGCTTTGTATGTGCAGTGGTCTTTCTAGATTTGACATGGCTTTGTTTTAATATATAGTGCGCTTCATTTATTTATGCAGCATTGTTTTAGCACGTTTTCAGGTTGGACGATCTTGCACATTCCAGGTCCTATGTTAGTACTGAGGTTAGTATCTCTTTTGCCTTCTCCTTTTTTGTTCTTATTATTTGTTTACAGTTAATTGCCTATTTCTATGCCTCCTACATTTTGGTTATACCTATATTCATGTACAGTTTCTGCAGTCCTTGGGTGAGAACCGGCTTTTTATTTGCCCCATCGGTTCAGTTCATTTGGTCTGGTCAGCACCGCCAGCAACCCCCAATCGTAGATCAACATTACCTCATCAGAATTGTCTTCTACAGGAATGAAACGATGCGAGGAAAAAAAATAACTGGGATCATCTTCCAGCTTGACAGCTTACCTCTGAGGTAATTTTCAACGACATTAGGATCATATATATCCAGCATTATACAATCACAAGCAATGCAAACGATAGTAGAAATTTGACAAGATAGTGTTCATGATTCAAATATTTGACAAGACGCTGCCCAATGCTATGACCTAATAATCTGGCTCACATGCCATGTGAAGTGTACACCAAATTTTGTCTCGGTCACCCAGAACAAAAGAAAAGTAGATTAGCCATTTTTTTTTAAGCCCTGCATTAATAATACCCTTCCTATTATTCGAATGGATAGTGACGCTAATGCATTCAGCTAGGAAAAAGCATTAGCAATAGTTAGTAACTAGAACAGCATAGTCTGATAAACCTGGAAGTAACTGAAACAGAAAAGGTGAAAAACAGCTATTTCTATCTGATGTAACAAAACGACTATGTCATTTAATCAGTATCTCTATTATTTTGAATTGCTCCCCAAACAAAATATAACTAATAGCTTAAATGTTCGGTGTCTAAAATATTACTTTTAAAATGGTCAGCTATATATGTAGTTGTCTGCTTAGTTCAGGTTGCTTTTGACATTGAACTTCCTAATAGTCAAATTATTGTCTTCTATCATATTGTTAATGATGTTTGCTCCCTAACCAATTTACCACTATATATTTGCGCTACAAGGTGGTTGCCTCCCACTACTGCAACCTGACAGCCATCGATGAAGCAGAAGTCCACCATGCTGCATCTGAAATGCTACAACGCGCTGTTATTAACGCCCCAAAAATCTATACCATACATATAAAATACTACCATGAAGGATGCGACATACAAAACTCTCACGCTTTGCCCCACAACATTTTGGCATCAGACATGCTAAAACACAATAAATTTCAGTTCAGTGGTAAATTTTTTTTTTGCTAAACTTTTTTCTTGCTGACTCATTCAACATGGCATCAGACAGCTCTTTTTGCTTTAAATCACAAGGTCAGCTGACCTACTTTCCTTTCCATCTTACAACAAGTTTCAGCTTCTATCTAAAATGTTCTTTACGGCTTATTGGTCATTCCAACATAATTTTTTTTCGCTGCATAGTTTTTTTTCACCTGGTTTATCATTTTAATTGAACTCATAATTGAACCAGTGTACATAGTATTTGTATTTGGGTAGCCTACCAAACATATAACACCATTTTTGCATGCTATATTTGCAGACCCTGTAAGTTACAACTTTTAGTAAACAAATGGTTACCAATAGTCCAATACATCCATTATGGGTTTTCGACTTTGGATAGAGACTAAAGAGTAAAACATGGCACTGAAATTCATATCATGTTCCAGATTTAGAAGTACAGCTACAACTGTCCTTCATTTTTTTTTTTTCTGTCTCACTATTTTGTTTTTTTTTCCTTCTAAGAAAGCTTTTGAGGCTTTCCTTAAGCAAATTGTGCATTTCATTAGTTTAGCTTAACTCTGTCAGCACTGACACATGTATGATAATCCCACGTACATTTGGTTGATTAGTATCTTCCTGTTTCTCTATGCAAAGTAGATTCGTTAGGTAGCCTCATTAACTTTGCCGCAGGTTTTCAGCAGATTTTCCATACTAATGAAATATGATGTAGCCAATCTCAGTGGGAGCACTTATGATTTTCAGAACACATTGTATAGTAGGTATAAGTATTTTTTGCTTATGCTTCTTTACTCTGCTACCACCTACAGCTGCAAATGATGGTCATTCAGTAACCTCATGATTTAGATTCCAATTTAATGTCAATCGAAATTGTATTTCTTTTACTGATTTTATCAAATAGATCGAGTTGTAATTTCTCTTTCAGTATCAGTGTCCAGTACCAGCTTGAGATCTCTCTGTGTTTATTTATCAGTGTGTTAGCCTAACAGCAGCTCAACTCTCCTTTCATTTCCAGACTAGAGTTTACTTGAGTAAAGATATACATCTACATGCTTGGGTGCCACTATCCCATAAAAAATATGTACTATGAAAATATGCTCTCTGATTATTTAGACACCAAAACAGCATGTATTTTCCGCTGCCCTTTCCAGCTCCCTACAAATTTTATTTACATACCACAGCAACATGTCTTTTCTGGGTATATATTTAGCAAAGTAAAATGTGTTCTAATGGACATTTCCAAATTCCAGGTTCTTCCCCTGTTCTCTTAGGTGTTGGGGTGCATAGGTAACAAAATTTGTCAAGATATTTTAAATGAAGCTGCTACAAGACCTGGACTTGATGACATGGGAGGTACCTCTTTTCAAAAGCATCTCTTGTAGGAACTAAATTAGTGTACCTTAGTTCTACACCTACAGTTATGAACACTTCATTCCCACTATCTTCGATAACATTAGCTGTTCTTATGAAAGATTTAGGAAACCGTTTTGTGTAGTTAATTTGAATTTCAGTAGCAAACTAATACAATATGAATTCTTATGATTTTCAGAGACAATGTAGGACTGATGTTCCTGCTCAAGTTTCTCAAGGTGATTCCCATGCTGCCCATTTTGACTTTGAGACTCTCAAGACCCACCATTTAGGGGCTTAGCAGAAATGGTATACTGGATGGTTCGATTCTGTCAGTGATGAGCCTTACAGGGCCATAAACCTTGATAGCTACTGATCCTTGCCATTATTGCTGGAGGTAAACAATCAGTCTATTAGCACTTTAGTAGCATGATCAATCGGTTTCCTGTATTAAAATACTTAAGGTAACATGTATCTCATTTTTATGCAGATCCCTGTTCCAGAGATCTATGTTACTTGACTTAGGACTATCCATGTTGTTGTGTCCTCAAGGTTTACAATGGTTTGCACCAGTGCTATCAAGAAATCAGCCTGCTGTCAACCATCGTGCTGCACCCTAGATGATGCTAGCAAACCTTATGTATCTGCACTGGATTT
The DNA here is from genome assembly GCA_015847255.1 of Hyparrhenia diplandra. NCBI lineage: Eukaryota > Viridiplantae > Streptophyta > Magnoliopsida > Poales > Poaceae > Hyparrhenia > Hyparrhenia diplandra. The sequence goes on from JADLZK010013048.1 coordinate 145,382, forward strand.
GTATAATTAGCAAACTACATTATCCTAGATCTACCATTCTCGTGCTTAGTATAATGTAAGATATCTCTACGCACATCTATAATCGTCTGGAATAACAACACTTCTGTGGCGTTCTTCTGTTGCATATCAAACTCATTTATTCAACTTGAACAACGATCCATCCCTTTCAATTCATCTTCGATCTTCAATCTATATATTTCCCGAAATAATGATAATTTCATTTTACCCAGTTCTATCAGCATAAGGGTCGGGCCGCAAAGGCGCCTTCCTTCCCACTAGTACTCTTAAGAAGAAGGTCTCGCCATCGCGTGAGCCAGCGCTCGAACGCGGGCGGGCAGCCTGAGCCCCAGCTCAGCTGACCAACCCAGCCCCAGCTGGGTTCTCGAATACAAATTACTACACGGGGACTTCCATGGAGTCGACTTTATAGGCTAGTACTAGTACAACCCAACTCCCGAATATAATCTATAAGGTCGTCTCCGATAGATACCTATAAACATACTTTCTCCGATCTCAAAATAGATGTCACTATAGGAAGCGTGTCGGTCAAACTTTTTCAACTTTAACTATATTTGTATAAAATATGTGCAACATTTAAATTTTCAAATAAATTTGTTAAAAACTAGACTTAAAGATCTTTCCGATTTTATACTAATTACTTAACATAAATATTTATATATTTTAATATATAATTGTTCGGCATTTTGAAAAACTTTTGACTTCTGAAAAGCGGAGAATGACATCTTATTTTGGGCGGAGGGAGTGCGATGCATGGAGCATTTGAGCGCTACAAGAAAATATCCGGCATGTATAGCCGAGGCGTCTCCAACAAAGCGCATCTTTAAGGGATGGATATCAGTTTTGCACAAAGGACCCTTGATCTTTTTAAAATCAACTAAGACCATATCTAAAAATACCTTCTCTCTGTCTCTTTTTACATCGTGAACCCCGAGAGAGAAAAACAAAATTGTGTTGGCGCCCTTCTTCTTCCCGGACGGTCCAAAGCCCGCGGGCGGAGGCCATCGCGCTCGCCGGCGGCCGGCAAAGGCCGAGCTTGCCCGCAGGAGGCGGGTCGGGCGGAGCCCATGCGCCGCCGGGCGCCGGGTCGGGGCTTCTTCCTCGACTCGGAACTCCGACCATCGGGGGCTTCGCCCGAGGCGGATCCCAAAAATGCATCAAGCCGTAGGCCCACCGAATAGTATCGGCTTTTCCCTACCGGTCTAAAACAAGGAGACGCTCAGTCGTTGGAGACGATCCAACTAAAAAAGCCCTAAGTCTCCTCCTTGTAATTTCCAACAAGGATTCTCAAACCCCAAAAATGCATCCATCTTTTGCCTACCGGTCCAAAGGAGACGCAGAAAAGAGCCCGGCACTCCATCCATCGGTCTCCTGCACGCGCACGCCTCGGCGCCACCCAGGTGCCCCGCTCGCTGCCGCGTCGGAGGAAGCACCGGTGCCGGCCGCGGCGGAGGAAGATAGAGGAGGGGTCACAGCAGTCATTGCCATTTGAGGGTTTATTTATTTGGCTATCGAAAAGCAAAGCAAATACCGGCGGACAGTCAACGGAGGTGGGGCCATCGTTTGGCATGGCCCCACCGGCCAGTGTTAGAGACGGGAGGCCACAGACAGGTGGGGTCTTTCCTTCCGTCGTCTTCCTTCCAGATGTTCATGTCCCGCTCGCAATCGATCCGATCTCCGTTGAGCTCCACCAGATTTTGCAGCAGGTGCAGGGCCGCCAACACGAGGAGGCAGGGGAGCAGCATCTACAACCACAAGCCATGGCGGGGAGGGCCAACATCCCCACTAACAACTCTGCCCTCATCGCAATCATCGCTGACGAGGTAACCCGCATCCACCCCACCACATCACCCGGCGGCTCCTCCGCTTATTAATTATCCTTGCGATTGAGCAGTAGAGGCGTGCCCCCGAGGTATTTTATCTAGCTGGGTCTGCTGGATCCAGCCAGCGTCTGGGTTGTATTTGGGGATCCGCGATTTTCTAAACGCACTCCAATTCTTGCAGGACACCATCACTGGCTTCTTAGGGCGTGTTTGATTTCTTGGCCCTGGGTGGCTCGGCCGGCGGGCCTGGCTGTGGCCAGCCATGGCCTGGCTTCCTTGGAGCAAGCTTCGTGTTTGATTTTCATGATCCTAGTGAGACAGGTCAAGGTGAGATTGTGTTTGATTTCCGGATAGGATGACCTTGCATCTGGATATGGTGAAGTCACCTCTTGTTATTGTTTTCGGCATTCCACCGAGCACTTGGTAGGCACCCGACGGACACCTCGCCATCGCCACTGGCCACCATCACCGTGCACAAGAACAGGTTGGGGTGGAGCTGCGGAAGTCGTCGAGGGCGAGGACCGAGCGGAGCGCTGCTCCTCCTGGTGCTGTGCGCGGCGCACCGGTACCGTCGACACTCGCCGTCGTCGGTGGACGCGGACATGAAGCCGCCAACGCGCGGGGCCATCGACGCCGTTTGGGACTTCACCGGCGGCGACTTCTCGTCTTCCTCAAAGGACATCAGCGCGGCGGCGGCTGCGGCAACCGGCGGCGCGGAGCGTAGCCTTCTGGTGTTCGTGGGGAAGTAGGGAGCGGAGGTGCCGGAGGTGGGCGCGGTGGCCCTGGTACTGCTGCTGTGAGCGGATCTGCTCCAGCAGCCACCCGCCGGCGTGGAAGAAGAAGAGGGCGCGGCAGGGGTCCTCGGCGCCGGTGCGTCGTGGGAGTGGAAGCAGCTCTGTGCTGTCACGCCCCTCAGGTTTCTGCCGAGGCGGGGCCTTCGACCCGGCGTGTTCGCGGGGGACGCTGGAGGTGAGAGCGGCAACAGAGAAGAAATGGAGGGGTGAGAGGCAGCTTCAGCGTCGAGAGGTGACGCGAACTTCAGCTTTGCGTCGAGCTCAGCTTGGCTCTGAAAAAACGAAGGCGGATGGCGTGCGACGGGAGCCATGAGAGAGAAGGTTTCTTGCATGCGCCGGGCCTGGCGGATGATGGGTCAAATGAATCAAACAACGCAGTTGCATCCGGGAGCTCGGGCCACATATTTTGGCTCATATCAAACGCACCCTTAATGGCCGGCGTTGGCAATGTTGATCTGCGCAAGAAAACCAACTACCTTCTCGTCGATAACAGTGAGTGAAACAAATATCCTCTTCACTGCTGCATACTATTATTGTTGATCCTTATAATTTAGTATTATGGAGTTACCCCCTGAAGACAGAAGCCCATTCTTTTACATAGCTAAATTCTGCAACTCTTAAGTACTCTCAGCCATTCCATATTGTAAGCATCTAGTAGATATACAATGTGTCTAGATAAATAGTAAAAGCTACATATCTATAATAAAATGACTTAAAATTTGGAACAGAGGGAGTAGTACTTGCTTACTGTAATCCTAGATAAATCATCGGTAGACCTGCAAAGGATGCGGGTTGGTCTGCCCATCTTCCCTGCGAGACCTTGATGGCCTGCGGGACACCTTAGGGTGAACCTTCAGCACACTCTGCTCAATTAATAAGCCAAGCAGCCTGATGCTCTCAATTGCCATCTCAAGGTTCACTGCATTCTTGTGCCCTGCCACAATGGTTCCCCTTATTTCAATGGTCCATAAATTGACCAAGACATAGAATTTCACAAAAACTAAACTAAGTGATCCTTCGTTGAACAAACGAAAAAATAAAGCTTCTATGTCCTGCATCTCCCTCATCGGAGGAGGGACTCACAGGTGCCTGTGCTTCTGCAGATTGATTAGAACTCAATCATCACTGAAAAAGTCTGTCAATAAAGCTTCTTCGCTAGAAGCGTTATTAACATCAAGCCTAAACCCTCTTGTTGTTTAGCTTTACCCTTGTTAGAGGGGATTTGAATGCTTAAAAAACCACAGCCAGGGATTCCAAAACCTCAGTTTCTTAACCCCTTCTTCTCTGGACAAAACATAGCTTTGTGTCCACTATTCTTGCAGTTCTAGAAGAAAGGTGGATTTAGACATTGTCCACGATGGTGACTGGTTCCATTGCAGTTATTGCATGTAATCTGTTTCGCAGATTCGGTTCTTTTATTGAAGTTTTGTCTATTATCCTAGCTAGCTCTACTTTGGTTCTCAGGAAAGGTTCTTTCATCTCTATTTCTCAGGTTTGCCTCAGATTTTTCTCCTCAATTTCCATCTTGCTATCATTTTTTTTTTCCCGTGGATGGATGTTTGTAAGGGCGGCCAGTATGATCATCTCTATAAGCACCTAGGTTTTCCTTATTGAAACGTAGTTCGCTATGCTCATCCCTCCACATATCATCTCTATTCTGGATGAATCCTCTGCCATCACCACCTCGACCAAAGCCGCCCTGGTTGCCCCTCAACCCTTGGTTGGACATGGGGAGGAGGGCCCTCCCTCCGGGTTTCATCCCCTTCTCTTCTTTAGGCATCATCTGTATCTCGGTAAGCATCGAAGCCTCCGCCATCTTCCCTTCTCTGTGTTCCCTGTTGGCGGTTCATCTTGCCCCCAATCACGTCTGTAGAGGAACGTGAATCAACTAATTTGCTGAGGGATTTGAGGTTCTTACAGGCTTTGTGGTCGAATCTCTTCACCTCCAGCTCTGATGCCGGGTAGCCAAGCGCTGCCACTTCCAGTGCCCTCAGCCCTCCCCTTTTGCACAAGAAATCCCTTCCCAGTCACAAGTGGGCCTTGGTTGTTTCTTGGTAATAGATCTTACAGTAAGATGTGATGGCTTTCACATGCAGATTATTGGACCAAAGCAGGCCTACTATTTCATATATCTGAGTTTCCTTCCTAGTACTGGTTTCCTTAGTTGTGAGGTTCCATGTACTTATAGAGCTGATGCAGATAAATTTGAATACCTTGTAATCATATCAATGGCTATAGGAGCTCTCTAGTCATTATTTCATTTTGCAATCCCCATTTCTTGTGCTGCATATTACTTCATACATTAGTTACTGTTGTTGATCCTGATAGTTCAGTATCAATACTGTTTGTTGTTTTGATGCCACAGAGACGACAGTTAAACAAATTGAGGATGCTTTCAAAGAATTTACTTCGAGGGAGGATATTGCTATTGTGCTCATCAGTCAGTATGTAAGTGAGACATCACATATGCATGCATATTATTTGTGTATTGATGCATTGTTAAGTCAGATCCTTTTAAGCATATCACATGTATATATAGATAGACAAGGGAAAAAGGGATAGAGGAGGGGAGGTTATGAGTTTTTTTTCGGTTCAATTAATTTCAGTTTAGTTTCTTTTGGAGTCAGCTCCCATCTATGAACTGTAAACAATTCCAATGAGCTTGTTGGAACCTTAAAAGGCTGTCCTCAGTTTTCATCTGTATACTAAGAATAGCGGCTCTAAAGTAGACTTTCCAAACTCCTGCCTGATTGTTGTGCTTCAGGATAAGTTTGGCATTTTGATCAAGAGAGTCCTTTCAGACTTGGACTTGCATTCCAGTTCCTCTTGTTTCTAGTGGTTATCCTTTGGTACTCTCATCTCCTTTTATTATAATCAATTATCCTCCTCCTTGGTGCCTCTTTTTTTTTTTTTTTTTGCAGCTTAATTTACTGAACCTTTCTTCCAGGTCTTTTAAATCAAGCTGTAATTAACTACAGTGAATGTTCATTAGTGCCAATCGGGCAAAAATTTGGGGATACTCCCACTGTTATGCTTAACTTATGTTGTATCCCTGCTGATGTCTATTGTGGGTGACAGATTGCCAACATGATAAGATTTCTGGTGGATAGCTACAACAAGCCAGTCCCTGCTATTCTGGAGATCCCGTCCAAGGACCATCCATATGATCCAGCACACGACTCGGTGCTCTCTCGAGTGAAATATCTATTCTCTGCAGAATCGGTGGCATCTGATAGGCGATGAGGGCATCCTTGTGTAGTAGTACCCTCTGATGTGTCTTTTTTTTGTTAAGTATGTATTGAAAATAAGATTAAATGTACCATTGGGTGCGAGCAAGACAGCAAGAAGCACAAATAATGAGTTTGCAAACAATAATTGGTTGAACCAAACCAACACATTTTTTCATAATAAAAGGTTGGAATGCTATTTTGGTGCTTGTATTTGCTTGATTATTAGAGAAGAAAATGTGATTGTCATGACGAATTGATTGCCCAGCACTGTCTACATGAATGGGAACATTGTGCAGTGTATTGCATTAGTATGAGCTGAGCACCTGAACCTATGTGTTGTGCTTGTGGAGGGGATCCTGGTGGTTTCAGTGTCAGGAAGGAAGAAAATTGCTCCACATGGGTGTGACTTTTGAGCTAAGGTTGGTAAATAGTAGTAGGACGGAGGTGGCATTGCGCAAGGTGACGCGCGGAGCTGGTGGTGTGTGCAGAGCAGCCGGCGGTGAGGTCAGGGTGCCGGAGATGAGGAGGAAGGAGGTGGCATTGCGCAGCGCGGGGGCGAAGCGGGCGGCATTGCGCAGCGTCGCCGCCTGCCGTAGGAAGGCCGACGACAGGCACGCGTGCGGGCTGCATTGCAGTCCGTGCTTCCTTCCTCCTAGTCAAACAGGTCATGGCATGCAGGACGAAGGAGCAGAGCAGCCGCACAGCACAGGAAAACCCAAGAACGATGGCCGTGGGTCTGAAGCGGCATCCTGTCGAGGACACGCTCACAAGAATGATTCCGTGTCCTCCATCGGCTGCCGCAGCACCGCCTAACTCTTGCTCTGAGCAAAGATGCTGTGGGCTGGAGTGCCGCGAGATTGACCGCGTCGATGCGATACAGCCGCCGCGGATGGTGACCACACCTTGAACAGGGGCGCTTACGGGAGAGGCCGCCAGTCAGCAGCGAGGTGAACACCCGTCCGTCCATGAGGAGCTGGACTATGGCCAGCGTCAGCGCGAACCGCCAGCGGCACCGCAGCGTCGTCGACGATAAGCTTAGCGACCTCAAGGATCTTGGTCTCCAGGTCGAGCACACGACACCGACGACATGGTGGCGCGCACGGCGGCGAGGACCGGCCGGGTCGAGGCCGGCGCGCGGCGCGGGCGGTGTAGCTGAGACGAGGAAGATGGGCAATGGCCCGAGGACGAGCGCGCTCCCGGTTCGAGATAGTGATCCTTTTGCCTGACGGCACGCAGCGAGGCACGACAATGCCGCCCTCGCCACCTCCCGCTCAAACTCCGAGAGGCCCGGAGCGCCATGAGGAACCCAGAAAAAAATCACTCAAGAAGGGGAGGATCTCTCTATGCGAAATAAAAATATAAATGTGCTGGCGTGTCAGTGTACTAAAGTACACAAAAAATAAACAAATGGAGGGAACACAAACTTTATTCATATTTAATACAAATACAAATATATGTTCCCTAGTACATGTGCGCTCCATAGGTAGCCTGCAGGTGGCAATCTAACTTGGGCGATTGTAGTCTTCATGGTTCCTAGGGCCTCGGAAAGCTCCTAGTTAATTACCCCCGCGAGTCATGCTCACAGAGTACCTCCGATTAAGCTGCGTTGGTTGTCGTCGTCGATCTTCGCTTCATGTCTCCATGCATGTGTGTTGGTGTAGATGTGAATGGCGTCGGCGTGTCCATGACCTCGTCGGTCCATGAGCCGGTAGAACGTGACTAGAGCATTAGCCACGCCGCCTGTGTCGTTCGCCTCGTCGGTGTCGAACGACGCATAGGTTGTAGTGATAGAAGCACTTGCATGGTTGATGTAGCTTGGACAGATTTGGACTTCCTTGGCAACGTCGTCGGTGTACGCCGTGGAACTTGATCACATAGAGTCGTTGAAGTTGTAGTAGAAGAACTCGTTCGCCCCGTAGGTCGGTGTAGTAGATGGAGTCGTAGTAGCGCGCACGGCTCGAATATCCCGGCAGCTTCACCTGACACACATAAGATAAAATTATACATATTAAGGGCTCAAATGATAGCCGAGCTCCTGATGATTTTCTTGGTGTGTAGTTTGATTCAAGCGCAAGCATATACACAGTATATTGCGGTATAGATCATGCAGCTTGGCCAAGATGATTGTCGTGAGCACACATGTGCAAGTACCATACATGCACTTGCATGAATGCATCATCTTGGTGCTTCAGCACCTCAGTGTTGATCTCATAGCACGGGCGTCCATCTGTTAGCCTCGTCCCCCTTGTACAGGAGCAACGTCGCTAGTGTTGATGTGGAGCCATCGTCGAACGGCGTCCGGGCCGGCCTCCATGGCGGGTGTGTCAATGGCGCAGATGCAGCCATTGACGATGGTGTCCGAGTTCGCCTCCATGGCGTGCGGCGGCAATGTCGCCGGTGTAGACGAAGATGCCGGCCGACAGTCGGGTGCATATAGTCGGTGCAGTAGAGTATGTAGCGCAGCAAGGTGTAGTGCCAGGCTCGCTCTTCTCTGTTGTGTGCCTCGCCGGCATCGAGAGGCGCGTGGTGTAGAAGTAGGTGGAGTTCCTCATGTACACGTCACCTTGCCGTAGACGTCATGACGCGCTCGTCGTAGCTCGGCGTGTGTCTCGAGCCAACCGACCTCGCATCTCGAGTGCGGCGATGGCGTTGGTGTGCATACGGAGCTAGCTGTCGTAGACGGCGGCGGCGTCCTTGTAGATGTGGAGCCATTGTCGACAGCATTCGGGCTCCCCTCTTCAACACGGCTGCCGCGTCGAGGTAGATATCGGAGCCGCTGTCGATGGCGTCCGGGCTCACACCTTGCAGTGCGGCGATGTCGTCGGTGTAGACGAAGATGCTCGCCGGCAGCCCGCTGCATAGTCGGCGCAGTGGATCGATGTACGTGGAGCAGGCAGGTATGGTGTCTGCGTCGCCGGCGTCGAGAGGCACATAGTAGATGCGCTCCGATCCCCTGGGATAAGCAGCCCTGCGACCCTCTGCTTGCTATCTCACCATGTTGTGGCAGCTGCTTGATGAGCAAGGCCGTCGTTTTCTTGGATCAAGTACAAGGCTGAACCAAGTCGGCACTGTCGTCGCATCGCTGGCTGTGAACTCGCGAGGACGTACGTCCTCTGCGTTGGCCTCTTGATGACGTCTTGGCAGACGGCCTGCTCATGGATGGATCTTGGCTGGTGTAGAACATAGATGGGCTGGATGATCCTGGCCGGCGGCGGCGCACGGACGGCCGGGCGCGCTTAGCTGCGCTCCCTTCTGGCTGCCGATCGTCCTCTTTGCGCTGCGCTCATCGGCACAACAGCAGGCCGGTGGTGTGCAGCCAATCTGTTATTGGTCCCGGTGGCGGCGCGATGTAATCAGCCAGCCATTGCCTGTGGATGAATGGCGCACCGGTGGGGCTGCCTTTCAATCTCCACGATCCAATCGGCCGGCCGGCGACCTCAATGGCCTGCTCGTGGATGATGTGCCCGGCGGCTGCGCACGCGCAGCTGTGCTATGCTGCCCTTGATGGATGTAGATCGGGCTGGACGAAGCCAGCGCCGTGCCAGCGGTTGATCGTGCACACGCGCTCCTTGTTAGACAGCCTGACGGCGGTGCCTGGATGCAAGTGTGTTGTCTTCTCTGTGCTCCTCTTGACCCATATGCAGATGGACCAGATGATCTTGGCCGGCGGCGGCACTCAGCCGGGGCATGCGTAGCTGCGCTCCTCCGTGCAGCCGGTTGAACGGATCGAGATCGGCGGCTGCCAGTCGGCTGCCTCCCGTGATGATCCATGGATGGATGGATTTGGATCTTGTCGACGGCTTCATCCTGGGCGGCGGCTGCCAGTAATCGTCTGCTCCAGCGATCGAATCGGCCGGGCATGCCATGGCTTCCGGCTTGATGGATGAAGCGGCCTGCCTTGCTGCGCAGCCTGACGGCGCGTGGATGCAAAGTCAGGTCCTCACTCCCGTGATGGCCTGGAGTCCTTTATATAGGCAGCAGCTAGGGTACCTGCTGGACTCCTGGCCGCATGCACGAGCGGGCGCCGCCTAAAGTTTGTTGGAGCGTCCGATATGCCCGGAGCGATCCTTATCTTCATACGTCAGATTAAGTTACGTGATTATCCCTCCGATCAGCCAAAAATATCTCTAGAAAAATATCTCTGGCTGTGTGCAATTGACGTTTCATTGAAATCAATTTCTCAGCTAGCTTCCTTCTCGCAAAGTCCATGACATGTGGACCCGGCAAGGTAGCATGCTATTAAATCAGGAAGCAAACTGAATATATATACATATATATCTAGCTCGGCAATTCACAGTTGATAGGTACGGTGTATACGTACTCAATCCAGATTTTCTCACGTATTTATCGGACATGTATACGCAAGTGTCATAGAATATTCAGGATGTACACCGCACATCGTACCGTATTGGCTCAGCCGGTGTACAATTATATGGAAAAATACATGGTATATAGACCGGCGTATGTACGAGCACTCAGCCGGTTCTAGATGTATGCAGGCGCACGTATCGGACTGCACCTGTTAGCTTGTTTGTTTACATGTCGAGGCACATATATGCAAGCATGGCCCCGAAAGCACGTTGAAGCCAACACAAATGGCTCCTAGCTTGCGTGTATACATACTTATTGGCTTACTAGCTTTCTTGGATGGCATGCCCATACATGGCACTATGTGCTACGTACAGGTCCATGCAATTGTTGCTAGTTTCTTTCTGGCCAACTTAACATGACCAAAAGGAGCACCACACATTAGCTTGTCACAGTCAAGGCATAATGCAATTTGCTTCCTATTTTTCTTTATTAATGCTCTTCTCAATAGCACGTGTGAGAATCAAACATGAATGCAAACCAGAGAAGATTTGGTACAAAATCTCGTCAAACAGGAACATGGCCTCGACAATGAGGTGGCCCTTCCCCTGCCACCTGAACGTGGAGAAAGTTAGAGAGCGGCACAGGAAGCATGACCAACAGCAGCTACGAGCGCACGAGCAGCAGCGACGCCAGCATCACCACGAACAGCAGCAGCTTCGTTTTCTCCATCGTGGGCTGATCTGTTTAGGGGAATTTTTGTTTTCCGTGGCGTGGTAAGTATGGACCTCCCGTGTACCATTTACGAATTCTAACTTGATTGAAAAAAGGATTTTTTTTTTTTTTTTTTGTCGGCGGTGTGAGCTTCGATTGATGATCTCGTAATATATCTTATTGGGTACCTCTAGAATTCTTTGACATCCACAGTTGTACGTATTGGAACGGTAGTATATATATGGTATTTGAAACTCTTGGATTTGGAAAGATCGAGTTTGATCTCTAATATATCTTGGGCTCTTTGACATCCGCGACAGGTGTATATATATGGTATTTGAAATTAAACATGTGTGGCGAACTAAAAGGCACGCGGCTTGGGCGATCGATAGAAGAGATGCGCTGCTTCGTCTCCCCATCGCCGTCGCCGGCACCTCTCGCGGCGGTCACAGCAACAGCGAAGCGGCCGCTTAGCACGTTGCCCATCTTGCCGGTGGGTCGGCGTGAGCACCAACACTGCCTGCTACGACTGCGACGACCGGGCGAGACGACCGCCCTTCTGCCCCGCCGGGGCCTCGCTGTCGTCCGGGCGCACAACCACCGCAACAGCGTCCAGCCGCCGCTGCATCCTAACCATTTTGTAGAGGAGGCGGAGCTCATCTCGAGGCGCTTCATGCAAATCTTCTGCACTTTTGAGGGCTACTTGGTATGTGTCTCTTCATATTATGCTGGCCTGCGTTTGAAAATTTTAGTTTTGTTATAATCCAAACTTTTCTAACGTTATTCAAGTTTGTAGAAACAATTATATTAATCAACATCATTCAAAACATAAAAATATATAATAAGCTCCATAACTAATTATGTATCGATGTTGCCTTTCGTTTCAAATTATAATTTGTTTGACTTTTTACCCTAGTTTGACCACTCGTCTTATTTAAAAAAATGTGCTAGCATAGTCAAATTTTAGTCATTCTTAACGAACTTTTGTTAATAAAGCATTCTACAACAAAAGAAGTGATAATTTGCACAAATTTTTAAATAAGGCGAGTGGTCAAACTTGGGGTTGAAAAAAAGTCAAACGAACTATAATTTAAAACGGAATTAGTATTATATTATTTTTTATACAAAAGCTTAACTTTACCAAAACACTAAAACAACATCCATTTTAACATAGAGGATAAGCTTAGTGGCAGATTATGTTTGTTATATAAGTGCGTACCTTATATTCATATTATTCATTCCTATATATGCAACTCTATATAGGCCCCACCTATACCTATTTTGTTGGATACATGAAACAGTACTCTCTCCTTTCCAAATTGTCAGTGTTCTGACTTTCCTATGTGCATAGTAAAAACAATATGCTTAAAGAAGACGTAACAACTTACAATTTAGAACAAAGGAAGTAGTTTTAGGTTTGGGAAATACATTATGGTTTTACAGAGGTAAATGTAATTAATTTTCTAGAAAATCTATGTAGCGGTAGTGGTAAAGGTTTGATGTAACTAATCTTATTTTACTCTGAAACTGTGGTATTCGTAGCTACAATTGTGTCTTTCTTTAGAGCCGTACTCAAACCAGAACATGTACTTTTGATTTGAGGGCTCCTCCTTTTGAGGCTACCTCATTTAACCTCTTCATTGGGCTTTGCCCTCCTCCGATAGGTAAACCAGCCACGTCGCCTGAAATTCCTCCTCTGATGGCCAGCCAGCCCAAGTCGCCCCAAAATCACCATTGGCCCAGCTAGGCGCCATATCACTTCCTCCACCTCCCATTGGTCTGCATCGTCAAGGCGAGCTCCATATATAAACAACCGTCTCTCCCTCGTATATATTAGAGAGGAGTTGTGCCGACTGAGGATGGCTACCTAAAGGGAGTCATCCGGGAGAGGAAGGCCGCCAGGGAAATAATGTGCACCCAGGTTGGGGAGGTACTCAGGTGTAGACAATTTAGAAGAGGGAGTAGTATTTAAGCATCTCAAACACATAATGGTTTTGATGTATTAAGTATGGGAAACGCAGTATGGTTTTAAAATATGTATTTTTCTAGAAAATTTATGTGGTGTTAATGGTATAAATTAAGGTTCGATGTAAAAAACATTCTTTTTATTTTGAAACTGTCGTATTTCTTGCTACAACTCCGTTTTTCTTTAGAGGCCACACGGCATATACATACCATAATCATTTTGTACATATGGTTGGCAGTACAAGGAGGCCATAGAAATGTCCGTCCACGTCTGCTCATCCGCGGAAAAAGCTGTCGCCATGGCTTCCCAAGTCGAGGTATTACATATTAATTATGACTAAAGTTTAATCATCGTCTATCTAAAGTGCAGTGGTAAATCATCTATAAACAAATTCAATAAGACTAATGTTTAGTCCACACAAACTAAGAACTAGTTCACTAATTATCAAAGATAAACTAAGCCATGTGGAAGTTTCATCAGAGTTTTGTTCGCATTTAATATATTGACACATGAGTTTTGTTTTTTGTTGCATGACCATATTTTTAAGGGTAGAGAGAAGTGAGTTTTATGAAGATGAAACTCTATTGGCTCAGTTATCAACGTAGTCTGAATCATAAAACTAAATGTCTATGAAATTGATGAATGAAATTATGTTTTAAGAGTGATGGTTTCATCTTTGTTTTATTTCATAGCTACTAGCTAGTCCAACTGGTTGTTCAGCTGGTGGTTTCTGTGGGTTACATGGCTGCGTGTTGATGAGTTGAAAAATCCACCTCACGAGTGCACCTTTAATTCCTTAGTTATTTATTTGTTTAAATTTCTCAGCAAATTAAATTAAATTCTCAGGACAGTGCTAGGCTGATTACGAGTACGCAACCTGAGGGTACGATTTCCGCGGACACGATGCACCTGACACTTAAATCGTACGTGGATGTGTTTGTCCACACCGCAGAGGACTCCTACAACAGAAGAGTCACCGTGAAGACAGTGTCGTCATTTCTGGACGCGCTCAGAGGGCTGGTCTGCATCAGCCACATCCTACTCGACGCCGCACTGGAAGCCCTCAGCCGGGCGCACCCGCGGGAGAGCCTGGCAGAGTACGCCTTCAACTGTGACGTGAAGAGGATGCGAGGCGAGTTCGATTGGCAGATGGCCCATCTTGAAGATGGCATTTGGAAATCTACATATAGTAAATCATGCGAGGTGAGATCAAGGGATTCTAATTTCTTAGTCATGTATAAACAACTTTTAATTAAGGTACTCCCTCCGTTCTAAATTATAAGACGTTTTGGCTTTTCTAGATACATTTATTTTGCTATGCACCTAGTTATACATTATGTCTAGATACATAGTAAAAGAAACGTATCTAGAAAAGTTAAAACGTCTTATAATTTGGAATGGAGGTAATATTGTTTTGGATTTTTCATATGCATACATGCAGTTGGTGTTGCCGACAATCCTCGATGGTGTGAAAGCCACGAAATCCTTACTGGGTGTCATGGCGATTCGCCGGGAAAGAGCGCTAGGGAAGGCTAAGAAAGTGGTGCCATAGTTTTTTTTTAGGACAAAAGACATGGTACCATAGTTTTACATGTATAATTATTATTGAGGGATCGACCATCTATCTATTTGTTCCTTGTCATCATCAAGTGACGTTTTCGGACAGTTTTATTAGAAATTTTCTACTGAACATTATTCGGGTGTTTTAGGGGCATCTGACCCCGAGTGTCTCCCTTGACGATTGTACCAAGCTAACGGAATTGAGTGTTTCAAGGCTATGGAACACTAGATACGCATAACCACGCTTTCCGGCAAGCCATGTACTGTACATCCAGAAGTGCCTAATGGTGCTCTGGATCAGGTGGCTGACACGCCGGACACTCATACATCTGGACTACTCAACATCGCCGGTGGCTGGACCTTCACCAGCAACAGCATCGAGATCGCGCTCTCAAAGCCGTCCTTGCGAACGCGCACATATCTTCTCGCACATTAAACGCAACTTTTGTCTAGGTCGTGTACAGATCCGCAGCCACCAGCGGCACCATGGCCGTCGGCTTCATCTGATTCGGAGTACTGGATGAATTGGAGCATGACCCTGACACACTACTGCTCCATGTTGTTGCCCGGACGATGTCCCCAAACACCCCGGCTAGCCATGCATGCCGCAGTTGGGCCCGGCCGCTCGATATTCAGAAGATCACGTCCGCCCGCATAACGCAAACAGCTGGGACTGAAAATTCCATCAGTACGTTCAACACAAATGTAAACACACTGCAGGGACTAGAATATTTCGATTCGTTCAACATACAAAAAGCAAACACACCACCAGACACATAACCTGCTGGAGCTGGAGGGAGAGGGGAGAGGACATGCATGCCGATCGAACCCCAAAAGTCATGTCTCTCCCCTCCTGCATCCCGAACACTGTTCCCAAATCACCACTTGTTCCTAACAAGAGACAACTACTAGATGATGAGTACGTACGTACTAGTTCATCGATCACTTACCACTAATTCCTAACAACAGACCACAGACAACTAGAGATAGATCGATACTGCTACTTGCGATAGATAGATAGATCGATCGATAGTGATAACATCGGTCCGTCGGTCGGCCCAGTCCTCAACCGGAGCACCCGTCCCCCTCACCAGTCTTCAGGGTCCTCAAAGCGGAGGAGCTTGTTGGCCCCGGCGGCGGTGTGGCCAATGCAGCGGCGAAGACTGTCCTTGGCCATGCGCAACGCACGGGTGACTGACTCCATCAGACTCGCATCTTCAGTGTCGTCGTCCACCCTCGCTGCCAACCACTCGTTGATGATTTTTTCCAACAAGGTAAAACCGAATTTCATTACTTGGGAGCAACGAAATTACAAATGAGTTCAAGAACGTACGCAATTAAAGTAACAAGACCCACTACGACGATGCTCGCACCTGAATACCCAGGATCCAGGAAACAATCACCCATGTACCAAACTGCTATCCTTAACTGGAACGTTTACATCCAGCAAAAGCCTTAACATCCCAGCCAACCATAAGGAAAACACTACACAGTCAGACCATTACAGCTAAAAACACTGATATGTAGAGACGATTCTTGACAGTAAACTTCGCCTAATCTCTTGGTTTGCCACCGTCTTCATCTTGTATCATCCGTTGAAAGGCACCAGCTCATGGCCTGCATAGTGTTGGCTTCTCTCCTGATTATGGAAGAACAACGCTCCTGTCTTCACCACCTCCACACCTTTAGCTACCTGGTCTCTTATGTCTTCTTTCAGCAACCCTGTCCAATATGATAGGAAGGAGCAGATTACACATATAATTTCTGTTGGCGACTTAACTCTTTTTTTATCAAAGCACACATCATTGCGTATTCGCCAGATACCCCAGCAAACCGCAGCCAGCCCCACCACATGCATACTGGGACATTGAGGCAGATATTTTTGAACCCAAAACCAATATTGGGTAAAGTCTCCGGGCCTGCAGTCAGCCCCCAACGAGTAGGCAAGTAAACTCCACACATATTTGGCTGTTGGACAAGTGAAAAAAATATGATTCACATCCTCATTATCAGGGCAAAAAACAGCATTTCATCTCTCCTGTCCACTTTCTTTTTTTCAAGTTGTCTTTGGTTAAGATCACATTCTGAAAAACCAACCACATAAAGATCCTGATTTTCAGAGGCAGTTTGGCTTTCCACAATTTCTTCATATTACATCCACCCTCCTCTCTACATAAGTACTTATATGTGGATTTGACTGAAAAAATGCCAGATTTCTCCCAATCCCACTTGGGTTTATCTTCCCTGTTGCTGGGACTAAACCAAAAAACCATATCAATGAGACTTCTCAATTGATTCTGTAGGTCTTCGTACAACCACCTTCTAAAGGTCAAATTCCATTTCTTAGCTTTCATAGTATGAACAGAGAGTTCCTGCTCATTGTTAATCTCATACAATCTGGGAAATTTTTCTGCAAGGGCAACTTCTCCACACCACCTATCATGCCAAAAACTTGTAGATTTACCATCACCCACTATCATGGTCCTCCCTTTAAGATATAAATCCTTGACTTTTAATAAGTCATTCCACACAGGGGAATTTTTAGGATTTGTCTTTATCCAATAAACACCACCTTTTTTCATGTATTTATGTTTGATAATTTCTTGCCAAATCCCTTTGCCATTTTCAATCTTCCACCACCACTTGCATAACAGACTCATGTTCATTTTCCTAAGATCTTTGATCCCCAAACCTCCTTTATCCTTTGGCTTAGTTATTTTAGTCCATTTGATTAGATGATACTTCCTCTTCAACTTCCCTCCTTGCCAAAAAAACCTTCTTCTTATCACATCCATTTTTTCTAAGATAGAAACTGGCAGCCAGTACATAGACATGGCGTATATAGGAATATTGCTTAGGCAAGAGTTGATCAGCACTAATCTCCCTCCTAATGTCAAGGAGCTACCCTTCCACCCATCAAGTCTTTTCATCAATTTTTCACATATAGCAACCCAATCAATAACATGCAACCCGGAGCCGCATTAGTGGGACTCCTAGGTATTTAATAGGCCAACCGCCAATTCCACAATTGAACATGTCGAGAAGATCCTACTTTTATTCTCATCTTGACTGATCATAATGATTTCACTTTTGGAAAAGTTTATTTTTTAGACCAGATATGTCTTCATAGAGGTACAAAGAAGTAGCTTCAAGTTAGCTGCTTGCTGGACATTATCTTGTAAGCACAAAATGGTGTCATCTGCGTACTGCAGAATGGCAACCCCATTTTTTATGTATTCAGGAACTAATCCTGTCATCAGCTTGTGTTTTTGAGCCATATTAATCATCTTTGCCAGGGCATCAGCCGCAACATTGAATAAGAAAGGGGATAAGGGGTCTCCTTGCCGAACCCCCCCGCATTTGAAATAAGAGCCAATCGGATCATTAACTTTTACACCGACTGTCCCCCGATGTCATGACTAGTTTAATCCACTCACACCATTTCTCACCAAACCCTCCTTGTTTCAAGCATTCAAACAGGAAACCCCAATTCAGCTTATCATACGCCTTTTCAAAGTCCAATTTGAGAACTAATCCATCTTTCTTTTTACCTCTCGTGTCATGCAAAATTTCATGCGAGCTAACACTCCATCCATAATATTCCTATCTTTCAGAAACCGGATTGACTTTTGTTAATAATTTTTCCCATGATTGGATCCATTCTTAGCATTAGAGCTTTTGTAAAGATCTTATAGACAACATTCAACTGCAAATGGGCCTATATTGTTTTTATATTATTGGCCTCTTTAATCTTTTGGCAAAAGTGATATCACACCATAATTGAACCCGCCAATGTCCAATTTCGGTTGTGAAAATCCGTAAATAAGGCCATTAGATCTACTTTGATCACCTCAAAGCAATGTTGGTAAAACTCTATTGGAAAATGATCGGGCCCAGGAGCAATATTCTTTTCAAAGGAGAACACTGTCTCCTTTATTTCCTTCTTCGAGAAAGGTCTTTCTAACATCTCACATCGGTAACTTTTTTTCCTCTTCCTTCCACCGGTCGGGATCCAATTGCACCTTAGAAGGGGGATGCCCCAAACAAATCTTTATAAAATTGAGTAGCATGTTCTACAAGTTTCTCATCACCTTCAATAATGCTATCATTATGCTTTAGAGAGAAAATAGAGTTTTTTTTTTTTTGCCATTTGCAACTCGTGGAAGAAGGCTGGACCAATTGCTATTAGACCTCTTGTGCCAATAACTTTCTTCCTCTTCTAATAATCTTAGTAATTCACTTTGTATAAATGACTCGTTCTTCCCACGGTGTTTTCCCTCCTCCTCTCTTTTTTCCTCTAGAATTTCCATTTCCCTTTTTAATATATTTCTATATTTTCTAGAGTGGCCTTTCAAACTTTGTCCCCACCCCTTTAAAAACTTTCTCACTCTACCCATCTTAATACACCACAATCTATAGCGATTTGGCTTTGATATTTTTATTCCAATTTCTTTGATCTTTTCTAGAAACTTCGGCATGTTGTAACCATGAATTCTCAAAACAAAAAAGGCGACACCAATCTTCTGTTCAGTGTCGGTTCTCATAATCAAAGGATTATGATCCGACAAATATCTTGGAATTTTTCTCAAAGGTTACAAAGAGGGAATTCCTCTTCCTCACTAGAGATCAAGACTCTATCTAATTTCTCTAGTGTAGGATTATCTCTGTTATTACTCCATGTAAATTTCCCTCCCACAGGGGGGTAAATCCCTAAGCTCATAAGCATTGATAATCCTATTGAACAGTATTCGAGAAATTATTCTGAGTGAACCTTAAAATGTTGAAATCCCCACCAATAAGTATGGGGTGTTTGGCTTTGAAGCAGACATCAAAAGCTCACTAAGGAAGCTTTCTTTCAGCTCATCATGGGATGGGACCATAGACATTGGCCAAAAGTGAATTGTTTTTTCAATTTTTTGTCCGATTGGCACAAATAGTATAATCTCCACTTTCAAAACTTTTCAATATCAAATCTATCCTTTCTCACCCTACTCAACATTCCTCCGATTTTCCCCGAGGATGGAATCCAAAACCAAACTAAAGTCCTTGTTATTATCAATCTTTCTAAAGAACTTATCTGAATACTTTTTTTCATGGTCTCTTGAATGCCAATGCCTTTTGTGATCCCAAATTAACTCCTTTATAAAGGTACCCAGGCCTTTTTGGCCACCCCCTACAATTCCAAATAACTCCTATCATTTAATAACTTTTTTAATAGTTTACTGTCTACGAGATGAAATCTAGGGCTAACCTTAGATTCTTCTCCTTCAGGGACATGAGAACCATCGAAGGTTGGTTCTTTGTACCTCTGGTTTTTTTTCTTTTTCCTCTTAGAAGACATAATTTTTTCTGGCACTAGCTATGATCAAAGGAGGTTCTTCATCGTAATCCTCAGACTCCCACTCTAGATATTTATTCTCCTCCGAGGGGAGATTGGACTGTTTCTTCAACGAGATACCTCATTCAACTTCATTCTAATCCTTAAGAAGATCTATTTTTTCTAAAGAAATAGAATCCCCTTGTACCCCCATTTGTTTAGCTAGTGATAAAATATTATTACTAGAAAGCGCAAAGGACATAGCCTATAGTAGATTTGCTTTGGCTTCCCTTGTTCTCTGTCTTGAGCCGAGAGATTCCGGCCTCCCTAATCCTCTTGCTTTGTCTTACTTCTTTCCATGCAAGCCATCCCTCCTCTTGATTGACTTGTTCTTCTGTATTGCATTCAGCCAATTGGTCGAGCTGAGGTTGGTACTTCCATGTCTTTATCTCCATTCAGAGAATTTACTCGCTTATTATCTCTAGTGATCACAAGGTTCTTGACTAGAGAAGTCAACCTCGGGGGCTTCGACTAAACCGATAGTGCTAGTAGCCCCGGACATAACCTTGTTGCTAGGTCCAAATTTGAGATGAAATCTTCAAGCAAGCTATTCTTGTTAGATCATGCAAGGCACCCTTTGCTTGCACAAACACAGAGAGAAAAGTTGAACTTCTCAAAGTTAGATCCATACTCATTGATGACAGCCCTTGGGTTTTCATTGATGGTTATGCAAAACTAACCAAAAAATAGATTTCGGATCCGTATTGTCACCCAATATAGTGACTTCATCACTTTCTTCCTTATCATCCACCGTGACTTCTCCTTCATCCGATCACTATAGTGTTCTCGCTTTTGTTTCCCAAAACTATCCCGGTGACTTCTCCTTCATCCGACCTTGGCTCTATAGTGTTCTCTTTTTTGTTTCCCAAAGACTATTGTTTATCTTATCGGTTCTAGTATCTAGTGTTAGACCCATTGCTTTATGCACTTTTTTTTGGTGAAGGCCCACGTGGATCTCTATCATTTCTTATCCATCTAGTGCCCGAGTTGTCAAGAGATACCCATCCCGTGGTACCTCTCTCTCAAAAAATCAAAGTCATAGAACTCAAAGTCCAACAACCCATCTCGATCCGGCACTTTAGAGACATCCTCAAGCCAATCTTGATTCTAACATATTCATTTTTGTTTAGGTCGTCCATATCTACCTCTAGTGGGATGCCCACTTTTGAGGCAATCATGCAGAAGAGAATATGTTCTTTTGTCAAAGGGAATCTTAGTGATCTTAAACCATGCAACATCCAGATCCTTTAGATCCAACAGCCAGATTCCACTTCTCCACTTTGAAAGCAACATTTGGCGGGGTCCTCATCTTCATTTCAGGGAAAGTAGGCTAGATCCTCCAAAGCATGAGGATTAGGAAACCTCATTTGATATTTCCTTCAGACATCTTCTTGCATACCACCTCCATGTGGAATTTTTTTCCCATTTTTACCGAGAATTCATTTTCTATCTGCGGCATTTGCTTCTTTGCTAAGATTGTCACCAGGAGCTTGAAGACATATCTTTTTTTTTCCTCCTATGTTTCAATTGCATGCGCACCATACGCCGACAAATCCATAGAAAGGTGCTACAAAATCCCAAGGCATTTTTTCTTTGCATACACGGAGACATGGCCTTCTTTGTGGCATTTGTCATAGACATCGGACAAGGACATTCCTTGACATATGCCCTACCTTTCCACATTTTTGGCGTAAATAATGTTCCTGTTCCTTGCTATTCTCAAAGACTAGCACTTTTCTCTCCCCGAATGCTTTTGGGGTTGTTGTTCACAGATGTTTCTACCCCAATGGACTGGTTCCCTTGCTCTTGAGTTGTTTCTTCATGTTGCACTTTCTCTTGACTGATTGTCAAAACATTCCCTATCTCTGTTCCCCATACCACGCCCTCCACCATGCCTGCCCTCGGCACCCAACCACGATTATTGTAGTTTTGCGCCCCATTGTCTCCGGCGGATTGTACCGATTACTCGGCGATCCATGGCGTGTTTAGGCCGCAAAGGAGCCCGAACCAGCGAAAATGACCTCGTATCACCACCTGGGCCGTGGACCAAACACGGTTTGCCCTACCAAGGGGGGGCAATCACCTCTGGAAACGCACGGGATGAAATCACCCCACAGGATCCACAACTAACGCGTCCATAGAGCAACGCCTTGACACATTCGGTCTTGTCCTCCTTGCCCTTGGCCTTCTCCACTCCCTTCTCTAAGGCGTCCTTGATGAGGTCGGCCTTACCGATCAGGTGCGCGGGGGGCTCGATACAGCTGAGCATCTCCAAGGCCTCATCACCGTACGCCTCCAGGTCGCCGTAGAAGGCGTCATCTCCTCCCTGTCCATATGATGGAAAACAAAAACTCATCAAAAGGGTGAAGAGACGAACCAAGGGAGATCGAGTTCAAAACGCAGCAACAGCATGCTAGAGATCGATTACTACTACCAGCAAGATCGATGTAGAGCTACCAGTACCAGCACGTACTACTCCGATCCTCTCCTGCTCACTACTACTAGTAGGCCGGACAGGATGTTCTCCCCTATGATATTCGAAAATAATAATAATAATAAAAAAAAAACGCAACAGATAGAGTAGTACTAGTAGTACGTTGAACAGATTGGCTAGACATGTTGTGCATGTCGATCAACAGAAGAAATCGAAAGTATCACCACTAAGTATAGAATAGATCTGTGACGAATAGATCTAGTACATACGAAAACCCCCACCAGCCTCTTTGCGAAGAAGTATCATGCATGC
The DNA here is from genome assembly GCA_015847255.1 of Hyparrhenia diplandra. NCBI lineage: Eukaryota > Viridiplantae > Streptophyta > Magnoliopsida > Poales > Poaceae > Hyparrhenia > Hyparrhenia diplandra. Next base: position 167,918 of record JADLZK010013048.1, read on the forward strand.
GGCAAAGACAGGAGCCAATGCAAGCTCAAGCAAAAGGAAACAGGAAAGCAGACTACTGCTATACTAGCACACAGATACACAGTCCACAGCAGCATGCGCATGCAGCACCCGTAGTACGAAGTACTCCGATCCTGTCCTGCTCACTATAGTAGGACAGGATGTTCTCCCCTATGATATTCGAAAATTAAAAAACGCAACAGATAGAATAGTATGTTGAACATATTGTCTACACTGCAGGTTGTGCATGTCGATCAACAGCAAAATCGATAGTATCACCACTCAAGTATAGAGTAGATATGTGGACAAATAGATCTAGTACATACGAAAATATAGAGTAGATATGTGATGAATAGATCTAGTACATACGAAAACGTACTCCCACCGGCCTCTTTCCGAAGAAGTATCATGCATGCGGCAAACACAGGAGCCCATGCAAGCTCAAGCAAAGGAAACAGGAAAGTAGACTACTATACTAGCACACAGAAGGAAAAAAAAATGGATCGACACACAGTCCACAGCATCATGCAGCACCCATGTACACATATTACGAAGAAACAAGGAAACCGATCCATGCATGCAACGCTGTACCCGACGCACCTGCAGCTTCTCGTCGTCGCCGGCGTTGCCTGCCACAGCTGCCACAGCCCAGCGCATGGCACCGCGGCAGCCCGATCCTGGAGCCGCTGGCACGGCAACCACGGCGTGCACGCCGCGCGGGAGGCGTGTACCCGCCGGCGGCACCAGGAGACGCGGCGGCATGAAGAAGCCCCTCACGACACGAGCACAGCTCCGACGGCCGGGGATGGTGGGGGGATGGGGAGGGTTGGGGCGGCCATCGAAGAGAGCTGTGGTGGTAGATCGGATTCGAGAGGAGGGATGTCTCGCTGCTGCAAAGGTTGCTTGTGAGGGGAGTGGAGAGATCGAGCTGCTGGGCCTGGGTGTTATATGGGCAGGCGGTCGGGGCAGAGATGGAGATCAAAACCCCCTCGCATCGCATGCGTTCTCCTCAGCTGTTGCTGTTGCTGTTGCCGTGCACTACTAGTCTTCTGTAGCTGTAGTGGAGACGCTGCATTGCATACAGATACAGGTTGGCAGCAGAGGGAGATTCGCAGCTAGGGCCTAGCTAGTAGCGCGCTCGGCTCGGGGTAGAGTACTAGCTAGGTCCTGGATGGAGCTGCATGCATGTGTGTCAGGCTCAGGCGGCAGCAGGTTTGTGTTGTGCCAATTGCCGGTGCATCTCTACGGCGTCCTTGATGCTAGTTGTTGCCTCTTGCCTGCCCCAGACATGTACCTGTAGCTGGCCGGGCAAACAAAGCAGCAAGCAGGCTCTAGCTTTTTCTTTGGTTTTGACTCTGCTGGACTCCCTCGATCTCTCTCTACTCCGATCCTACTGTGTTATTGCTTGAGGCTGCTGCATGTGATGTGCCCGGCCCGGAAGATATTTGGTTGATGCATGCACTGCCTGGTCTGATCGATGTGTGTGTGCCTGGATGCATGTAGATTAGTACCGGCCGCTTTGCTCTAGCTTGCCTATATCTATCTCCGGCACACGTTCTTAATGATGAACCACGCAAGGTGCAGGAAGCCTGATTAGCCTGGTATTATTATTAGTGAGTGTGCTTATATACCATTAGGTTAGGGACTGATGCCATGACGTATTTACGCCACCTGCAGGGCCGTTCCGGCAAGATCCTAGGACTTGTTCTAAACTTGAGAAAAAAAACTGGCCCTGTTTAAAAAGAGAATATGATCCAGATGTTTTCTTGTTACAAGAGTATATATATTTTGTTTTTACTATGTATATAGATATGGTACATATTTGACTGCATGGTGAGACTATTTACTGATATTTTTAAAAAAAATAAAAGTCTTATGATCAATTTGGAACGAAGAAAGTACAAGAAAGTTAGCCAAATACTTAATATACTATTAATACAAGAAGTTATCTCAAAATTTAGATGCATCAACTCATCGGCAGTTCTCAGATTGCAATTGGCAGGAGAGAGGGTGCCCTCGCGCGCAGCTGTACATGTGGGCAGGCCAAGCGGCAGCAAATTAAAGCAGACAGCGAGGTCTCCCTGCTTGTCAGGTACGTACATTGCTCAGGTTGCAGGCGAGGCGATTTGCGTGCTTGTTCGACCCACGCGAGCGCCAGGAGGATGCTGGAAAAGCACGTACGGCGCCCGGCTGTGCAGGTTGCCGGTTGCATGCAAAGGCAAAGCCCGGCTGCATGCATGGTGCATGGCTAAGGTTGAGTGAAGAGAGGGGGCGAGATGGGAAAGCTGATCGAAAACGTATTGGCCGGCGACCGGACTGGCGTTGCCGTCGTGATCACGGAGAATATTGGCCGGCCAATGGCAGCAGAAAGAACAAAGCGTCGGGCTGGAAACTGAAAACTGATGCGTTCTACTTAATCCGTATGGAGTTTTTTCATAAACACCGAACACCGATGATGGGGAAAAAAAATAAAAAAATACCTACACAGTATGTAGCCTCTTCGGAGCTGTTTCGCCTTTATTACTCTACATATAGAATTCAAGAAGGCTATACAAGTTTTTCACGTGTACGTACATGAGAAAATGGATTCGAATTTTGTCGTATGCTACAGGTACGTACCACTGAGTTTTCATAATAAGCCCGCCTGACATAAAGCCTCAGCCCAACAAAATATCTTTTTTGAGACGCTCAGCCCAGCAAACTAACCAGAAAGCCCATTAACAGAAGCTCACCCAGTGCATACAGTTAGATTGCGTAGTCTGTGTGACAGTGGACAAAAAATTCTGTATGTGCCCCTGAGTGTTACCAGAATTCTCGACAATCCACTATTAAAATTTCTACGATATGAGTACCATTGCTTTCATTTTTTTCCCTCTCTCGGTAGCACTTATCAATTAAAATTCCGTACAAAATTTGTTAAATTGAGGGTAAAAGGATGATTTTGCCCAACCCTTGCAAAGTAATTTTTAGGTTCTCTATTTGACACTGCATGCGAGGGCTGGATCTAATTAATGATGAGATGAGACTCACGGTTACTCACTATAAATGTGCTTCAGAAAAATCTTGCACTCATATGTATAATAAGCTGTAAGCATGTACAGTACAGTACATTTGTAAGGTTGAGTTGCGTACAAAAAATATATTGTGCATAAAGCAGCATGAAATCAATATGGGAGCCTGCCAAACTCCACGCCTGACAAGCCCAACAACTTGCGTGAAGCCTCAGGCCCACCCAACAGCGCCCCAAGCGCCTGCCCAGCATCTCCAGGCCCAATAACCTGCGCGCGGCTTCAGGCCCAGCAGCGGCCCAGCGGTGTGCCGTTCTGTCTGTATGTACCAGCTTGACGTATCCACAGCTGACAGCACAGCACAGCCTATGTATGTACGTATCTCCAGGATTGTATGTATACTAACTACTACTCCAGTACTATCGTGCATGTATCATGTATGTACTCGTATTATTGTACTAGTATGTATTTCGTACATGTACATGTACTTATATGTCTAGATCAATTCTGTTGCACTGCTCAGAGCAAGTACACGGGCATATTAAACAGTTGCTGCCCCCTGCACTACTCACTGTCACTGAGCACTTGCATTGGTTGGGCTCGGTCTCAAGTACGCTGGAGAACCAGCACCAAGTACCCTGTCGAGCGGTGTTGCTGCCGTGACACTTGTCCAGGCAGATGCAGCTTTCCGTTGAACTATCGCCCCTGTTGCCTGTAAGGCTGTTGCACCAGCTCTTTCCTTCTCTACTGTACCTGTACTTGCCATGAGATGTTCTGAATCCGGCCATCGTCTATCCGTTTCGTTCGTTTCTCGATCTGGTGTACGTGTGTCCCCTGCTCACTCGTTAGATTAATTCTGTACTATACGTTACGTACACTAGTACCGAACTGATTTCCGGTGGCGGGCAAAAAAGATTTTCGGTGGCGGGCATTAAAACCGCCACCAACGTAGGATACCGTGGCGGTTTTAATGCCCGCCACCGTTAATAATATAAAAAAAAAAAAAAATCCAAAAGCCCACGGATCCCATGCGCCTGCCGGATCCCATGCCGCCGGCCGGATCGCGCCCGCCGCCGGCGGATCCACGCTGGAGCCGCTGCCCGGATCCGCCCGGCCATTCCGCCGGGATTTGAACTATCACGCCGCCACGCCACGGCCCGAGCTCGGAGTAGAAGCGCCGCCGGTTGCCTGCGCCGGCTGTTGCCGCCGCCCGATCCGAAGGCCGGGGAGCTCGGCCGGTCGAGGAAGCACGGCGGAGCTTCGAGGTTTCGCCCGTGGCTCGAGAGGGACGCCGGATTGACCGTCGGAGATGAAGAGGGGAGGGAGGAGATGTCGGGGGACGGAGGAAGTTGTGGAGGCCGGTGGGGGGGAGGTGGGGTGAGAGAGTGAGGTGGAGTGTTAGGGTTTGTGGTTGTATATATATATGTTCTTAACGGGAATCCGGCCATTTATAAAAATCGTCGATAAATTCCGTTAATTTAACCGTTCGAAAAATATTTTGGAAACATCGTGCAAGTTCAATTGTGTAGTAGTGGTACCTGCTTCTGATCTCGGCCGGGCCTCTCTCTACTACTATAGCTACTTTTCGAATGACCTTTTAACTAATTCAAATTAACGAACTGGTTAATTTCTCGATCTGGTGTGTGTGTCCCCTGCTCACTTGTTAGATACTAGACTATACCCACCTGCTTCTGATCTCGGCCGGGCCTCTCTCTACTAGCTACTTTTCGAATGATCTTTTAATTTAATTCAATTTAACGAACTGATGAATAATTAAGCAGGTATTTCACCAGTGGCGGGCACAGGATTTGAGGGCTGGGTATTCAAAAAAAAAAATTTGGCAAATGAAATGGCTCATATTCAGCATGTATAGTGCCATATATATAGTTCATCAACAGAGCTTGGAAGGCTTCGATGGAAACTAGGCTGAATACCATTCAATACGTACAGGTTCTGTATTTTCCTTTTTCTCATGTGCAGCCGTATATATATACAATATATATATGAATTTTATTGGCAAAAAATTTGGGTATTCAGCTGAATACCATTGAATCATGGTGTGCCCGCTAATTTCACTACAATAATAAGCAAGCGTTTGACCTGACCGATCGAGTTCGTTGATGAATCATGATCTTGTTATCTTAAAGCTCGATGTTAAAGCTACAAAGTAGGTCTTCATGCATATATGGATGAAACATGAAATTTGGTCATAGTACTACTACTAGTAGGGTAGAAGAAGACTGATAAAAGAGCCTACTACGAGTACATGAAGACATGAAGAAGAAGGCTAGGGCGCGCAGCTAGCCACTCTCGATCTCTTCTTCTTCTCTTGATCGCTCCCTCTACTTGCAGCTGATGCTAAATGCTAACACTACTATACTACTCACTCACACACTCACACTGGTCGACCCAACTCGATCTCTCGAAAGGAATTAAACAGCAAGGATCCGAACAACTGATGATCGATCAGGGCCGATCACCATGATAAGCAAACTAGCTAGCTACGCTAATTGATGATCGATCGAGCTACACGTGCGCATGCAGCAGATGCAATGCATCCTCATTCTCATCAGTGGGAGAGGAAGCTGAAGGGCGAGTAGCCGTCGGACATCTGGTCCGCGTCGCCGGCGCCGGCGCCCCAGAACCCGGACACCATCTGCGCCAGGTCGTCCACGTCCTCTCGGAGCCCCATGCATGCCCATCCGTAGGCGTCCGCGTCCGAGTACCGCCGCAGGTCCTCCACCGCCGCCGCGCTGCTCCGCGGCCGGAGGCAGCTCTCAGGGACCACGCTGCTCAGGTACCCGGAGTTGTCGTCCGCGCTCGCGAACAGGAACTCGTGGTGGTGGTGGTGGTGTCCGCCGCCGCTGCGTTCCAGCAGCAGCGTGCCGTCGGCGCGTTCCACGGGCACCGGCATCGTCGACGAGCACTCGCCCGACGACGCGCTGCCACCAGCTGCCGCGGCGCCCGCCGAGCCCTGGTGGTGGTGGTGGTGGCCGTACGAGCCAATGTGCGGCGCGCCCACGCCGCCGCCGTACTGGTGCTGCACGGACGACGGCGCGTGCGCGTACGACGACGGCTGGCCGTGCGCGTGGTGGAACGGCGCCAGGAAGGGCGGGTAGTTGTAGGCGGCGTGCGTGTACACGAAGTTGGTGCGCGCCTGCGCGCCCTTCATGGACAGCGCGGCGCGGTCGTAGGCCAGCGCCGCCTCCTGCGCGGTGTCGAACGTGCCCAGCCAATGCCGCTCCTTGGTCGTGGGGTCGCGTATCTCCGCCGCGTACCGGCCCCACGGACGGCGCCGCACGCCGAGGAACCGCCCGGGCTCCTGGGTGCGCCGGCGCCCGCGGCCCGCTGGTGGACGCTCGCTCGGCGACGATGGCGGGGACGGCTGCGGCTGCCCCGACGACGCCGCCGGCTTGGGATGCTCGGAGAAGGCCATCATGGTCTGGTTGCTGCCGCTGCTGCTGCCACTGCCACTGCCACGGGTATTCATCATGGCACGATGAGCACGGGCACGAGTGAGCTAGGCTCTAGCTGCTGTGGCTGCTGTGAGCTACCTAGCTTGAGTGCTGGCTGCTTGAGGTCGTTTTGGAGTAGTGTAGTGTAGTGTAGTAGTGGTCACAGGAGAGGGAGGGAGGGGTGCTATTTAAATGGAGCTTGGATGTGTCCTTTGGGAGGGAAAGCAAGGAAGGAGGCACTGTGGATGAGATGAGATGGCAGGGGTGCCTGCATTTGTTTAACCATGTTCAATTCCAGGACCAAATTTTAAGGAGGGAGCTTGCATGGTTTGTATGCATCTCTCTGTTCTATTCTCTCCAAGTCTCCAATAAGTGTGTAGTGTTTGGATTTGTGTGCCCTAACCTTAGGACCAATGGAAGGAATGTTGCCCTAAATTAAACGCGTGTTCTAGCTAGGAAATAATTTTTAGAATGTTCTCCTCTGCTCTCATCAGTATATATAATATAGGAGTAGTTTCATGCAGCACTTCATTCATTATGGCAACAAATGTTACATACAAGAGCAAGCAAGTCACTATATACTAGTAGAGCAGTCACAGTTTGTGTTCAACACACAAGTCACTACTAGTAGAGCAGGCACATTTTGTGTTAAACACACACATCACTAATCAAGTAGGCCAGTGATGAAGAGCACCTCCCCCCAACAACAACAACACACACACAAAAGGTCACTAGGCTGGAATATAAGATACTACATTAAGTTTTAATTGGGTCCTACATAAGTTATGTTGCCTTTGCTTGCACGTAGTGGTGATGGCGTTGTGTGCTTAGTACCAAGTGTCGACAACTTAAATATATATAAGATTATGAAAAGATGCCTGCCACTGATGAGAAAAGCAGTGAGCAAGGTAAAGAATGAACACAGAACATATATATACTAACTCTGTCAAACTATTCTAATTAAGTTTGACCAAATTTATAAAGAAGATTGAGTATTAATATTTGCCAAAACAAAGATTAGTTTGACACATAGCAATGTGTCTAATGATATACTAGTTTATTGGTGTTCAATATTATTGTTCTTGTCTAGAAGTTTGGTCAAACTTAATTAAGATAGTTTGACTTAGGACAAAACTTCCATCCCTTGTATTATTTTTCAGGATGAAAAAGGAATACGTATCTAGTCATTGATCGACCGACCCTTTTAAACGTTAATTGTGGCGATCTATACCCAAGATAGATACTACCACAGTAGCAATTATGATACATGTCAAAATGCTACACAACAATATAATGCATGTGGCTTTGCTTTCCATGAGTGTGCATGTGCTTGCTTGCGCAATACATGAGACGTCCGAACGAACTAGAAAATAAAAAGGAGAAATTGCCCCCTTGCATGCGTGTAAGAAACCAGCAAGCTTTGAAAGAAATGGAGTGGTTAGATACAGACAACATTGTGAAAAGTGTAGAAGCCTATATTAGGCACAGGGCAGCATGCAGGCACTCTTTCTGATGCCCCGGCCATATATTTCCTGCTATTATTTTGACGTGTTTCCTTTGGTTCCATTCATAGATGATAGCCTTGCATTGTTGAGTGACTCTCACATGAGGTGAGGGTCCAGTGGGTCTCCCTTCTTTGACTCCTTTTTGTGGTTGAATATATATATATAAAGCTTGGCAAGAGCCAGACAAATAAATCCATGGACGACAAGGATCATTATCCCTACCAATTACATACTTGAATCGCTCTCATAAAATATAAAGTACTCGCGCGCAAATGGAAGCTTAGATTAGTACGGTAGTGCGCATGCATGTGCGTGCCGGTGCGGGGTTCAAATGCGAACAAATCGAATTATCGAAAGGAGTGATATTTAAACGGGAAACAGGCTAGAGAAGTATCCCTTTCATGTCTCTCTAGAGCCATTTTTAAGAGCCTAATCGCTGGCTTTTTGGGGTCAAAAAGATGGATGGAGAGGGAGCCAAACCGGAAAGGGACGTGCCGTGCGTGGTCTTGAGACTCATATATAGCTAGGTAATGCATCCAATGCAGCAGCAGCACACGCAACGTCAATCGACCCACGGTTGAGTGTGTGCCATGTGAGGTGATTCATGCTTGCATATATACACATGTACACGGATTAGCTATAGTGGATACCACCTTTTTACCCACCTAATTTTGCCTCGGGACGGGTAATTAAACTGCATCAATGATATCTTTGATTCTTGTATGACAATGCAATCAAGACTTTTCAGACCAAGGCCCTCTTTAATTTGGAATACAATATTCTTTTTTTTCTTCTATGTTTTTTTTCCTTTGAAAGATGACTGATTTCTATGAAATTATTTCATGTACGGTTTCTGTAAGATTCTTGTGTTCCAGGTGATGAAGTAGCGCCATATATAGAGAAAAATCAGAAATGTGATTCATCCCACACCTGCTTCTAGAAGCGAGTGTTTGTTGTTATCCTGGTTCAACTGAAACATATATAGCCTCTGGGTAATAAGTAAACACTGCTACACGTACGTGGTCACTAGCTTATTAGTTACACGGGTGAGAAAGCCGCGTTAATCTTCATAGTTTGAAGCATCTTGGTAAAGGCTGTTCTTGGAGTGTACAAAGCCTTGACTTCCCGTCCTCAAGAAAACAAAGGAAAACTTGGATTCTTATGAGGAGCTGCATTTGGTGCAATTCTTGCGTCTAAGGCCATAGCTTCTATCTACTCCTAGCATTACATATGCAACTAGACACGAGGATGGATGCATGTAGAGGTATATAGTGCAGGATCTTATCTCTGTGGTGGTCTTGATCTACTTGCCGGCCCTACATACCCCGGCCGGCCCTTCGGCCATCTCGTGTGAATTTGGCATATATATACTTATACTTGGCATGTGAAATGCAACATGGATGGGGCCAGGTCAAGCCCTAGCTAGACATCTGAAAAGGTGTGAGGATGGACAAGGGTGGTCTTCAACTGAAGAGGTGAGAACAAAAATAAAAGGTATGCAGCTGCTGGGGCATGCACAATCTAAGGACAAGGAGGTTCCCACATATAATGTCCATGCATGACAAGATCCCTTTCTTTTCCATTTAGATGAGTCTATGGCAAGATGTACTATCAGAATTTATATATATAATTAGGATTGATTAATAAGTTTGTTAATTTGCAGAGAGACCAGAAGTAGTACTAATTATGATGGGGGGAGCACAGCACACTAGACACATGTTGTTGTCCATTTCACCGGGTTTTGTGGGTGGCCTTTGCACTACTTTGACTTTAGGGTTTAGACCTGTTTTATAGAAGGAACAAGCTAAGTCTTGGGGGGAAAAGAGGAGTGGGCCACTGTAGAGCTACAAGTATGCAAGACAAGGTCACTAAACAAAATGTAGAAAAGGTAGAAAAAGACCACTTGGGGCATGCATATTTGTCTCTCGCCAACTTGTGATTTGAATGAAGCGGCGAGAGACGACAGAGATTATCTATTTAATTTGATAGTGAAAAGTGCGGTCACGAATTAATTAGCAAGCTCCCCAGACTTAGGTTGCTTTAATCATTTCAAATTTGAACTCTCCCACGGTTCTGTTTGTACGTAGGATCTTCATTGCTTACTGGCCGGGAACTAATTAAGTTTTATGTGATTGTTTTCTCGCATGTTTCTCCGGCCCTGCTTCACATTGCTAGTACATCTGAATAATATATCCTTTTTTTTTTTTAATAATGATGCTTACTTTTTTTTTAGTGCCAGTACATACTTGGGAATTGAAGCTGACCGGTTCTCTCTCTCCATTTCAAATTATAAGCTGCTTTTGAGTTTTATCGTAATAAGTAAAATTTGTCTAACTTTAACCGAGTTTATATAAAATATATTAACATGTAAAATATCAAGTAAATGCAGTGTGAAAATATATTTCACCACGAAAAACTTCCCCGTCAGTCCTGTGAAGAGCACATATGCTCGGCGAAGGCGTCACCAACGGCTAAACGTCATTTGCCAAGTGCGGTCTTTCGGCAAAAAGAACCAGTTTCCCGTAGTGTCGTGTATCCGTGTGTATGTAATGAATTTGGTTTGATGTTATAGATGCATGTGTAAATTTGGTGAAACTAGAGAACCAAATTGATAGGATAAACCTAAAATGTGTAGGGCTTATATTTTGGAACAGGGGTAAATATTGAAAACGGTGCTGTAGAGGGAGTTACACTATTAATCTTGGATAACCTTACACGTATAAAAAGTTGTTATTATAGTACACTCATATTGCACACTATCCAAAATGCCACCAAATTAAAGGGAGCAGATAGATATATGTATAGTACTTATATAAATAAATAATATATAACGGCATCTGTCGTGGAAGACAGGAGTTCAAACCCCAAGCCCGGAAACTAGCTAGACAAGGTTCTTGTGTTGGTCAAAGTGGTCTCGTAGTGCTGCTGTTTGTGTGGCGATTAATCAAACAAAGCGACCAAGTACCGAAGAGGAGTACGTACAGTGTGCAGACTGCAGATCAAGCAGTACCACCAAACGCCTCATCAACAGCCGTCACCACGTCATGCATATATATCTTAGCATCAGCAGACAATAAGCAGTGCAATTACACATGAGATGATTGGCAGCGTACCGAGAGCTAATATAGTTACTGCTGCCTGAGACGCTGTAATAACTTATAGTAGTCATCATCTTTGTGTGTGTTCTGGGGATTGGTAGAGATGACTGTCAGTACAAGTAGTTGCAGTATATATATAGTATAGTAGCTTAATTATATGATGCAGAACATATGGAAGGAAGAAGCCTCCTAATTAATCCTAGGACAGGAGGAGGATGTGGAGTGTGGTATGGCCGGGCGGCTGGGCACATGTGTTGGGGCAAAAACTGACAAGTACGAGAGCAGAGAGTGTGACTGACAAGTACGAGGGGATCGTCCCTCTACGACTGAATCCTGATGACTATACTATACAGAGGTTAGCTAGGGCCGGGGACAGGCTGTAGCCCTGTACTGTACATGTGTGTGCCTGGCTTTTGTACAGTTCACTACGCATGCCTGCCCGAAACACATGTGGTGGTGCGTTGGTGAAGCGTGACACACCGTGCATGAATGCACGAAACAAATTGGGATTCCCTTCTCTCTCTCAGCTGCTGCCTGAGTCGTCTTCCACGATTGATCGATCTATTCTCTACAAGAAGAGTCGCCGGCCCAGCCGGAATGTATGTGTACGTAGTCCTTCCTCCTCTTGAATCTTGATCACTAGCGATAGCGAGCGAGGCCTGAACCCTGAGGTCAGGATTGAGTCATGGATACGCGCATACAACAATACATACTACTCTGTACACGACTAACAAAAAAAAAAAAAAAACTACCACTAACATGTGCAGCTACTACAGCAAGCGGGCATGTACAACAGGCAGGGACGGATGCAGCACTGGGGCTAGGTGGGCTCCAGCCCCTTCTACACGCTGAAACCCCATGAAGCCCCCCTAAGCCCGTCTTACAAATTTTAGGAAGAAGAGGACAAGGAGAGGCTAGAGGAGAAAGAAGGGGAGGAGAGCCCCTCCTAAAGTTCAATCTTAGCTCCGTCACTGACAATAGGTCTTTTCGTTCCGTCTCTAAATCGTTGCTTTTTTACAAAACTCTTTGTCAATGCTTAGAGACAACAACCTTATCTCTTCGTAAAAGAATGATTTGGGCTCGTGCTCTAATGTTTAGAGACGAATTCGTCTTACGTTGTACTGGATCTGTCGACTCGAAACGTCTTCCGCACAAATCCAGTGTGTGCGTGCATTAAATAGTTTAGAGACAACGTGTCTCGTCTGTGGATTGTATGAGCTGTCTTTATATATATGTCCGTACGATAGATCCGTTTGTGGGTTGTACGCGCCCTAAGAAAAGGTAGGCAGGCAGCAAGAGTCGTCGCCGACTCGTTGTATATAACTGCTGCACGAGTACTGAGTATATATATACACATGACTAGCTAGTGTGCATGTGTAGTATAGTCGTACGTAGCTGGTAGCATAGCTGCGGTACAAGGAATGGATGGGTCCGGCCGGTGGCGGTGCATGCATGTACAGTATGTATACCAAGTTACCAACCAATGCATGAAGTCGCAGCGCAGTAGGTAGAAGGGATAGGATAGGGTCGTCGTCGACGGTAGAGCAAGGTAGCCGAGCGAGGGTAGCCGAGCGAGAGCGCGTGTGGATGCCAAGGCCAAGCCGTACGTAGAGAGAGAAGAACATGCAGCAGTAGCTAGGTAGGGTCGTGCGGGTGGCAGGGGCGCGGGGCTTGACGTGTCGGAGCCGCATTGCCCCAGCCCGGGAGGCCCCTGCATGCGCTGTGCGGCGCGCACGCACGCGGGCGCGGCCGATGGAACCAAGTCCCGGTCAGGTCCCCAAAGGATAAGGTTACGAGGTGGCACGGTACAGGTGGACGGCCGGGTACGAGAAGACGTCGATCACGCCGCGCCGGCACGCGGGCGGCCGCACGCAGCATCTCCTCCGATCGAAATCCAACGCCTGGGGAGTGGGGGGGATGGCTGCCGATCGAGCTCCCGGGCCGCCCGGCCGGCCTCATCACCGCGCGCCGCTGCCAAGACGTGCCCGGCCGCGCTGCTCTCGGCGCTCGCCATGTTGTGCTTCGGCGGCCCGATCGGCGCCATACCATGCGTGCGTACGTGCGCGCGTTTGTAGCTCCCTGTTCTGTTCCTCCAGGCCTGGCCTGCTGCTACGTTCTCGCGTACGTCATATATCGGGCGTGTATACGTCATAAACAACACCGACGACTAATTTCGGACGGACGCCAAACTTCTCCATTCGCAAGGCCAGAATTGCTGCCATTTTGCACCCTGCCCCTAATTAATTCCGGGGCGGTGGACACTTTTTATATGTGTATGTTCGTGTCTATTCCAATGCTGATCGCGACAACTTTGGATGTTTTCGGTACACAACTCTCTCTCTCTCTCTCTTGAAAAAACACGCATGTTTAGATGGATTTTTTTTTTTTTTTTTTTTTGGAAATACGAGTCCGTACGTTACAGTGCTGATGATCAGTAACGATCAAAGCATGCGCTCCTGCTGTCGTCTGTAGATGTGGGGGATCATATCGATCCAGCAGATGAGCTGCGCTGCGCCCCGTGACAGAGCGAGCCCAGCCGGCTTGAGGTGACTGTTCACTCTCACTCATGAGCCCTCCTCGAGCGTGACATGTACTGGTACCGGTCCAATAGAAAGCTCAGAAACTTTCTCCTCCGGTGTCGGAACTCCGTCCGGCCCTCCCTTCTCCATGGCTTCTCCCTCCCAGACCAGACCAGACCAGACTACCCAGGTGTCGTGTGAGTGACGGAGGCAGCAGGGCGCAACTTGAAGCGATCGATGGATGGATGGGTGCACTGTTCACTCAGGAATCCGCCGCCCGGCGACGTGTCAGGCCGCGGCCTGGTCCATTCATTCGCTCTCGCTCTCGCACAGACTGGACTGACTGATCGATGACGATGAGGCCACACGTACAACCTCAGCTCCCGAAAATGGTAACAAAGGACCGTGGTTGGTTTTCTTTTCTTCGATTCCATGCCCACCCGGCTTTTCTTACTTTCCACCATGGGTATTCCGTCCGTCCATTTACCACCTCCACCTGCCTATCCTATCCTATCCACCATGTGTTGCCATCGCTATGGCTGGCTCAGCATCTTTAATCCCACGTCTCCTATATCCTATATATATTCATTCCTATGTTTGAGGGAGAGAGAGGGGATGGATTGTAAATAGTTACTTTCAACTTTTAGGCATTGTAAGCCGTTTCAACAACCTTAGAGAGTCAAAACAACTCAAGTTTCACCAATGTTACAAAAAAAAGTTATAGAGATTTGTAACATCAAATAGGTATATTATAAAAATATAAATAACAATAAATCCAACGGTATTTAGTTGACATCCTAAAAGTTGTTATCGTATAAATTTTGTCAAACTTGAAATGATTCGACTCTCCAAGAGATTCTTGGAATGACTTACAATTTAAGGGTGGAGGTGGTCAAACTTGAAATGATTCGACTCTCCAAAATTCTTGGAATAACTTACAATTTAGGGGTGGAGGAAGCATATTGTTGGAGCAACCTCAATCCCTTGTATTGCATATTTTTGGTATTAGAGATGGGAAATTTTATCTTTGCGGATGCTCTAATGTGACCAACAAGAGTCAAATAACCATGTGCACTATTCCATGCTTCACCCCTCTTGTGTATACAAAATTTCATCCATGTGGAAGGTAGGAATTTCACAAGAATCCATTCGAATTTATTTATGGAAATCAATTTAAATTTCACAAGAAAAGGGCAAACAATTTCCGTCTTCCAAACACAACATATAATTAATCATTTGTTAAAAGAGTCGATTTCATACTAGTTTTTTCAGGGACTACTAGTACGGAAAAAAAAAGTGAGTTATAAAAAGCTCAGTTCAATTCATAAGAAAAATATAGAGCAAATCTCTGTCCCTGTCCCTCCACTGAATTAGTAGTTGGTCTCTCTTTCGTTGTGAGGATTTTGGGCTATGTGTGCACGTACGGGCAGTGTCCAATTCCTAGAGCAATGGCTGCACTGCAGGCAGATCCTACATAGCTTGCTTTAACTGTACACTAGCTGCCCGTGTAGCGCAGGCTGCACGAGCGGAGAGGGGGCATGCCTGGCTGCTCTCGTTAGGGCATGTTGACTCCTCGGGAAACAACAGGTCCTGTTGATGAGCCTGACAGCTTCATCCGGCCGGGCCAGCCTCACATAATCATAATCCCAGGAAAAGACACAACAGCGGGCAGGAATTCTGGGGCAAAGGGCCCATCCAGTATCCACTATTCATGTGACTGGTCTGGTAGTAGAAGTATTTGTATGCAGCAGTAAAAAGACACATGAGCATCTCCTACACAGCAGAAGTTGATCTGCTTACTGTGATTACCATGCATATGAAAAACTTGCGCCGATGCAGCACACAACAAAATTAATGACCATGACAATTTGCAAACAAAGACCGCTAAACTCGATTGTACAATATAATCTTGAAGGAATTAATTCCCATGTGAAGTGTGTGCCTACCCTCTTGCATTGCATACAGATAGATGCAAAGGAACCTTAAGCCCGCCCTTTAGAGCTAATGAAACTCTCAATGCTCGTGTGATAGGCAGACTAAGTTTACAGTGCTAAAGGGTCCAGATGAAGCCAGTAAATTTGAATGGCAGGAACAAAAAAGAGGGGATGATTGATTCCCTCCCCTACCCACCCTTCTTTTGAGATCGAGGCTTGTCTGCTTGTAGCATTCTAGTACAGGTTTAGTCAAAGAATCATCACGGTTAAAATTCCCCTTCTTTGACGCTTCCTGGGGCACAGAACCATCAAAGACCTGCGTTCAATTAGGTAAATATTCACCGCATGTACAAAGTGCTATCTGCAGACGACTTGAACATCCACAGTTACATCATACAACATTTTCAATATTAAGGAATCAAATAGCACAGACAAACAGAAATGTTCCATTTACATGGTATTTGCTAAGGTGGTTGTGCAGGTAATAAACCACTCTGCTATCCATCCAAAATTATAGGACAATATGTTTTTTTCTAGATACATTGCTTCTATTATATATCTATAGACATAGTGAATATCTAAGCTACTAAGTACATACCAAAAGCTAGATATAATATAGAAAAGCCAAAATGCCTTATGATTTCAAATGGAGGGAGTATTTCATATAGCAAAACCCAGCGATCTAATCCGAGGCATTAGAACACTATGAATCATTATCAACAGAAAGTGTGTATGCGGACACTCTGACAGCACCTCAAACCTATATGATCGACAACAAGCAGGTTCAGCAATGACATGGTGGCTTAGTTTCAGTATGCTGACCATCATCCAATCAATTTCTTTTACATGAAAAGCAAGGGAGGAAAAAAAAAACTATACTGCATTACCTTTGCCCTTTTTCTTTTTATTTTTCTTTTTCTTCTTTTTCTTGCTCTGTTGTTCGTCATCTTGATAAGCTTTAACCTTCTGATGACAAATACAATTAACTATGTCAGATACAACTCAATGAAACTTGCACAAAACCAACTGGATATATGATATGCAAGATATAAAGGACATTTTAACTGCATAATAAAGATATGTATGTACCTTGTTTTTCCTTTTTCTTTTGATCCCCATCACCTCTGCTTCATCTTCGGAATCCTGTTACTCTTAAAAGTTAAGTGCTCAATCAAATTAAGGGACCGATTTAGGAAAATCTATAATCAACAAAGATACCTCAGATCCATCCTCAAATTTGGAAACATGCCGTATTACTCTTCCTGAAGTTGAAGGCTCTCCTGCATCAGCACAATAAATCCATAAAAATCTAGGTCTAATATTGTTCTGAGTGGATGTAGGTCAACTTTGCTACTTTACAGATATATATTATATATGGGAAGTAACTCGGCAATCACCACGAATAACAAAACAGTGAATGAGGTTTGCCACAAGAATATCATCTTAGAAGCCAATTCGACACCAAGCAAAATGTTAGATGCAGATTAATTGGTAAAAGGGTAAAATCAATCTAGTGTGAAGCTTAATTCGTCCTTGCTATTTCAGGCATACATCATTATGAAGTCTCACACAAGGTAAAACTACATACAGTATGCGACAGTCTCATCTGAGCTTTTTCCATGTGGCCCAATGAGTCACTGTATCATAGCAAAAGGCTTGCACATTGCCACATTACAGAACAAATAACCACTTGTAAAGCATTCAAAACCTGAAAAGTGGACTATGAAACTGTAAGATGAGCTTTTCATCTCATCCTCCTATGTTGTACTCTACCAACAAGTGTCACATGGTATGAAAGAAAAATCAATATCACCAATGAAGGTCTGACCTTGTTACATAAAGGGATAATTCACATGATACATGTTTTCCCGAGTACATTACATATAGAGGAATGGTGGGAGAAGTGTACCATTGCTAGCTTTTATGGTTTCCTTTGCATTTTTCACAGCCAGTTTTACAAGGTCAGGGTTCAGGGAGTCCAAGCCATCAGGCTGCTGAAGTTTTCTCTCGAGGAATTTTGCTAAAGCAGCAGCCTTGTTTGTAGTTAGTGGTCCTCCTGGATGGGCCATCCTATTTGATAAAGCAATATATCATAATGTTATGCATGTATCAAAAACAAAAGATGCGCATGAAAGATCATATAATTTCCACAGAACAATATTGAGAAAGTAACTAAACTTATATTGGCACTACACGATTTGCTGCAGTACTACAATACTCAGTCATGGTTCATGTGGCTCACTCAGGCTTCAACTTTCTCTCTTGCTTTTGTTTTTCAGGTGTATATGTATATAAGGATTTTGCTTTTTAGGTGTATATGTATAAGCTTGCAGCCTTGCATTGTACTAACAGAAGCAAGCACACATGAAAGAACTCCTAATACTCCAAAAGCATCCCAGTAAAACGAATTTCAAGCTACAAGTCATTTTCTGTTCATTTTTTTTTCAAAAGTGTGCTTTAGCACGTACTGCATTAACAAAAGTTAGAGTTCTTACAAACCCCACAGTGGCCGATGGCGAGATGCCAAAGGTCAAAGTGCGTAAACACAACACAGGCGTCGGCTTTAACGACGGAGCAGAAACGTTGTACTAAGACTATAGTCTATAACCGTTGCGCTACAAATACTGCACGGCGGCAGCACAGCCAGGTCAGGTCCCCTTCACCACGGCCCTCGGACGGCGAGAGTGCATCATGGGGAAGAGTTCCTCTTCTGCTCCCTCTTGGCCGACGGGACTTCCCCTCCGAAGTGATGGTGGAATCGCGCTGCCAGCGTCGGGTCTGGCGAGTTTTTTTTTCGGTTCATATTAAAGCTCCAGGAATGGGAAGCGCCTATCAGTATCATGAACTAAAAGGGTGCTGATTACTGAAACTAAAATCTAAATCACAATTTACACTTAGAATTTATATTTCTCCAAACCACGAGGCACGTATCACACGAATCAGTGGTATCACTATTTGAAATTTACTTCAACTACACGCTGTTTCCATCTAACAAAGCAGCTAAATGGCGGTTTGGCAAAACCTTACTCCAAGCCTACAGAGTCTTCTCCATCAATTTGTTCAAAACATCAAGCAAGCAGTATACAGGAACAGAATCTAGTTGCAACCCGCAACCGCGACAACAAAACACGCTCTCAATCGGTTCTCGGTAGATCTGAACGCAGGCTACAGACAAGGGGACCGCGCGATACCTCGGCTGGGGGCGCGATGAGGGAGGAGGCGGAGGAAGCGGCGCGAACTTGCTGCCCCGCATCGCCCGCTTCTCATCGTCGGACAGGTCGCCGGCCGCCGCCATGTCGCCGCCGCACCGCACGGGACGGTGGGCAGGAGGATTTGGGGAAGAAGGAAGCGCGGCGACCGGTTCAGTTCAGGTCCGTTGGCAGCTTGGGCTCTGGTGTGGTCGAACCATGTACGCTCAGCTCCCCGACCGGTCGGACCGGACCACTGCTTCGGATGGCTGATTGGCTGCACAGCTCTGCATCTGCATGACATGTGGGGCTTTGACCTCTGATTATAAGATTTTAATTTAACAGTCTCTTGAAACAAAGCTCCTTGTGTTGCTTCATGCTCAAACAAGCTGTGCCAGGAATAGGTTGCTAAAAAACTAATAGATGCCTCATCTGAATCCCCAGTTAAATTTAAAAGGTTAATACTACTAAGAAAAAAAATAGTTGTTAGCTTCTTCCCTAACACAACCATGGATCCAAATGTTAGGGGTTGGTGACCAAAATCAAACTTAACTACCTGAGACCAAAACCAAACTAGCTAAAATCAAAAATTTCGATCAAAAGTTCGGTCTTGTGTTTGTAGTTCTTACCAACCAACCAAATTTATCTCGCTTTAACTCAGTTTTATGCCTCTGGTACCACCGCAATATCCAAAGAAACCAAAATAAGTCGATAGCAGTTCACTTGTTCAACCTAGGTCTAATATGAGAGAAAACTGCACCTAAACTAAAGCCACCACTCATATAGTCATATATACAATGGGGGGGTTTTTTTTTTCAAGTATCCCAATTCTCACTAGTTCAATTTGGTATAGGAACAAGATTTTCCTAGAAATATACTTGAGTTCCAACCTTTCTTGAAAGGTTTTATGCTAATCAAAATTCAATGGAACCGTTTGGTTAGTTCGTTGGATTCTTGAAACAATAACAAAAATTCTACTAAGAAATGTTTCTCAATGTCAAACGCGCAATACTATAGAATTATATACCTATAAATAATAGTAACAGAAACAAATCAATTTCACCCAATAGATGGTTAATATTTGTGTATGATATATAATTAAAAATTCCAGGGAAACGGGAGAAAAAAAATATAAATATCAAATTTTAATGAAAACGTAAGATGAGATATTAAATATGTATTATTGTGTCACGCCAACGTATCCCGGTGCTGATCCGTGCCTGTGGCCCTCCATTGTTCGACGACAAGTATCCCAACTCTCACTAGTTCAATTTGGTATAGGAACCTAGATTTTCCTAGAAAAATACTTTAGTTCCAAATTCTTTCTTGAAGGTTTTATGCTAACTCAAAATTTAATGGAACCGTTTGGTTAGTTCGTTGGATTCTTGAAACAATAACAAAAATTCAACTAAGAATCAGGAATGTTTCTCATTTTCAAACGCGTAATATAGAATTGGGCCTATAACAGTAACAAGAGTACCTTCTATTTTCACAAATCAACTTCTGGTTAATATTTGTATGAAAAAAAAATAAAGTAAATATCCGTTAGGTCCGGCCTCGTGGGTACGAATCTCTGCTAAAAAACGTAGTGCACCAGCGCCAATCGTCCAGCTTTGTTGAGCAATCTTCCTTTCCTATCCCATGCCTGTAGCCGGTAGGCTGGTAGCTTAAGTTGCAATTCCCTTCCAGTGACATGATCAGATTGTGCATAGGAACCACCATCCAAGTGCTGCAGACAGGTACTCAGGTTGTCGTGAGAAACCTATTTATGTTATAATTTGATGCGCAGACAATGAATGCTCAAATAGTCAAATGTGTATGCTTGTAGGCTTGCCAAGCTAATATGCTTACAATTGCAAATTCCATGATGAACACGATCTATTTACAAATGGTTGCGAAGCTCTGGAGTACAAACGGTGCTAACCGGCCGATTATATATGCTACCGTTGTGTCTTTTACGCCACCAGCTACGCACCTCGATCGATGAAACTACTACACACGGTGCAAAGCAGAGCACAGACAAACTGTCTCCAGCACAAGACTGGGTCCAAAACAGCAGTATCACAAAATCCTGTGCTGGCACCGGCTGGGTTACACTTACACGTAGTAGATCATGCCGACCTCGATGAGGCTGATGTGGGGGATGTGCAGCGTCACCGACGGTCCCCTGCAGTTCTTCCTGAGGAACGAGTAGGCGTAGTTGATGGCGAACGTCTTGAGGAAATTGGAGTTCTTCCTCGCCTTCACGTACGAGTGGCCGATGATGTACGCCACGCCGGCCTCCTTGGCCTCCAGGAGGTCGGACAGCTCGTCCCTCACCTGCGGGTCGATCCGCTCCTCCTCGTCGATCTGGAACCGCACCCTCCGCCGCCGGCTGACGCCGCCCACGGACTCCAGCTCGTAGATGGACTGCAGGCTCCTGAGCGTCTCCGACTTGCTGCTCCTGATCAGGGACAGAGACGTGCCTGCTGCGTCGTCGTCAACGGACACCAGCCCGGTCCCCGTCGTGTCGGTGGTGTGCACGACCGCCATCCTGCCCTCCGTCGAGGACTCGTAGCTCCCCGCCCCCGAGGAGGCCGACTCCTCGGCCTCCATCTGGATGAACCGGGCGATGCTCATCACCAGGTGGTTCTCGAAGTTCTCGTCGTCCTTCTGCACGTCCTTGTACCCGTACCTGACGATGCACCGGTACATGCGGTACTCCCTGGGGCCGATCCGACCGATGAGGTACCGCTCGTCCATGGGCACGTACGGCACCGGCACGGACTTGACGCACACGAAGACCAGCACCTGGTGGAACGCCGGCAGGTTGGTGACGAAGTGCGAGAAGATGGCCGGCACGCCAGTCACCAGCTCCGTGTAGATGAGGCCGATCCCGGGCACGCGCATGATGCCCAGGCTCGGGCCCAGGTTCAGGATCCATTTCATGGACACCTTGTTCTGGAGGTCGAACTGGTACTTCCGCCGCGTGCCGTAGTGCCACACGTACATGATGGACATGAACACGGCTGACAGCGCGATCGGACCCCAGCCTCCCTGGGGAACCTTCATCACTGCTGCAGACAGGTAGGCGGCTTCAAGTGCCCCGAAGAATACGAGGAATAGCAAGGAGATGAGGAGATTCTTCTGCCACACGAAGATGATGACCAACGACATCAGACAGGTGGTGACGAACATCACAGTGATGCAGGCGAGACCTGAGATCATCATCATACAAATGAAGGGAGCAGGAGTCAGTGATGGGGTGATTCAGTATGAGGAATTCATGAAAAATATGATGGCAGACAAGATCAATGTGCATCAAGACATGAAGAGATGCCAGAACAAACTGACTATCCGCCTCCAAAGTTATGAGCACGTACCGTACAAGAAACTTGGCAGTTTTGGTTTCTATTAAAGAAAGGAAAAAAAAACAGCTGGCTTTTATAAGTTGCAAAATGCAGTAATTGCCTGTTGCAAAATACAGAGTTGCACATTCGTTTGATTTTGGGTTGTTCAGCTAAAATTGGTGGCATCATATGCATATGATAGCAATTAGTGGTCAATATGAGAGGGTGCACTATATGGACCACAAAGTTCAAAACGGCTTAAAGTCTTAAAGTCTTGAATGAAATGGAGAATATGCAGGTGATGTAAACGTAACCATCATATGGTTCCAAAATAAAAAGGCACAAGTTTGATAGGATTTTCCCAGAGTACTGAAATGGTCAGGCTTACCATAAGCATTTCCTATCACTGTTATGTCACGAAAACCAAGTGTCGCAGCTAAACAGAGGACCATCAGAATCCAATTTATCTCGGGTATGTAAATCTGGCCATGGATCCACCTTGATGTATGCACAACCTTTACTCGTGGAAAGCATCCCAAGGCAAGGCATTGCTTAACGATAGAAAAGGTTGCAGATATAATAGCCTGGCTGCCCACAATTGCAGCAAGAGTTGCTATGACAAATACAGGCCAAAATAAAGGACCTGCAAGCATGATATGATATGATTCAACAATCAACGCTATTTTTCGACAACATATGGAGCAACAAGTCGCAGAAATCTTTAGTGTTCTGAAGCTTACTTGGAATAGAAAGATAAAAACTGTTATATACAGCTGGTATGTTTTTAGACAGAAATGCAGCCTGTCCCATGTATTGCAGCACAAGACAGGGATATATGACACTGACAAAAGCCAACTGCAAGCAGGGCAAGAACTGAGTTATGCATAAAATCCTTAATAAGTTTTGACAAACATATAAACCATTCTTCATACCCTGATAGATGCAGCGGAGAAGTGGCCAAGATCAGCAAACATAGCCTCGGTACCTGCATGTGCGACACAAAATCCGTAAGACAGCTATTCATTTGAAAAAAGAAAACAGGCAATAGCTAGTCTACTTTAATTCACCTGTGATAGCGAGAAGTACTCCGCCAAGAGATATCCAACCATCCTTTCCAGTTCTATTGAAAAACTTTACAATATAGTGTGGAGAAAGAGCAACAAATATTCTAGGATTCCAGTGGATGATGTTATATAGACCAAGGATACCAATGCTCAAGAGCCAGAACACAACAATCGGAGCAAACAAGAATGCCACCTTATGAGTACCTCGGTGCTGCAGAGCAAAGAGACCAACAAGCACAACACATGTGATGAGTACGATCCATCCTGTGTACCAGTAAGTTAGTCAGGACAGTGATATATTTGTCAAGAAAGAAAAGCATCACATATAGTTCATAATCAGTGTCCCTAATGCACAAAACACCACGATCAAAAAAAAAAAAAAAAAAAATGCACACACAAATTAACATTTCTGTGTTCAGTTTTCTGTCATGTGGCACATGAGCCTACATACGAAAGAAATACCAATATGCATCACACTCCAACACTCGTACCACATCAGGTCAAAGTCTGTATAGCATCAGCATATAGCACGCAATGCAATCTTGGAGATGTACAGGTTCAGATTGAACACATGTCAAATAAGCCACAAAACTCTGACATGTCCAAGAGAATTCATATTTCACAAATCAGTTCTTGCTACTGTCTTACAGGTAACTTGAATAACAATTTATTAAGATAGGTTTCGTGTCAGTCTTTTCGCAATTCATAGATGCCAGTGTTTTTACCAGTTAAGTTTGAAACTTTATACAACTAGAACAAGATACTCGCACATTAAATGAAGTTTTCAGTATATATCCATAACAAAAGGTAATATGAATTCTACTGGTTAACGAAGTTTAGATCCTTATTGCAAATTACAAGGATACTAAATTACAGATTGAGTTAAGAAACATAAGTCTGTGGTGTTGAATTTCAATCTAGGCTACAAAACTTCAGCCAACCGTCTGGTGTTCTATAAGCATGACTAATTCAACACCTTCTGGTGATGATCACTCTAAATATAGTATTATTAGAATAAAGTTTACAACAATGAGTTTCTTTCTCAGGAACAACAGGCAGTAGTAAAGAAAATAGAACCGACGCATACCATCTGTAAGCTCACTTGCAGGATCTTGTAATCCAGAGATGGCTGACAAAACTGCATTAGCCACAACATTGGATGTCACAGGAGAGTAGAAACGTACCACATAACTAAACGGAGTGAAGAAACTAGGAGATGGAATGCATACCAGATATAGTTGGTGTGAGGACACCATCACCTATCACCATGCATGCACCAAACAGAACAAAAAGAAGTAAACAGGTCCGCAGCTTCCTGTGCTTCTCCAGAAACCTTTTGAATGGAGAGGAAGCCACACAATCAGTGCCTGGGTGATAATAAGTTGACAGCTCTTCATCTGCTGCTTGCTGGTTTGGCAGCAGACTGAATTTTGCATGCCTGCAAAGAAGTGAGTACAAAGCAAAGGTTCCACCTGTATAACACATTAATTTTGATCAGGTAACATAATAACATGCGTACTGAAGAAAGAAACATGCACTAGCTAGCTAAACAAAGCTACTGTTAGACAACCTTTTTTAAGAATCAGCTGCTAGACAACTTTTTTTAGAATCAACTACTAGAAAGCTGAGCGAACATTCTTGTTGGGCAAAGTTTGGTATGTCCTAAGCTAAGGTGTTTTCTGGAGATTCAAGCAAAAGTGCAAAACTAGCTTAAAATACAGCATATGCATTTCAAAAAGAAAAACAGTTACACAACTCAGACAGCGCAGAAAGTCATCAATAACACAATATATTGCAATTAAGTTGCTTACCTTCCCCATTATCGTCCGCACCCAAGACAATTATGACGTACTTCACTAAAGGAATAAGTGTAAAGGTCCAAAACACCAGAGAAAACAACCCAAAGATGGTTGTCTCATCAAGGTAATCATTCAGTCTCCCGGACAATGAGTTTCTGTAGACATACAAAGGCGATGTACTCAAGTCTCCATACACCACACCGAAGCTCTGGAACGCTAGGAGGGAGAGAGTTCTGCAGTAACTTTTCCACTGAACCTGCAAAGTTAAACAAACCAACCATAAGCATGTCGGTTGGGAGTAGCAGCTAGCAGGAGGTGTTATTGTTGGTCAGTAAGCAGCACCAATCCAGTACCCAAATGCAAAACAAAGCAAATCTCAGCAATGGCAATAGCCCTCAGACAGAGTCACAGTCAAATTTCCAGGGGCACGGGCCGAAACTGCTGATGTATTGGCGGTGATTGTTAGCGGAATTAGCTACTGATGAAAGTGACGTTTGCTCTAGGAAATTCGACTTAAAATTATTCGAAATAAAAAAAAAATCTGCACACCATTTTTATGCGAGAAAAAAATTATAATCATCGATTTGAAAACCATAACGATGCGTCAACGCTGTAAAACTGTGAAAAATATGGGGCGGTCATGGTCAGGTCAGGTTATCGCCGTGAGCACGTCTGCAAGTACTAAGTACGATGACGAGTATACTCCTGCTATAATTGATTAAAAAAAACTCGAGCAGACGAGTACCAGGCAAACGTTGACCCAACTCGTTCGAATCAATCACATGATACGGATGAACCCAGACATCTGCTCCGTAGAAGGCGAGAGCGACTTTGATGCAATGGATTGGAGTCACGGGTTACCCACATCTCGCATTCGCCGGCAAGGCAGGGCAAATCTCCACCGCGGAACTCCTCCTCCATATAGCGAAACCAAAATCGACAACGAAGTGCGATTCCAAAGCGCTCGCGAAATCGGCCAAAATCAGGACGCGCCGGCGCCAGCTCCTCCCGTTCTCCGGATCGCGGGAGGGCCAAAATCGAACGAACGGAACCAGACAGACAGAGTCCAGAGTGTTAGACACGAGTCCAGAGCAGAGGGGCGGGTGGATCGAGCCGTTACCTGCTGCCGCGCGGCGGCGCCGACCTCCTCGTCCATTGCGTGCTGCCCTTGCACTGGAAGCGTAGGTAGCTAAGCTACAACGGAGAAGCGGAGGCTGGAAGCGAGGGCTAACGGCTAAGCTAAAACGAAGCCACTGCTGGTGCTACGCCCACAGCATGGGGGCTCGCCCGCGACCGCGAGCAGGAGGGCCTGAGTGAGAAAACGACGGCGGGGTGGGGTAAAGCGGAGGAGAGAAGCTTCCCCTCGTCTAGTTTATATGTAAGCGAGGTCGTCGTCGAGATGAGGCAGGGGGGAGAGCTGAGCTGGGCGCAGCGCAGGGTGGAGGTGGAGACTGGAGGAGCTTGATGCGCACGTCGCCGTCTGGGTGGGCGTCTGGCGACGCGTAAGAGCAGCGTGCGTGCCGGGGTTGCGGCGGCGGCGGGGGGCGGAAGACGTATCTGGCGCGTGGGACCGGGACCATCGGTGGTGGGCTCGGCATGTCAGTGCTGTGTGCGGTCGTGCCCGGTGGGTGGGCAGAAAGGAAAGGACCCCGCCGCCCGCCCCAGTCGTGGCCCGGATTGTGGGGCCCGCGCTGCCGTCGCCGCGGATTTTGATTTTTGACACGAGCGCGGGGCATCTTGTGTGCCACGGGCTGCTGTGGGTACTCGTGCGGCCAATCATGTACTAGGATGGTAGGAGGATTATGGATTAGTTTGCCATAAGTTAAGTATCGTTGAGCATTATTAATTTTAAAAGATATGTAGACTTATAAATGGTCAAATCAAAGGTAATAATGTTTGAACCTGAGCTGATAGATTCTACTAACTTATTGTCTTGGTTTGTTATTAAGACCATCATTTACTAGTAAGTAAAGTAACTTATTGTCCTTGGCTGCGACTACAACTACTTTTCTATAATGATATGATACTATATCATATAAATAATCTAATCTCCATAAGATATGATGCTTAATTTGCTGCAAATCATTGTGGCAAGTGGGGCTAGCTATATACAATTGAATTGAATTGAATATAACTACAAGCTATGTTGTGCTACCACACATATTAATATATTATATATGAGCCACAAGTACAATTGAGTGAAACCTTGCTCTTGCTGTTGTAGACAAGTACGTGGTCGGCCGGGACAAGCACATTAATTTGACCCGATCGATCAGTAAGCGAATAGTTTGAGTAGAGATTGAATTATTGAGTTCATGTTATGCTGAATTTATATTATATTCTCCATTATTAGTTGTATGTATGGACCTATCGCAATCATGTGTGATATATCACCATCATCGTCGCTAGCTAACGTAATGAAGTTAGGCACCTGGCCCCTGGGTATGATATTTGCCTACTAATGAACCTCCACGACTCTTGAGGCTCATGATTAGCTACATCTGTTTGAGATTTTTATTTTTTTGCGAAAAACATCTGTTTGAGATTTGTAACCGCATAAATTATAAAGTACGCATGTGGTACTCCAAGTATTTACAACAAAGCTCCAAAGTACTTGTTAGCAGCCCACATCCAGGTGACCCTCAGGCCTCTCCAAAGCCCAAGAAGCCAAAGAGGAGTAAGAAGCCCAACATCAGACTCGCAGGCCCTGAATGGTCCTGCTCGGCATGTCAAGTTGTCGTAGGCTGAGAAGGGATAAGTAGTGAAGCGTGAGTCGGAGTCTGTATCGAATGATTGAAACTCTTAATCCAAACTCTCCCTAACCGGCCCTCCGCCGGTCCTCCTACCTCTCCTCTCTACCTGTATTAGTTAGATTCCTCGTCGGAGCGCCGCCGCACGGCGCGGTGCTCACACTGGTATCAGCTCTGTAGGTCCGGCTTCCGCTGGATTCTTCTCTACCCCATCCCCACTTCACCAGGCGAGCGAAGGCGCACGGCGCTATGGAGCCCAACGTGCAGGCCTTACTCGACAAAAATTTCGAAGAGATGTTCCGCCGATTCGACGTGTTTGAGTCGAAGCTGGACGCGAAGACGCCAGCGAGTCCACGGCCCGCCGCGCTCGGATCGGCTGGATCGGCGTTCCAGCCGCCGGAAGATGGCGCCGCCGCGGATAACCTCGTCAACCGCGTCGCTGCTGACTGGAGAGCGAGGTGCCTGGCGAGGGTGCGGACCGCCGCATCACCGCTCTGGAGGGGGTGGCCGCGGCTACACCGCCCCCTGCGGCGCGAGAGCGCGATCGGGGCGCTTCGAGACGCTAGCCGGGTGACCAACGGGGATCCGGCGTACACGGCGGAGTCAAAGGTCGGCGACCTCGAGCTCATCCGTTTGCGAGATCCTTGGCGCCGTGATGGCGCACACGGTGTTCGGCGCACGCGGAGGGCGCGCTCTACTAAGGATCGCGTCGGGTTGGCGATCGGGTGGAGTCTCCGTGCACCCAAACCCGAAACCCGAAATTAAAACCCGAACCCGAACCCAAAACCGTTTCGGTGGAAATCCATCACCAAACCCTGGAGTCCAAGGTCGAATGGCCGAAACCCGTAGATTACCCTCGGATATATATCATATTCACTTGTAAAACCGAGATCCAAATAATAAATATTTTCATGAGTCAACTTTGAATAAATTTAATAATTTAAGTAAACAAATTATTATTAACATATTATAAAACATAATTTTTAATTTAAATGATTTAGGGGTATCCATTGGATATCCACGGGCAGAATACTAAACTAAACGAACCGAACCCAACCCAAACCCGAATGGCGGGACCCAAAACCCGCGGATTTGGGCCGAACCCGAGGTCGCCATCCTTCACGATGTCCGCCACGACTTCTCCATCTTCGCCAACCGACCCCAACAGGCGGGAGGCGTCCACACTCGTGCTCAGGTGGGCTTCGCATCACTGTCGACTTCACCGTCGGCTACGCCTACAGGGGAACCGCCGCCTGCTCCCACAACGGGACCCGGCCGCGTCTCCTTCTCGGCGACGACCGCCGCGCACCACGCCGCCGGATCGTCAGCCGAACCGCCCAACGGGCACCGCGTGACAGGGGTATGGGTCGGTCACGACCATAGCCCCCCCTCTTCAGTCCGGTATGATTCCATCTCCATCTCCTTACCATCCTCCCCTAAACCCAATACCGATGCCTCGCCAAATTCCTGAGCCACAACCACAGCTCTCACCAAATTTCCAGCCTAATGTGTCCACCCAGCCTCTCCCAACTTCATTCACCAACACCAGTCCACCCCAATTCTACCCCAATCCTTACCAGCAGTAGCAGTGTCCCTACCCCACCGATCCCAATCCAATACACAACCCACAATCCCACCATCATCACCTAGGCCGCTTACCCAAGCTGGATTTCCCAAAATTTGACGGCGAGGATGCCCAATTTTGGATTACATGCGCCAAAAATTACTTCGACATGTACCAAGTAGAACCTCCCATGTGGATTCGAGTTGCCACGATGCATTTCATTGGTCCAGCTAAACGTTGGCTTCAATCTGTTGAGTCCCGCCTATCTTCTACCGATTGGACAACCTTCTGTTCTATGATCCATGAACGGTTCAGTCGAGACCAACACGAGTTGCTTATCCGCAAGATGTTTCATATCCGAATGTCCAGCTCTGTCTCTGACTATGTCAACCGATTCACAGAGCTAGTCGACCAACTCAAGTCCTATAATCCCAACCCAGATATCCTATTCTTCAGACAGCGTTTCGTTGATGGCCTCCGCGATGACATTCGTGCTATTTTGATGGTTGCTCGCCCCTCTACTCTCGATGCTGCCTATACGCTTGCCATGTTGCAGGAAGAGGCGGGCGAATCATATCGGCGCAAGGAATTCAAGCGCTCAGAGGGATCATTCACTCCAAGGGTGTACCAAAGTCGGGGTTCTTCTTCCTCAATGCCGCCCCCGCCGGCACGTCCCTCTGGTGACAAGAACATAGCTGATGACAAGCAGCTTCCCACTCGAGCTCCAAATCCTGACAAATTCGCTGCTCTAAAGGATTTTCGGCGTGCTCGTGGGCTATGCATTCGTTGTGGGGAGAAGTGGTCCTCAGGTCATCGTTGCTCCATGACCCCGCAACTACACGCTCTCGAGGAAGTTTGGTCCATGTGCAGGAAGATTTTGTGTTGCAACTCGAAGAGGATCAACCTGAGCAGGAGGAGGCACCAGCTATGTTTTCAGAAATGTCTGTTGCCGTGTTGTCTGCTCCCTCAGCCCCTCAAACAATGATGTTGGATGGTGTGCTAGCCGGTCGTTCTGTTTCCATCCTGATTGATTCTGGGAGCAGTCATTCTTTTCTCAGCAGCACCATTGCGGCAGGCATGCCTGGTATTCAGCCGCTGGCAGCTCCTATGGGTGTCAAAGTCGCTGACGGCGCTGTTCTTTCATGCAATTCAGAACTGCCACATACAGAATGGTCTGTTCAGGGGCACAGCTTCCATTCTACCTTCCGCATCATTCCATTGGGATCCTATGATGTTATTCTCGGCATGGACTGGTTAGAGGCATTCTCACCGATGAAGGTCGATTGGAGGGCGAAATGGATGGTGATTCCGTATGGTTCTGCAAGCTTACTTCTATCCAGCAGCTCTTACACGCCAGATTCAGCCTCTCCTTTCCACCTGTGCAGTATTACAACCACCTCTGATATAGCTGAGCAGCCTCCTGTCTTGCCGCCAGCCCAGAATTGCTTTGAGTACAAAGACCGCTTGCTTCGAACCGACCCGCCGCCCAAGGCGCAGTTATGACCATTCCATTCCTCT